>VWZF01006236.1:2449886-2736204 GCA_013396755.1 Sclerurus mexicanus | reverse complement strand
GGTGTAGGGAAGATATGTTCAGAAACTGTAGATGTTACTGAAATGTAGACGACAGTAAACGAATAATATTCAGGAAAAAAGTATTTAGACTCAATTCTGAACTTTGCACCTGTTCCACCATATTAGTTGTAATTGCTTCCATTAAATCCCAAATTTTACCAGCAGCTGTTTAAAATGACTTCCTATTTTTTCAGTAAAGCAGAATGATTTCTGCAAACACCCAAGAAGATAAACATTTTCATTATTACTAGCTCATTTCACAGTATTAAAAAAAACTAAAATTGTGAGATTGAAGCTCTGACTTTCCCAGCAATAAACTAAAACAAAACTAGAAACATGTAGAATAATTTATATTTTGCAAACTATTTGCAGGAAAGTTGACATTTAAATAACTTCATTATTATTCATTGACAGGGCTTTTCCCTCTCCTCCCGTCAGGGTAAATGACATTTCTATTACAGTATTATAATAAACTCCTGCACATTTTAAATAAAGTCACTGAATTTCATTAGTCCACCTACTGCCATGAATATATCTCAATCCATTGCTACCAATATTTCACAATTATAATAGGCATTATGAATCAACCAGTAACATGAACCCTATGGAAAATTTCTTCTTTCTCAAGAAGCACAGACTGACATTCAGACTGTCAGTTTGAATTTATAGATTAAATAAATTTCCTAGCAAGTTGCTGCTTACTCTCCTTTGTTAAAAATTTAAGATTGCCTGTACTTATTTTACATAAGCTGCTGAAGACTTAAGGAATCAAACGATTGTGTGGTCAAGGTGGGGTTTTTCACATCACGATCTTTCTGGAACGCTTAATGAGAAAAAAAAAAACATTACAGGCAGACTTTACGCTGTTTTATGTCTCCTGCCTATTAGAATACAGCTTTCTTCCCATGTTAACAGATTAAGTTCCTTGTTATAGCACACATCATTAAGAAGCAATCACTTTAATTGGCACCATTTACATGGGTTTTTTTTCCTTTTCCCACCAATTACACCTGGTATTCACATATTAACTTGACTGCTCCCCCCACCTCCACCATGGGAACATTGTCTGTGCTTCATGCCCTTACCCTCTTTCCTCCACAGTTTAATTTACTGCTCTAACCGTGGTCCAAGTGGCAACCAGCCCTGGGAAGCAGGACCACAAGCACCTGTAATGTAGTCAGGGAGCAGCAGAGCAGGGCAGCCTGTCACGACCAGGAGCAGTGTGAAGAGATGGGCTCTAACCTGTTTCTCCTTCTGCCGATGAATTCACCCCGAACAAAAGTCAGGTATTTTAAGTAAGGAACAGCAATGATTATTAGATCATCTGTTCCAACCTCCCACATAACTAAGTTTGCCACCTGGTTTTCCTCCAAAGGGAATGGCCAGTTGAGCACAAGATTTGCCAGTTGCTATTGTATTAATCTCTACATGAGCAGATTTTTGGAAAGAAGCCTTTCAGATTGGAGAAGGCAGAACTGTGGAGCCACAGTCTGCACTCAGAAAAGGCTATCAACTGAACAAGTCTTTAAATAAGGCAATAATTAAGACATTAAAAATTATCCTTCATGTCTGAATGTGAAAAATAGTGGACCTGATAATTCTGGAGAGTATTTGCATTCCCATGTGTACTGTTTTAAGCCTGTTTGTCAACTCTGCTGTAGAATTGTTGACTTTTGGCTTCATCAGGGTGGTGAATACCCTGAACCACTGCAACTCACAATGCAGCCATTCCAATAGGCACAGCTAAACTCAAAGCTTACAGTCATCAATGAGACAAATCTCACCTTAGCTGTGACGGATATTTAAGTTGTTCCTCCATAAATTTAAATTAAAAGCTGCCTTTTAAATTGGAGAATTGAGAATGGGTAATGATTCTTCTTGCCATATGTTTACAGGGGCATACTGACATCACTACACTCAGTGCCAAATTCTTGCTCATAAATGTGGTTCCTTGAGTGTTGATTCTTCCCATTTTCACCCCAGTCTGGTGTAAATCACACAAAGAGCTAGGACTGTAGCCCAGTAATCATCACACTATTAACTTTCTAATTGATGGTAATGGCCAGAATAAATTTCAGGAACCCCAAGGGGTGGTTAATGGATTTTGTAGCTTGAGGGCAGAGCAACAGGAAGCTTTTCCATTAATCAGCAAGATGAGACAACTGTATATGTCCTACACTCCCCTCCCCATCGTAACACCGAGGTCATTGCAGCTTTGTTATTAAAAAAAAAAAGCAAAACCTAAAAACAACTCACAGCAGGCTGAGCTCAGTTAGAAGGTCTGACACACTTGCTCAGCAGAGCTACCTTAGCATCCATAGTCACATCATACACCCAGAAAGCTTCTTTAGCCAATCTCCCGTTAAGGGTAAGGAGCAGTTTTATCATGTCATAAACATGTTGCAGGTCTTCTGCAGGTTATGTACTACAAGCCAGAGAAAATATTTTCTAGCTAGCACCATCCAAGTATTTGCAACACAATATGCAATCTTCATTCTATCCTGCCAGTGCAAGTCAACAGCTAGGAAGCTTAAAAGATACAGAAAGCCCAAGACATTATTTTCAAAATCACTGTCCAAGCCCCTTAGTTGTTATAATGGAGTAACTCCCAAGGACCAGTAGTATTTTAAAACCAGCTAAAAATGTGCCTCATGCATTAATTCATATTAAAGTTAGTTGGAAGATGAAATTTTCATCCCTTAGGCAATGCTAATAATTTTTTCCCTTGTTTTAAAATATCATTATTCCCAAAATCTGGATGGAATAAGAATACAGAGTGGGAAAGAAATTAAATTAAAAAAATAATAATTCAGAGTGTTTCATTTCACTTGTACCAGCAGTACCATTATCCATTCAACTGAATATTTTATAAGACTCTGGCTGTCATCTCATAGGAAAAAGCTCCAATGAAACAAGGAGAATAATCAAAACAAAATACACTTTCAGTTTCAAATAATTCCAATATTTCCTGTCAAGATTTCGTTTTTAAAATATTGCAGAAGATTTATCTGAATAATGGTGCATTTTCCAGCAGAAAATTATTCTACTGAACAGGTTTTCAATTCATTCTCTGAGTCCAGGCAGTGCACAGACTAAGCTGTTAGCTCAAGTGTTACCCTAATCTAGCTGTCAGCTCCACTGTTACCACACCACAGAAAGATTTTGTTGGTTTGGATGTAAAAGATGTGCTACTGGATTACCGGACCCAAGAATCAGTAATTAATGCTTTAAAGCAGGCAAATACAATGAGTGTTACTTTTTTTTCTTTTTAAAACCTTTTAACTGACACAGCTCTACCATTTGCGTCAGCTTCAAATGATATACATCACCCAGAGCCATGTAGCTTCATTTTTTGCCTCTTGGTTGATAGAAGCATATTTATCACTATGTATCTCAAGGATCAGTGGGGTTATAAAGCTTGCTATTTATAGGTACTCTTGGGGTATCGAGCAAGTGACAGTAATTTGTTCCTCTGACATCTAACCTTAGGTCAACTCCAGTAGTAGAAGATGGATTTTTACAGGAAATGAAATGAAAGTACACAGCAGAAGATTAATACCGTTTCCCTGGCCTGCGGAGGATGCATGCTCCCAATCACTCTGCAGAAAAAACGGTCGGGAGCATGTGCTGTGTGTTAAGAACAGAGCAAGTTGTGGTCAAGGTGAGGTGTTCAAACAGTCTATTAGCAAACTGATACACTGGCATTTGTGCATAGAGGGATTGCAGGCTGATAGTCTAGAAATGAGCTCAGCTCCTCTGGTTCTTTGATTCTGAAAGTCATCTTTAAGTCAGCACCAGCTACAGATAAAATGGATTTGCTTTTATGTTACTAGTAAATGATAAAAGTAAGTTAAAGCTTGGCTGTAAATTCTGTATGGGAAACATCTTGCACAAGATCCAGTTACTATTTTGTCCTGCATTGCAGCAACATCTTGTATTAATTACATTTTCTGTTTGTGAGAAAATAAAGACTGCAGATTGAAACACCTTGAAAAGATTCCTTGATACTAAAATCCTTACTGATGGCCCATATTCATCCACTACTCAAAACTTACATTCAAATTCCTTAAAAAAAAAATGACCAGAAGACTTATTTTTTTCCCACAAGGCACCTGTTCTTAATTTATTTGGAATTAAAATTTTAAGGAAGGTCTTTCCAAAGATGTGGTTGTATAAAGACATAAATGATATAATCTAGTCATTAAAATAATGCTTCCAACAGAAACTCAGACAAGTACCTGAGAATTCCTTCTATCTTCTTATAGCAGACCTGTGATCATCAGCCACCACCAATGGCCTTTAAAAGGGTGTCTTTTAACATGCTCAAAAAATTAGCAAATTTCAGCTTTGCTGACCAAATCTCACACTTGATCACAAAAGCCACATAAATCCCCAAACTGATGTGCATTTCGACAGCCTACCTCCAGAGTCCAGCACTTCCAGGCATGCTACTGCTCTATGCTAACACAGTCATGCAACTCCTGTGCAACAGGCTCAATCAGGCTGCAATGTGTTTTCCCTTCTGGACAGTGGGCAGATGGTGATACATATTGTGTGTATCCACTCATATTCCTATAAGAGGAAGTGGAGGTGGTATTAGTGGAAAACAAAAATATCAGTCTGATGTTGGCCATGCAAGATCTTTGTGTTTACTTCCAGGCTTGCAGGCAATGCAGCCTACTCAGCTCCAAACCCAAAGAAGAGCTTATCTGGCTATATTTATTTATATCATATTTATATTATTTGGTGCCACATAGAAGCATTCAATGTTCTAAAACAGGTGGGGAAAGCCATTCTAATTTCACCTGTGTGGAAGCCAATTCTGGTGGGACAGGAGTTACTAATTACAAAAGGTTAAAATCTGCATTTGGAATGACAAAGGTCACACAGTTACATAAAGATAATATCCTCAATAAGGACCTTCATAAGTCCCTGGACATTTGTCTTGAGATGCTTGCCAAGTCCTGTCCTTCTGTGTGATGGAAAATCCCTGATAAATGACTGTAAGTGGAAGGTCTTCAATTTAGTTTTGATTTATTAGCATCCAATTAGAAGAGACACTTTAAGTAACAGTTGTTATAATAGCCAAACACTAGAGCTGTCATGCTGGATGGTGAGGGAGGGAAAGAGGTAAGAAAAGATGCAAGATCTTAAATGTGCTGTTCAGCTTCGTAGCATTCACATATCACATGCATGCCCCAAATCCCACTTTCAGCACTATCTACACACACACCCCTCTACCATCTGTCAGGCTGCCAGAAATTTGATAATTTGTTGCTTAAAGGTGCAGCAGAAGGTGAAATAAGACCAGACAACCATGGCCAATTCTTCTAGGTCTACACAGATCAAATCCCTGCCACACATGCACTGAATTCCCCTTTTCAGTAGATAAGAATTGGAGCACTATAAATACACAAAAAACTAGTCAGTGATTTTTCATTGCTTCAGAATAAAGTTCCCTGTGCAGTCCATTTGATTTTTGGGTGAATAAGGCACCTTAACCTTTACATCATGTATGGGCTTTTTTCCCTCTCCATCCTCTTCACCCTGTTTTAAAATTTATGGTTACCATTTAAGCTGATTTCAATTTCCATTAATAATATGTGCAACTGATGTACATTTAAGTGATTTTAATCATGTTGTAGTGACAAGTTTAGCTTAAAGCAGGGCTTCACTTAGAACTATCAAGTAAATTTCTCTCGAAAAGGTCAGTTTAACATTTAACAGGAGCACCCATTCCAGACAAATTAGAATTTGCTCCACTTGCTTCAAGTGCAAACACTTTTCAAGCTGGCTTCAAGAGAGGCATGCCAATCAAAAGAGAAAAGTGTCTGGTGCCCAAGGGAGAAGGTTCACTGATGCCTCCCCACAACGCCAGCCCAAAGACTGCTCAGACACAGTGCAAAACTGAAATATTCCTGCCCCACTGGTCAAGGACTGGGGCTGGACTGGAGCCAGATTACACCAAAGAAAGTCGGGATGGCAGCGTTCAGGGAATTGAGGCAAGCCCCTGACAAGTCACACCTCTCACGTCTAATTGCTGCCACAACAGGAATGCAGTGGGAACAACCTTGTGTGCTACAGAGAGGGATTATTGTGTGTGCATCCCATGAGGATTTATTACTCCTCTTGTGCCTGTCAGAGGCATTTTGGCTTTCCAGGACAGCTGCACAATAAGCAGAAGGGAAATACCTGTAATGCTGTCTCAGTAGCACTCTCAGCAGTAGCCCATTTCCATGTACCCTACAGCTGGTGACAGCTGGCATCACCATAAACAAAACACAAAAAATAAGCTGTAGCATTTGAATCCTTGAGCCAGTACCTCTGGAGAACACCGTGACAAGAGATTTTGTGGTCCTTCCATATTGTTGATGCCTTTCAGTGTTAACAGTGAAGGAGATTAAGACCTCCTGTTACTGTGCCGCCCATACAAGAATGTAATGTGTCTTTGTAGATCTTTGTCACTGAAAATAAAGTTTTCCCTAAGAAGGTTCTCCATCAGGTGACAGTTTCTGGATAAAATCAAAGCATCCTCCAAGGACCTATCCAACCTTCCTAGCCAGCTGGACATCATTCATTTAGTGACAAGTTTCACAGTCTTTTTCACTATGTTTTACTACATTTTTAGAAATGCAAAATTCCATATAAAACAGAAATTCTGTTTTTTCAGACAGCCAAGTAAGTTCATCATGGTAAAAATTTCCCCTGACAACTCCCAAGTTCTCCAGGAGTCCTGGAGAGGCCTCAAGGAGTTTTTTTGACATCTGTGCTGTCACACGGCCTGAAACAATCTTCATTAGTTCACAGGTTTGTGCTTCTGCCTAGAAGGTGTGGTTAAAAAAACCAAACACAAATACCCCAACTAAACCAACAAACAAAACCTCAACAGAACAAAAACCAAAACCACACACACACTGAAAGTTCAGGGATAAAACTGAAATTTCATTCAGTCATCTGTGGGGTCACTTGGAAACATTTCAGACACGTTTTCACTTTAGAAAAGGCCAATCTGCCAAAGCAAAACTTTTCAGAAAAGCTCCTGAATGGAATTTCCTGGCAGAATATCAGAAGGAGCAGATTATTTAGTTCTCAGAAGATATCCACCTGAGATATGAAAGGTCCAGGCTTTGGTGGAAAGAGAGGACAGTGCATAGCAAAGTAGTCGGCTAAAGTATTGATGCATTTGTAGCTATCCAAGCATTAAAACAACAGCTGGGGCTGTTACTAAAGCAACTACTAGTATACTGACAGTTTCAAGCAAATCTTCCCTTACAGCAAGGCAAACATTGAGCTGCAGTCATTCTCAAATGATAAAAAACTTCAATTTAGGAGCCTCCTCCATCTGAAGAGAGCTCTCTCAGCCACTCTACTACTAATTATTGTGGGGTGATGTTCTTCTTCAGCCCTTTGAACTCTGCTTGTGTGTAGGGCAGAGAGAGATGTTTAATAATGCAACTACACTCATGATTACAGAGGAGAGTAATAGATTCACCAGCAATTTGACTAATCAAGCTGACAAAGTGACTGGGTTCAACAAAAAGGGAAGGACTCTCTCAGCAGCAGTTCATTAAAATAAAAATGAAATTCTGCACATTTCCAATGTAACAAAAAGGATTTGCTGGTCAATAAAAGGGAAGGAAAGGGAATAGTCTGGATAAATTCAAGCAAGACAGAGATAATAAAAATCAGGTATAGGGTGCAGCTAAGACTGGACTGGCTCTTCTAGCTTCATCAGAGAGGATCAGCAAACAAAATCTGCAGAGAAGAGGTTCTTCAAACAAAGTGCTTCTACCTATAGAACCCTTTTAGGTGGTTGTAAATGTAGTTGAAGACGAGAGGTTTTCTTGTAGCAATGGAGACAACTGTGGCTCTGAGGGAGGACCATAACAAACCTCAGAAAGTTAAGTTTCTTATGAGAAATGTGTAGTTTCAAGAAAAAAGCAAAGCTACTTTGAAAATTAAAAGCTGACTCATCCACACACAGCACAGTGGTGGTCCCATGAAGTTATCAACACTGTGTGAGGTTGCTGAGAGTCAAAAAACTCAGCCTGGGTGGCAGTGTGAGAATAAATTAAAATAAGTGTCTTTCTGTAGCAATGTTTTATTTATGAGAGTAGAACAGAATTGTTGGAGAGAATAAAATAAAACTCCTCTGATTTTATGTATCCTTTAACTACATGTTAAGACTTAATGGGAAAAATCCTAAAGTTATTAATGGTTAAAAAAAACCTGTGTTTTACTGAATTCCTGAGGTGCTAACAGTTTTTATAAAGGACATTTCAGCATGGTATATCGGAGATGAGATAGATGTGGGGCTGGTCTGTAACAGTTTGTTCTGACTTTGTTTATGAGGTGTTTGCTGCAAAAACAGACTACTGGTATTTAAGAGAGAGACAGCTCCTGAAGAGAATGGAGGAAACAAGTAATGAGAAAAGCTACCTTTTAAATGGCCCTTAAGGATCATTAGGGGACAATGACAAAATCAGGTAGAGGAAGGGCTTTGACCTGAGGATGAAGGAGCAATTGTGTCTGTAGAACTGTGTTACAATCCAAACTAGTTCAAACCACCCAGAAAATCCCTCAGTAAGGCAACCCAGTGGGACAAACAACCCCAAACCCTGTAAATGATAACCAACTGTTCCAAGACTGGCTTTATGGCTTGGTCACTGATGCAGAAGAGTAGAAGAGATAACCTGAGGCTGAGAGAGAAATTGCACACTGCAAAATTCCTTGTGGCAACATTAGATTACTACCAAAACAAACAAAAACAAAAAACCAAACCAACCAACCAACAAACACAAAAAAACCCACAAACAAAAAATTCCCTAAACTCTTTTACCTTTGCATACACCAGATACACTCATCACCTTAAGATTTACAGTATACTTTCTAAACCTCTCCATTTAACTGTTCAAATAAAAAGCCCTTAATTTTCAGGAAGCTTACCTTTGTAATTCACCAGTGGTTTACAAACATCAAAAAAGAAGAGTATATATTACCAAATTTCTTCAGCCATGTGGATAAGCATGAAGAATACTAACTGTATTTAGGCCAACACTCAGGAATATAATCAAATTTTGCAGGACAGCTGTAGCCATCAATGTTGGGAGTTCTTATGGGCCGGGAAGTGGAACTAAAGATAGTCTTGGGACCGTGAAACTCTTATATTCCCACTTTCACATTCCAGAGGTTTACAGTCCTTCTCTTTGGGAAATCGTTGTGGACTGTTCTGAGTTCTGCTTTCTGGAGTTTTTATTCACAGGGAAAGAGATATTTAAAAGAGATCTATAAAAGAGGTATCTAACTAAAGCAACCACTCCCAAATACGATGTTGCTCAACTACCCCAAAAAAATGGACAGTCAAGGCAAAATGCCTCTTGTCACATCTTTGTGTTTGAGTGTGAAGCTCATTGACCTTAAATGTATCTTCTGAGGGCTGTGGAAAGGTGAGTAGGTAAAGGAATCTTGTTCTGTAAGGAAACATAGTGGGACAAATGAACAACTCTAGAGATTGCACTGAAACATGAGGACTTCTTTGTCCTCCATAAATTAAGGCTGTTGAGCTAGATCAGAGGCTGTTCTGTCTTCAACCACTGGACTTGTGCATAATGATTAACTCCTAGCTCATTCAAAGAAAACCTTGAAATGAAGCATCTCCTTTGGGTATTCACAGAAGGAGAAACCAGCTCAGCTAATTAGACATAGCTATCACAGCAGCTAATCAGCATACCTACGTTCATCGCAGTGATTGGTACCAGCTGGGGAATTATTTCAAAATTAACAAGGGAATTAAGAAACCATACCTTTGGGACTTGCTGGAATAGAAATCTTTGGCTGACAGTGCAAAAAAGATGCAAGAAATGAAGTAGCTGCTAAGAGTAAAGTTTGCTTTAGGAAATTAGGAGTGAAGACAGGCAAGACACACAATAAGTGATTTTTGTGGCAATTGATAGATCATCTGATTTGCAGCACTGGTGGGCAACTGAGTAGTAGTCTACTTTAGGGGAAGTACTAGTAAGAAAACATAATAAATTAATCTGAGAAAGTCTGCCTAGAGTGCAGCAAATGACAGCGCTGGAACACAAACAGTATGTAAATCACAGTTACCCCCTGCCTGAGGACTGGGACTAGATCTCTGTTCTGTACCTCCAGACAAACCTAGTCCTAGTCTCTTATTTCAATTAATGGAGCAGTCTTTTTATGCTGAATGAAGACATTACTACTTGTCTACTCTGTGACTCTGACAGAAAGGCAACACTAACAGTGCATCTTCTTTACTGTAGCACCAGGCATTAACTCAGCTGATAGTTCTGACAAGTTCTGCCTATTTCAGAGGCTGGTAAGTTCAGCTCCTGGAGTGCAACTACCTCATTTTTGTAGGACTCTGTCAGTAGAAGAGTTATGCTGCCAGTACTGTTCTTTCAAAGAATCTAGGCCTCTTGGCACTTTTTTTTTTTTTGCATTGAGACATTATAGAGCAATATTTGAGATATGGCTAAGGTTCTGCACAGACAATTCTGTGAGCTCTCTAAATCAAGAGCAGCAAGCTTGGGCCTTCTATCAGGAGTACTGCCAGCTCATGATGTGAGCAGATGAGATTCATCTCCCACAGGTCTCTGCCACAGCTGTACAGCAGTTACAGCCACACACTGAGCACAGCTGGTGACAAAAACCAGGGCAACCACCTGCATCCACTACACAGAACCACAGAGCAAGAGAGAGACCATGGCACCATGCTGCAGAGAAGCAGGAGGCAGGCTTGGTTAGAAAGGGTAACAGCTACTGTGAGATGCCTGACAATTTTTTTCCTGTCTCCCAGAGAGGGCACAGTGATCACAGTAGCAAGGACAATGGACTTAGCTGGCCAATGATCAAATTTATCCACCCACACCCATTTGATCTCTGACACAGCACAGCGGCTGCCAAGCAGATTAAAAAAAAAAACGGTCCTTTAGCCTCAGTCAAATTCTTCCTTAGAATTTACCCCTGCCTTAGCATCTCCAATCCCTTGAACAATAAGCCTATTCATACTATTGAGGCAACTGACTCTCCATAGAGCCCTCTAGGTTCACTAATCTCTGTTATTAACTTTAGCCTCTATTCACACACTTCAAATCTCTCCTAGGAATCAGATGCCAACAGCAGATGGGGTGAACTCCTCCAGGAATTAAGGCAGCAACCTGTGAGTCACTGTCTGATGTGCCAGTAACACTTCCTTCCCCACTGTACTGGCCTCACCTGCCTGCTGTATCCACCCAAAACACAACATCCTCTGAAACAGCTGTAGTGCAAGGACTGCATTCATAGGAGGTACACTACTGGTAGGAGCCCAAAAAAACAGAAAGGAGCATACAATTTTACAAATACAAATTCAAAAGAGCTTTGTGTTCTTATGGATGGTAGAGAAAAACAACAAAAATCAGAAAACAAACAAAAAAACAATCTGTCTTTTTGGGTAGGAAAAACTGGCAATGAGCCTGACCCAAGGCTTACTGAAATCTGAAAGCCTTTCCACAGACTTAATGACAGGAGAGTCTGTGTAACTATCCTATATAATCACATAAAAGCCCGTTAGAGGTTTAGTAATTGAGAAGACAAATGTTTATGACATCTGCATTCAGGAAAGTTGTGGGCGCTTGTTTGATGTTCCACAAGAAAATATAAATGTATTATTTAGCTTTCAGGGCAAGACTTAAAATTTCTTGAAACTAACAAAGAAAATGTCAGGAGCAGGGAGGCCAGAGAAGCAGCATTTCAGAAAGGAAAGGAAGGGGCAAACCTTCATGGAAGGACAGGATGACAATGCCCAGTGGGATATTGTTAAAGCATGTACATGATAACTGCCAAGTGTAGGCCAAACACACATGTAAATTAAGGCTCTAAGGCATCTGAGATGTTGCTGATTCACTCAGCATCCTCTACCCCTTCCTAGATGAATTTGAGCTCATTAGGTGCAGCTGGAAGACATCAGTTCCTATCTGAAATAAAACAGGTGCCAAAATGAATGAAATTATCCAGCCAGATTTAGACCACATACCTTGTGTACTTTCACTGTGTGCCAGACTAAGCTATGGCCTTTCTGTGTTTTCCAAGCTAAGAGAAAACCCAGCATTGAAAATAGATCCTTAAAGTTACTAACATAGGTGTCAATGTTCAATCTTTAAGAGAGAGGGGGAATTTCTGCGTAAGGGCAGACAGACACTGAGTGTTGGTATCATCCCATGCAAGACATTGCCTGCAGCCACTGAGAGCAATGCTGGCAATAACTGCATGATTCCCCCCCTTTCCCCAACTTGCCCCTCCATCAGTGAAAAGCTATTTTGCAGCCTGTAGACGCTGACTCATCCGATCAGACAGTGAGCCTCTAGACCTCACAGAAGCCAGTGCTGCCTTTGAGATTTCATTCTCAGAACAGCGAAGACACAGCTTGCTAGATTTTAATTCCCTCTGCATTTTCCTTTCTGGCCAAGATTTCTACAGGTACTTCTTGAGCAGCTCTTTGTCACAGGAAGCCAGATCTATCCAACAAAGGGAAGGATTCAGCTCTCTACATCACATTCAACCAGAAGGCAGCAGGGCAGCCACTGTTAAGTTCTTTCAGAAAATTAACTTAACAAGCCAGTAAGTTCCTCATTGTAGGTTTATACCCACAAATTAAATAGGAGTAACTGGTATTGTCATGACATGTCCCAAGCAACTGGGTCTTCTGAATCAAGGTCATTGCCACTTCTCTGAAGAGAAAAATGGTTCTGAGGTGGTAGGAACAATCTGGCCAGCCTGCAAGCAATACAGAGCTGAAGATCATGCAAAACCAGCAGTACTTTATTCTTCCATTCTCTGGCAAGAAGCATGGTACAAACTTACACAGCACAAGTTTACTGAAGAGCTAGAATTTTTCCTAACTACTTAATAGACATTTCCAAAGTTATCCCTTTTACTTTGTACATTCATTTAAAGGATAAGGCAATGCTTAAAGAGCAATCAACAGAACTCAAGGACACTCTGTTCTCCAACTGCCATAAAGGATAAAGGCTACACACAAGTGAAATTTTATGTCATTTACTTAATTTTCACTTCCATAGGATACTCTATCCAACATGCTGAGCAGTCAGTTCACTTCAGAAGATAAAGTACAGCTGGGTGAGTTTGCCTTCATCACACAGTAGGACTTCACATATATAAAGAGATGTAGGAAAAAGGAACTGGATGGCTAAAGGCACAGAAAAACCTCCTATTTCTCCATCACTAATTAAGCTCTCTGCAGCTGATACAGGCCAACAATCACCTGATGCTTTTCAGATGTCCACCATCCTGAGTGCTAAAAGCTTGTATTGGTCCAAATGATGGTTACATTCTGAGAAAAAATAACCCACACATAAACACAGCCACCAGGGGCTAATAAATACCTCTGCTAAATACTTCTGCTGTTTTATAAAGTTCTGGAGATAGAACTCAGTATTAGCTGAAAAGCTACATCAGAAAAGTACCACACATGGCTTGGCCTTGCTCTTATACCCTGTTATCTTTATTTGCTGCAGGTTCACATTGGAGATACTGGGTCAAGTGGATCTTTGGTTTAATACAAAATAGCCCTCTGTACAACTGAAACGGATCTCCCTATTCAATCATCAGTTCTTATTGGCTTGATGAGTTTACTTGTAATAAAAAAGGCTAGAGTGCTAGTTATTATAACAGGAGTAAATAGCCTCAGACCTTCCCTCAGTTAAATGAGACACAGTTGGATTTTGGCTTCGGTTTAGGGGTAAGGTGCAACATGCAGCTCCTCTGCATAATAATTCTAGATCTTCCATTTTCTTCAATAACAAACTAAAACCCACATTTTTCCTTTTTTTTTTTTAGAGCACTAACCAGCATTCCAGAAGTTACTGCACATTAGAGATAAACCACACACATAAGCAAGGCTATTATATGTGGGTTTTTTCATGCCAATTCAACAGAAGTTCTGCAAATTAACATGCCCTGTTTACTCCAAGAAGTTTATTCCATCTTTCTAAACCAATTGATTCAACATGTTTTTTTCTGAAACAAAAAAAAATAGCAACTGAATATAAGAGAAGCCAACTGTCAAAATCAATGCTTTTATAATTACATTAATAAAGGGGCTGAACAATGCATTTATAATTATTACAATACTGATCATTATTTTCTAATGGGACATAGGAATAGACTTTAGAGCTATCCTAACTGTATTTTCAACCACGTTTTCTGTTTATTTTGCATTTTGATAATGCTAAAAAGCTAAGCAGTAATAGCAGCCATCAAAGTAGTATCAATAGTAATAAGAAAAGCCTAACAAGAAGGGTGATGCTGCTTTGATATCAGTGGCCAGAAGTAATTTTGGGACCTAGTGGAAAGTGGTGCCATTTGACTCAGGTTAACGAATTAATACCACTTTCTACAGGCAGAAGGGCTGACTCCTCATGCAGCCCTTCCCACCTTAACCATGTCTAATCATCTTTACTCCAGAAATCAGATTTCCTCTCCCATCTATGATCAGTATTGGTCACACTTTACTTGGCCTGAGCAATTACCTTATTACCACCTTATTCCACTATTAATATTTTCTTCCCTTTATTGCACCTTCCAAGTCACTATTCTGATAAATAGACACCAAACTTGATTTTCTTGCAAATTTAAGCATTTGCTATATGCATGATCTTAGGGGGATGTTTCAGATCTGTTTAATTTTATGTCTATTCTTTGATTCAAATCAACAGTTAGTCTTGTGCAGAATTGGATAGTTTTAAATTAATTAATGCAAAATAATCATCTTTGCAAAAATGGAAGAGATCAAATTTGGCTACGAGATGAAACTATGTCACAAAAACAACACCTCCAGTGAGCACATTTATCTATGTAGAGTTCACTTCTACCACATCATCAGGTGGGCATCACATGTGAGAGTGTAAGTTCATTTAGCTCAGTACCCTGTCCCTGCTGATGGTTAACAACAGGTATCTGTGTAAGACCCTGGAAAGCAAGAATTAGTATTTCCTCTATTCTCCCAATCTCCAGCAGCTGGGATTCTGTGCCTTTCTGGGCCACAGATAGCATCTTTAGATTATTTCTGGAGCATGGAAGCTTCCTATACAGTGTAATGCACCGTTGCACTTAGCATTTCTCTTTTATTTCTGCCCATAAATCCCATCTTGGGTAGAGTTTCATTGAAAATTGCATGCTGTCTCAAAAAGCTTAACGTGCCAAATCAGCACCTTAAATATTTCAAAGTTCTAATTTCTTTAAAAATTCAACTCCTGGCTCCGTAGCTTACACAGTCATTGATCAAATCAGTGCATTTTGGTCTTTTCACAATGGGACATGAAGTCCAGCTCTTTGCCTACTCCAGCTTCTACACACTGTTCAATCACAGCTCTTTCCCTATGCTGTAGGTAGATATTATATAGCCCTGCTAGTACAACCTTCAGCCCTTGTCCTACTATTATCCTTTGTTGAACTGAAATAAATTTTTTCAAGTGAGATCAGCTTACTAAGTCATCCATTTGCCCACTGTAACTACCTCAGGTCTCGTTTTGATTCACTACCCTGCCTGTCTTAAAACTTGGAAATTATACCAGATTTATTACCAGACTAATGGCAAAGATGCCCTATATCACTGCACCTGGAACGAACCTTCCAGAATGTCATTAGAAATATCTTGCCAGGAGAAAATTACTTGCAGATGACTTTTGATTCACATGAATTTGCTGATTCTTGATTATGCTTAACCAAATATTTCACTAGCAAATAGCTACAAACCCATACAGTGACAGAACACAAATTTCCCAACCACAGCCAGTATCCTGTTCTCTGAATCATGAAGCTCTCTCATATCACAGTAAGTTCATTCATACTCCTGCTCACTCAGATCACAAACTGGGCTGATTAACTCACAAAGAAACACTAAATAAGAAGTAGAATCCCTGTTCTGAATCCAGGGCCCTTTTGCTCCAATCAAACAAATTACTGTGTCGAGAAGGAAAAGTCAGGAGATTGAAAATAACTCCTCCAAGTCTCTCCTAAGGCAGCATTTAGCTTTCAAACGCTGTTGTGCATCATCTTAATAAAGCACTTTGGGAAATAAATCAAAGGCTATTAAAACACTTGTGACATCACACTTGCTTCTTTGAGTAACATCCACGTCTTGAATTTACAGTATATGTGTGCTGAGTAGCTGGTGGACTGTAAAGAAAAAAAATTAAAAAAAGAGTGCATTGGCTTCTTCCTTCTTTGGCTCCTTTACCAGAGATAAAGTTGACTGGTATTGTAGTGAGCTTTTCTTACAAAAGAGTTAGCATTGTGAAAGCTGTTAACATACAGAGAGAGATTACAAAGAATAAAACCATTTACCTTTGAAAAGGCAACACTTAGAAGGAAAATTTACTGAGGTCTTTGAGTTTCTTTCTTACTACCTTCATCGTGACTAGCCTCTAAATTTTACGCTGCCTCATAACAAGAGAGCACATCGTCACTCGAGCATTGGCAGGGAAGTGAAGAGAAATTATATTTCCACAATGCCTGTAGTCAGTGCACACTGCTCACAGGCAAAGGAGGTCAGAGTCTTGGAAGCCACAGATGTGCTTACTAGAAAGGGCCAACAGTCTATAACTGATATGACTTACATTTTTAACTAGATATTAATGTTAGTATGGCAAGTCATCAAAACTCATGTTTTGGGGCATAAACTGTAGCAGGGCAAGAAAGAAAAATTATCCTAAAGGTAGTAAACTTACTGAGAGTTTAACACTGATAATAGCTGTCATTTCTTGGGCAGTGCTGGAGGCAGGCTATGAAATAAAAAGCAGATCATCTCTTGAAAGCTCTAGCAAGAAAAACTCATTTTAAGCAAGAACTGTAGAAAAACTTCACATTCCTTCCTACTCCATAGTATGGTGTTGCTTTCCTTTAGGCTGAGCTACCATAGAGTAAGGAGAAAAAAAGGCTCTAGTTCTGCCTCCCTCACCTCCCAGAAAACATAAAAACAGAGGAGCTGAGAAGTTACAAACACAATTGGGGAAAAAATCTTCTTTCATGTATTCATAAAGAAACAACTATCACAAATGAGTGCATAAAAATTTCATGTTGCTGTTTCCTCTAGTGCTTCTCCCATCTAGCAGTTCTTACCAGCAATGGCACACGGTCATAAAACATCTTCTGTGTCGATCTCCCTTCCTTGGAAAGAGAAAATACTGTTTAAAAGGAATGTTTTTGATTCTCATTTCTTAGTCAAAATCCAAACTAACGATCCAAACTAACATTGACCCAAAGATGACAATCCACTCCGACTGCAAAGGCACACAAGAGTTTCTCAAGGTTCTTTCAAGTATTGGAAGATAATATAACAGAAGTTTGGCTTGGTAAAGCATAGATCAAACCTCTGTCAGGTTTCAACCCTGGATGAAGGCTGTAGGCTTATGCAGCTGTGTTTCTGCTCTCACCCTTCCAGCACTGGTTTTTAATAGCCAGTTTCATCCAAAACTCTCAGCTCATTTACTGCATATGGGCAGGTAACATAACCCCATTTACCCACACATGCAGTGGTGAAGAAGATTGCCTAAAGCAGTATTGAAAGGCTAGGACTCACAGCTGTCTTTCTCATTCCACAGCTCTTAACAGAAGATACGTTGCTTCCTACAGGAACAGAAACAAGAACAGGACAGAAAAAAAGGAGTCCAAAAATGTGTGGTTTTCAGATCCTAGATTGATCCTTTGGAGCAGAGACAGCTTGACACAATGTAAACACACACAAACTATGAGTAAGAAAACTGACTTGATGGTAAAGTACAATAAGAGCTTAGACCTGCCTACAGATTGCTTTTATCCTGCTGTATTACAGAAGAGTAATTAGACCATTGTTCTGGCCTCCTATCTTCCTTTTCGATTATTTGAAAAAGGTTTTGTATTCAAATATAAAAAGACAATGCTGGCCTGATTTTGATTGCAGTCCCTTTTCCCCCAGAGGTTTCAGGACCCATCGGACTGGCAGCTGAGTGTTGTGTAGAGTTTAAAGCCTGCCGTTTAAGAAAAATCTCAGGAGCTCAAGACAGGCATTCACAGCCTGCTGGGGAAGACTGGCAACTTTTAATCAGTGACAAGGAACCTGCCATTGCCTTAGACTGCCTTCCAGTATCTGTGTCCTTTCTACACAGCTTTGTTTCTGCCTTACACGTGGGAAATACCTGGTTCCTGGTTAACTCTGAGGAGGTGTCTCCTTTCTTCCTGTTCTGCCTCAGAAGAGAGCGTATCTTTGTGGCATTGTGACTATGAAAAACACCTCCAGTCTTATCAAAAGTAAATACTAACAGAACAGAAAGATATTTATTTTTCTTAATGCTGGACAGCGCAATTATGTATGCCAAAGGCCAATATTCAGCTGGTTTGCAGCAAGGTCAGCCTCAAGGCTCTCCTTGGCCTGACAAGAGCTGTGATCTGAACCTTAGCCTTTGGTATGACAAAGAACCTACATGCTGAGTTCCTGGAGATATCCACCCCATTCTTAGGCCCCTTCCATCCTATCCTGATTTGTCTTTGCAGCCAAGACACTTTAAGCAATTAAGAAAAAAGCTCTTAGGAACCAAGTGTGAAGAATCTGCGTTCTGGCTTTCCCATCTCTACCACAATTTGAGCTATTCAGTTCTCTCTTCGCTATGTGAAAACCCAAAAGCAGGGCTTTCTCCCACCACACAAAAGCTGAGATTCTGAACAACCACCTAACTCCAGCAGCTCAGGCTTGAAAGAAAACCAGAAGAAAATCAATGGGAACTCATACACAGATATGTACATAGAGTCATGAAATACAGCAGTAGAAGTACATTAGTAGAACGAACAACACTCTTCCTGAATGAATTTTGCCTCGGAGGGAGATTGGACATCAGTCTCTATCTCTCCTCATCAAGTCATTTAATGCACAATACATGTGGTGTTTCTGAATTTCTATTACTTTGCAATACAGCATCTCTAATAGATACACTATCTATCCAGATTGCAACATCATTGAAAAGAGATTTTACCCAGCTATGCAGCACACACTAAAATGCATGCTAGGGAAATTCATGCAACTTCCTTACAGAATAAATTTGTTTGAGGGATAGGGGAAAATAACAGGTGAAAGAGAAAGAAGGCTTTTCAGCTCCCACTGGCAAAGCACTGTATCAGTTTAGAGTGCATTACAACTGATGTTCATAATCAACAGGACACAGCTTTCTCTACCACTTAATGCATCTCACCAGTGAAATGACTTGGTGCAATAGCTGCCAGCCAGGACAGAAAAGTTCTGAAATCCCCCCATGTCTCCCCCAAGCCTACGTAAGGGGAAATCAAGCTGCAAATTAATTCCTTGCTTACCAGGAATTGAATCTCCCTCATATTGTCCATGTCATACAAGCACAAACTTTCTCAGTGCAGAGTACACAGAGGCCCTCAATGGTACATCCCAATGACAAGAGGCAAAATGAAACTTCCTTGCCCTAGTTACTCCAGTGACCTGCACAGCATTCATTAGCAATTCTGTGTGCACACACAGGTCTGGAGTCTCAGTCAGTAGCCCTCAGCTTTGCTAAAGGAGTCCGTGCCTTCTGATGAACAGCTCATGCATTGCTGTCCCACTTGACACGCACACACACCCCTCTGCAAATGCCATTGTACTCCAAGGCACAGGAGCCACTGGCAGGATCACACCCAAAAGCTGGCTTTGCTATCATTATTGAAGACAGAAGTTGATTAATTGTGGGCTTTATTGATTAATTGTGGGGTTTATTTCTCCCTTTCAGTTTCGCCCAACTATTATTTCATAGGTTAGACAAATCAGGAGGGGAAAAAAAAAAGGATACTTCCAAGCTAGCCACCTTTTTTGGTGTAAATGGTAGTCAGTTTATGCTGCACAACAAGCGTACCATTGATGTATATTAAACATTTGTACAGCACATAGTTTCCAGGTGCTTCACCAAGTCCTTCAAGAGACCTAATGACACATGCCTGGCTCTTTCTGTAGTCACAATAAACTTTGAATGTTTGCCTGATTAATTCTCAAAGTGGAGATGCAGAAATATTTCAGACCTGGATCCAAAGACCTGAAAGTTCAGATCTCAAGCACTCAACTGGAGCAGCTTTTGGCTAACACAAGCTCAGCCCCAAAGAAACTCTTTCCTTTTTTGTGATTAGTAGCGGATAAATCCCTCTGAGGAGATAAGTAAAATTTTAACAGATCTGCAAAAGGAAGAATGACTGCACAGATATTAAAGGACAGATATGAAAGTAACAGAACATAAAGTGTTGTGCTTCCTGTTTATGAACTGGTAACTACTGTGTTGTTTTTCCTTAGACATCAGCTCCAGTCTAGCTTGTCTTGTTATTACACATCCACAACAGACGGATGAACCCCGTGGACCAGAAACAGAGTTAGTTCTGTTATCTTATACTGATATCATTGGCGCACCCAAGTATGGTCTAGGAAACAGATACGCAAGTCCATCACCTAATTTACAGGAGTGACAAATTGCATTTAAACAGTGTATGTCTGTAAAACTACACCAACATGGTGTATTTGTTATTTACAGTATATTGCTAGTATATCTCAGCATTAATATTCATTATCTTGATTTACATGTTTCTTTCGTGCAGAAAATGGATTTGGGTTCTTTCTGATTTACTTGATAACACTCCTACATTTCACAACTGGCTGCAACAGAGAAGACATTTTTAAAATGCTTAATAAATTTATATCATCATTAGTGCTGAATATTTTATCCACACAGACCAGGGAATAAGCAGCAACCAAATCCACAATCAAATCTGATCCTTCAAAATATCAGGGTATGATTCTTCAAGCTATGTCAAGGCAGAACTCACATAACATTGATTAAATAAACACATGATGTGCCACAAAATACAATGGTTTTACTGGCCCTTATTCTACAGGAAACAAAACTCTGGTAAAACTCAATAAAATTTAATTTTCCTGCTAAACTAGGGTCCATTTCACCATCTGCTGTGGGTTGTTTCCTAGGTAGGTATTTTTAGGGGGTTTTATTGTGCTTTTTGTTTAATTGGTTGGCACTTCCTCCCACCCATCCTCCAGCTTTATTGGAGCTGGTTTTGATAACAGGGAAAACATCCCAGGAGACTTTGGCAGCCAACTGGAAGAGTTAATACTCTAGAAGTTTTTATTACTGTTAGTCACCAGGGTAAAATGAGCCCCCTCATGTAAAAAATTGATAGCTATGGAAACTGTAAGGTCCCTAGGGGTCCTGATGGCTGAACAGTGTGTCCCATCACACAGGAAAAGGCTGTATTGAGCTCCACACATAGTGCATAAAATTCATGTTCTAAGCCTGCTTACAGTGCAAGCAGATCTCCCGCTGTGATCAAACCATAAAAGGTACTGCTTCCTACATGAATAGCTGAGTGTGCAAACTCATTCTTCCCTTCCCCCAGATGCCCTCCAGCAGCCAGAGGTTTCTATGTTTGCAGGAGAGAAAATGGAAAAGGAATTAAACTAAATACACGAGGAAACGTCATTGTTACAATTTCACTAAATGCCGATAGGAAATAATGTAGTAGTATTTATCAATATCTGATATTCACTTAAGAAAAGTGACTTTAACAGTGCAACTGGAGCACCATATTTATAGATAAAAGCATTTCAAATAGTCCTTTTCAAGTTCCTTTTCCCAGAAAACTGCTGGTTAAAATGTTCTTAATGAGAGTTTCCTTCCCCTCACTTTGTCAGTTCCTCTCATATGTGTTTGCTTCTCCTACCTATTTCAGCTAAAAGACCCTAATCTCCTGTTGCAGAGCACACTGTGTCACTAAGCCACACATTATGACCTTACTAGTGTGATTCAGCAGGTAGAAAATAAATGTGAGGTGAGAACAGTCGAACTGCAAAGCAGAAGTAAGGAACCAGCATAAAAGGTCCAGGAGAACAATGAATGTAACAACAAACATCCTGGAAATTCCCCTCTAAGGGAGTAATCAAATACAAACAAACTTTTAAATCTCCTGTGCATTAACTCTCTAGTCCAGCAAAGAAAATCTCCACAAACACATCAACAACTCTGAACATGACAAAGGTGAGAGAGGGCATTCTTATGTAGCAAGGAGCCAGAAAATTGCAGGCAGAAACATCAATATGGGAGGCTTCAAAGTACCTATAGTATTGATAACCACAGGGCCAGGGTCAACTCACTGCCAAGATTTATCCAGCAATGGGATTCAAGAGAGAGAAAGAGGCCTAACAGAGATCATCTGGCCAATATCAGAGATTGGTTTGGGTTGGAAGGGACATTAAAGATCACATAATTCCAACTCTCCTGCCCACACACTAGGCCAGGTTGCTCAAAGACCGATCTAACTTGGCCTTGAATACTTCCAGGGATGGAGCATCCACAACTTCTGTGGTCAAACTGTTCTGGTGTCTCACCACCCTCACAGTAAAGAATGTCTTTCTAATATCTAACCTAAATCTACTCTCCATTTAAAATCATTCCCCCTCATCCTACCACATTGCAAGGTTGTATTCAGATATGATCCCCTATGTACATCTACCTCTCTGAGGCTGAGATAGTCAGAGCAACAAGAAGGCAAAGAGGTGAATGACAGCATTCCTGGCTTGTCAGTCCCTCAAGGCCCTGAAACTGTCCCGCATGTACATCTTTCCAGAGCATCACTTTTACACAAACAGAAAGAGATTAGTCCTCCCCACAGCTGTCTACAGCTCATGGGTACCATACACACTACTCTGACATTTTTATTTATTTGAAATGTAAGCTTATCACACTCCCATGGTAAAAAGCATCTTCACCTAACTCTCACAGCTTAATCCTCTTTGTGATCTGAGAGATATCTATGAGGGGAAAAAAAAATAAATCCAATATACTCAGTTAATTGCTCAGTGACAGATAATCTTTTCTCCTCCATTTTCTTCCTCTTCTATAAAAAGAATAACAAAAAGTAAATAAAAAGCTCTCTACTAAAACTGTAAAAAAGTCTGTGAGAGGATAACAGCTTAAAGTCAGGCATAGCCTGATGCAAAATTTCATTTGCCATGTCCAGAGGCAGCAAGTCAAATCTCAATGAGAACAGAGCCTTAACACTAGAAGATTATATAGATTCTCCCCATCTCTTTGCTCTTACTGTATTTCATGTCTTCATGTCTGTCACCAGCAATCTTTTAATTCATTAGTAGTTTTAGAAGGATGACCTCCATCCATTAGTGTTGCAGTCAACTGTAGTTAAACTGGCTGAAAAATTACAAAGAAATGTCATCCTAGCAGGTAGCAGTGTGTTTATAAAGGCAACAGATTCATATCCTGTAGGCAATGGCATAGTTGGGTTATAGGTGGTTACAGTCCCATCAGTCAGAAAAGTGTTTAAATCCCCCAACTACATTTTCAAATGACAGATGTGCTTATAACCAGCTATCACATAAATGACTCATGTCTGTGACATGCTTCTAAACAGCCTCTCATCATTCATCAGCCTTTTGAGAAGGCACTCAGCACAGGAGGCAAGAGTGGTATTTCTTCGTCATGTATCCAAGACAGATTCCTCTTCCGTTGTGGGTACCTGCAGAACTACCTTTCTCCTCCAGCCTTCAGAAACAGAACTCCTGATATCAGAAAGCAAACCAGACATGAGACCATGTTTTCTTCCATTCCTTAGAATCAAACCTAGAGGCATGAAATAAATTGTAAGATATGTTTCACCCCTTCTCTTGAACCTATTTGTTCCTATCCTTTTCAAACAAGCAGGGAGATTTAAATTAATATGTCACTTAAGCAGCCAGGAGGAGCAACAGCTAATAACCTCTGTCAGATACACGGGGTAAAAAGATATGCCCATCTTGCCATTTCTTTCCATCACACCAAGAGCAGAGAAGCTGTCTTGGGATCTTCACAGGCATATTTATTAGTGATCTGAAGGCATGCCTGCGTGGACAGCAGGGATCTAACAGCAGAGCCAGAGTCAGCACAGAACACAATGTGACCACCTAAGGCTTATGTAAGGCAGCAGGATCAAGGGAAATACAAGGAAGTGCACTGGCAACTTCCAGAGCCAATCAAGAGCAATGGAGCAATGCAAAGACGAGTGGGTTTATTCTGATTCTCCTTCAACATTTCCCAGTCCAAAGCATTCACCCAGGGATTCTGGATGGTTGGCCATACAAGTGTAATCAAGTTCTGACAAATGATATATGCCAAGTGAAGTTGATGGGTTCAAAGTAAGAGAAGGCATTCCCCAAATAATTTATGGAATTCCTTGCTCTAAGAATTCATGGAATTCTCTTGCTCACAGGTACTAAAAATTTTAACATACTCAGAAAGATATTGAGCAAGTTAGCTCATGGAACATTAATCCCCTGGAATATATCAAAATATATATAAATATATATATGTAGAAAATTATTCAGATCCTGATACAGATTACCCTTAAGGCAGAGGAAGGAAGGATCCTAAACTTAAAGCCTGAGAATGAAAGCTGGGAGAATACTAGGAGGAAGTGTTAGCTATGATAATCATTTCCATATGGTGTTTCTTAGACTGGTTTTTGGTAATAAGATACCAGGCTAAAGAAAACAATCAGGCTATTTTCATGTTGTTAATCACATTCTGATATCAGGACTGTCTGAGGTCAAGAAAAGTGCTCTGCACTCACTAACTCTGGGACTGCTATATTGCTAAGGTCCCAGCTGTCTGCTACATCCTCCAGTGACATCCCCACAGTCCCTTCTCTTTTAATCAGGGCAAAATTTCATGCCATTGTGGAATGCTCCACAATGAAACCAATTCTGAACGAGACAACGGTGTAAAATCAATTTTGTGCCCACATTTATACACCTCAGCAAGAAGCGTGTTTTCCACTCTGATGTGGCTGCCCTGTTTTCAGTCAGAAAATGGTATCTTAACACAATCCTGCACTGCATCACATAAGCAGATCTTCAGCACCGTCAGCAGTGGGGAAAGAGGTGTCTTCACACACTGAAATGCTATGTCTTCCTCAATGACTAATGAAACAGATGAGTATTTCTCAGGGTGAAATGACTGAAAGTAGTAAAAGGAAATAAAAATATTTTTCATATTTATGAATACTTTAAAAATTGAGAAATTAAACTACCTAACACAAACTCCCTTTGTGAAAACATAACCAAAGCCACATTGCTGAGAGACCCTTTATGTGTGCCCACACCACAGTAAAGAAAGGAAAAGAAAGTCATAGCAGCAAGGTATATGAATGGATGAAAAAATACTTATTCAACCCTATGATACTAATAGTTTGGAATGTTTCTGTTGCTGTTCATAAGAAATCCCAGAAGTTTTGTGCTTCTTTGAGTTTTTCTGCCTCGGGTTTGGATTTTCTGTTCGTTTGGTTTTGGTCCATTTCTTCAGGCCAGTGGGCAAGGCAATAGTCTGAGTTCAGAACAGACTTCATGTCAAATCTCTCCTCTGACATTCTCTTAAAACCTGCTCAGTTCCTTGAGCAAAAAGGCTATTTGTTCTACTTCAGGACCAAAATTCTTCCTTGGTAAAGAAAACCTCTTCCCTATACAAGTTTATCAAAACACAGTCATTCTAACCAGAAGCTTCAGTTTCAAATACCCAAAGTTTCCTTCTATCATGACAGTAGCCTATTCACATCCACCAGTGACCTGCATGCAAAACCCCTAAACTTCCCACCAAAGTTTCATGGATGAAACCACGAGAAAACTTCCCTTTCATCCATTACAGCACATGAAAATAGCACGAGGAACATATAAAGTAAACATCTTAGATTCCTTTTTCAGGGAAGTAAAAACAGGCACCATCCGCTTGCACCGAATCAAAGTAACAGCCTTAAGAAATTGCCCATGGCCCAACATTTTCCTTTGGTTCACAGAGTGCACGATATGCTTTGAAATCACAAAAGTATTGAAACATTCCCTATAAATGAGTCTATCAGTCAAGTGGAAATCAATTATGTAGTACTAATCCCATCAGTTCTAATCAACAGACAGTGAATACTCACTCATAGGTATCCCCCTGTCTTAGCAGCACTGGCTTTTCATAAGAATCATTTGAGCAGACAGCCATGAGATTCTTCATTATAAACAAGGCCTTTAGGCTGTTGAGTTCTCCCAAAAATAAACCAATTGGCTGATTTCAATCTGAATAAGGCAGGGAAGGGGAAATAAAATGACAGCATATCCATGAAGTACCTTATCTAGCTGAAACAAGACAATCAGACTTCAGCCTCTTTGTCCTTGAGTATGCAAGAAGTGAGAGAGAGGGTTTCGCTACAAACCTTCCAGCACATTTAAAGAAATCCAATTAAATTCAATAAAAGGATTGTATCAGGCTCTTCCTATTTAAGTAAGGTGGTAATTATTAACTCAATTTATCTCCATACCTCCAAAGAGAGCTCTCTGTGATGCTTCCCAGGTTGTAGTCATACAGCTTTGTCAGAATTAGAATCACCTGAAGGCAAAAGAAGAAATCATGATTAGTCTCAAACAATTACAATCTCACAGAACTGAAATGATCCCAGGGAGGGCTTAGAATTCTTTTAATGGGTGCTTAAAATAATTGAATGAATTGTTAAAAGCATTTGCCTAACCTGACATGCAAAGAATTTTCAGAGACATACGTTGAGCCAATTGGACCTTTTCTCATTCAGCAACTCTGCATGTTACCACCAACAGGTTCTCCCCTTAACCCCAGGAGGCTGTGGGAAGAAGCTGTGATGCTAGACAAAGTTTCTGGATACAAGATGAGATCTTGTATGCAGTAGAAAATAGTGAATACTTTCTGCTCTGTTTCACAGGCTCTGAAGCTGCTGATTTTTTCCACAGCTGTGGTGCACAGGTAACCCACTGGCCCATCTCCAGTCCAACTCTTTCTGGTTGTAGCAGATGACGTGACACAAGCAAATGATCAACAGTTTTGACTTGGGAGACTCAAAATGGACATCAGGAAAAAACTCAATAAGGAAAATAGTTCAACATTGGGACAGGCTACCCAGAACATGTGTAAGTCTCCATTCTTATTGGGTTTTTTAAGACCTGACTAGGCAAAGTGATGGCTGACCTGATTTGCACCTGGTGATAACGCTGCTCTGAGTAAGAGGTTGAACTGGGGACCTCCAAGTAGCTCTAATAACCCTTTTTTCTATGATTTCAGTGAAAAGTTTTAGAATTATTCAGAATGAAAGTGTTTCCAAGTTTAGGACTTTTATTAGCTCATTTGATAAACAGCCTTTCCCTCCTGCCAAAACAGGCACTTCTAGAATAAAATTATCTTACCAGGGGGAGGAAAGCAATTTTAGCAAAAAGAATTTCAAGCAAAACACTTCAGCCTGCTCTTCTGTTAATGTCTTCAAAAAATAATTTCTGACTTTCAAGATGATGGGCTCCTTTAACAAGACCTACATTTGGGACAAACTACCAGACTATTACTATTTCTACTAATTTATTTTGCATGTCTCCCTGTGAGGCCGCTGTATATCTTATCCTCCTCCCTATCCCATTAAAACTGCAGTAAATTAGAGTCCCAACACTTATCTGACAAAACCTCTGATCTATATACCTCTTATTATTTTCAGCCTAGGTTCCTAAGAAATCAGGCACACAGATACACGTCCCCCTGCTCCCTTGATAAAATTGCCAACTTCAACCTATTTGGCAGAGCAGCAAAGGACTGTAGGAAATTCAGAGCCTCTCAGCCCAGTGCAAGCTGGCACCAGCATGGCAGAGGAACCACCATATGGCTGCCTGCACCAGGGGAGGAACAGACCTCACCACTGCCTTTTCCAAAGCCAAACGGTATTACACACCAATAGCCCTTCTACCTATTACACACCAATAGCCTTGAAACAGCCACAACAGCAATTGTCTCTTTTCAATATGCTCAGCATGTGAGTTGACAGAAAAAGTCGATATGAGAGCTGAAGGCATAAGCGAGCACATAGTGAGTTATAGAGGAAGGTACAGGGGATAGAGGATACACATCTGACAGGCATCTGTTTCTACAGTACAACTCTTAAATGTCTTACAGCACAGAGAAAGGCTGCCCAAAACACTTCCTATCTGCACAAACACATCACATGTGGCTCATGGGGGAATTCACACAAGAGCCATGATTCCCCTCTGCTCCTCAGAGCAACCTGACATAGACACCCCCTCCACTCCCCTAAAACCTCACTGCTGCCTGGGAGGTGCTTTCTCTCTCCTGGCAGGTGCCTCTTTGAAGAGGCAGCCAAGGTGGGAAGCGCCAGCCACCTGCTGAGGCATCAGATGGCGGAGCTTCAGTGGGCACATATGGTTCTCCAAGGCTCACACCAATTAGGGCTTTGCAAGTGCTAAATTTCAATCTCCACCCTCCCAGGAATGCTTATCAATGACAGCAGGGCAGCTGTCTGCTCCAGATACAGAACCATGCCACTGCCATCCTTCACAGCACCCTCAAACAGGTCTGTAAATCCCCTACTTAGCAAGTAAATAAAAATCAGGGGGGAGAGAAAAAAAAGGAGATGGGGTGTGTGCATAAATCTTTCTAAATAACAACTCTCCCAATGAAAGGTAGCAGTGAACTCCACGATGTTCAGCGCCAGCATGCTTGGAAACACGTGGGAATTGAACATACCCTCAGCTTCAAGACTCCCTTGGACCTGCAAAGCAGCTGGACAGTTGCTTATATGTCTTTCCAAGTCTTGTTTTCTTCTCTTGTCCCTCTCCCACCCTGTTTCCCAGAGGTACCAGAGATCTAAATGACTAATGAATGTTTCCCCTAATTAATATTTTGACATCTGGCAGTATTAGAAGCAGACCTGAAGACAGCAGGCACAAAAATTTGGAAGAGCAAACAGGGAAAACCAATTTTCTCCCTGTTCTTCACTACTGGCTGATGTAATCTTGAGGAGGATCATAAAAGAAGCAAGAAACACTTTCCCCATCTCTAAAATCCAAGAATTAGAATCACGCTAATTTTACGGAATACTATGATTAGCAGCATGTAATTATTGGTGCTAAATAGACTGAGAATTATTTTTCATAAAACTCAGATTTTTACTTTTTCCCCAACAGAGAAAAATTTATAAATCTCAAAAAAACCATGAAAGAAAAACTCCACTGAGAATTTTAATCTCATCACTTGAGGGGGAAAGAAAATAATTGCAATAGACATCCCAAAAAGAATATAAAATGACAAAAAAAAAGAAATATGCCAATATGAGAAATAAAAATATTTCTCTTCCAGAAAGTTGAAATGTCTCTTTTGTACTTTTTTCTTCCTCCAGGAGTTTCAGTAAAACCCACAGAATCTTAAAGTTCTGAAGTTCTCTTGGAATTGTTAGGGGGAAAAGCCAGCTACAGTCCATCATACTTATTTTTTATATAGCTCTAACAACCCTTCTGCAGAGGCATCCGTGGACCCATCCAAATATGCCTGTTAATTGATGACTAGCTACATCAAGAACACTAAGTAATATTGCTATACCCTGACTTCTTAGTAAATTCAGGATAAAAACCTTAACATTTAACATTTCCAAGCTAATAAACATATTTTTATGCCATTCACTGGTGTACATATGCACCAGCCTGTGGATTAAGAGTTTAGATATCTGCACTTGGTGCAGATACCCTATTTGAAAAACACTTGAGAGATTTTCTGTCAGAAACTTTTTAATTTTGGATAATCTGTATCAACTCCCAAACATCTTTAAGATTATCCTTAGTTTCAATAGTCTCCTTGTGTCATTTACTGTGGCTCAAATACCAGTAAAAGACCTGCTCAATCATATATGTACAAAACAAACAAATCATTGGGCAGAAAATTAGTTATTTCTGCCCTACAGGTCAGCATACTCTTTTCCCCTTGGTAAAGATACTTGAGTAGGCTACACAAGGCCATGGTTTTCAATACTTTTTCAAAAAACATTTTTCTCCTTTGTTGTTCTCATTTCTTTGTTATTTAGCCTGCAAAGGTTAGTTCATGTTTGAGATTGTTTCTTTCTCTTTTATTTCCCTGCCTCTGTGGCTGTCACTATGTAGTACCGAGGAACCTAATGAACAGAGACATGCATATTATGTTGTTCTAAATGTCAGAATAGGGGCTGTGAAGACGCACAGTAATGAAATGAAAAACATTGTCTTGCCTTTTATTTCTTGCTTTCTTTTTTTCTGGGACCATGTGTTTTTCTCCCTTCTTTACCACTTACCAATCAATGCAAACTAACAAGAGCAAGAAGCAAAAAAACCCCAAGCAAACTAGAAATACAATGAAAAGTAGCTGAAAATCCAGCCTTACCCTAGCTCTGCTGTGAATACCGATAACCCTTCCTATTGCATAGAAATACAAGCCTTCAGAAAGTCTGTTATTCATTAGGATCAGCAGTTGAAGTGGATAATTCTGCCTGTTATGGGTTTACCACAACACTAGTGAATGCACCTATGAAGAGATATAGCACTAAAAATGTTTTTAGTTACTCACACAAAGCAGAAAAGTTGCACCAGGCAATAAATGGACAGAAGCCTTGGTATATAAGCACACTAACCTGGGAAAAGAGAGACTGTTAAAAGAGGCGCTTAGACCTGGCTCGCCCGTCTCCCAGAGGAAACCAGTTCCCAGTGGCTGTCCTAGGAAGGACAGGGTGTTCCCAGTGGCTGTTCTAGGAAGAACAGGGTATTTGCACTTTGGACACCAACATGTTTTATTTCAAACAAACCCAGCATTTTCAAGGAAAACACACTTTGTTAATTATTCCTGATCTGTGATTGCTTTTTAAGACTTGGGATGTGAGGGCCCACCTATAAGGTTTCAAAACAGAATTCAGTGGCTGGGCAGAAGAGAGGGCTTTGTGAACTTGCCAAGTTAGGCTCTAGAAGGGTCTTTTCTCTCACAGGAGAAATTTTAGGGTAAACATGGCTAACTTCCTTGGTTCATGATCAACTCATCCATGCTATCTCACCATATCCTTCCTTGAACTTCTGACCCCAGTTTAGAACCAGCTTAAATCTTGGTCTTGACTCTGTTCTCAACTCCTCTGCAAACGCATCTATGAAGGCTCCCTCAGGGTATCAGACAGAGATTGTCCTTTACTGCAGCACTAGTTCCAAAGGATTACATTTAAACTGACTTTTGTACCTTGGCAAAAAATATTTCATCTGACCAAACAGTGCTGAACTAGCTGGTCAGGAAGGTAGTGAATGAAAGTCCACACACTGCTACTGATCAGGTTGATAGCATTGGGAAGGAAGCAACAGGCTGTACCTCTGCGGCTGCGTAACTCATCCGCTGCTAATGACGTGTGTCCAGAAAGCAAGCCAGTCCACACTGTCACAGATACACGGAAACCAGGACCTGAGATAACTAACAGCACGCTAGGTCAGGGATCGGTAAAACTCCGCAGTACTCACTGACAATTGCAAATTTACTCCTGGAAATGCTACATAAGCACTGTGTTAAAAGATGTCCGTCCTTTTGCAAGCTCAACTAAACAAGGGCAAGCACTGCGACAATCATTGTGTTCCAGGTTTGATCACAATGACTAAAGACCCACTATACAAAGTGGCCTCTAATAATCCAACTCAGTTTAATTTACACCAACAGCTCATCTTGGATGAATTTTATCAGTTGCATTCTCACCACCACCCCAGGTCCTCTCTGCAAATGCATTCCACTTCACCCAGCACAACAAGGTACTAAATTCATACCAACTTTCATAGCTCCATAGTGACAGAGATTTTTCAAAGAGAACACCACAACCAAATTTCTAAAGGTGTTTACTGTAACTTCTTGGGCTCTGAATTTTATAGCGCTACCTCTAGACTGGCCCAGAAGGATGCCAGAAAGATGAGCCCCACAGGATTCAAGTGCTGATTTCAAAATCACAACAGGTCTTTGTTTATGAAGAAACCCACACCTCTACTCTAATGTTTTCAGACTTTCATGCTTTGCACGGATGTCTGCATGTGTTTCAGTCAAGACTGCAGCTGTCCTGGGATAAGCCACAGCACTAAAAACCATGTAGTCATTAGTCCACTTTCCTGACTTGCACACCACAAACTCTCAGCATTAGTTGTGTACAGGCTGATCCTCAACATTGTGTTGAAATAGTTTTAAACTGCTATATTTGATAAAATAATTCTAATACCCAACTCCTAACCACTTACAGCAGCTTTCTAAATCAGTTTCTTGTGAGGGTTGTTCATGTGGTGATCAGACATCCCCTTTTGACCACTGAAATCCCGGGGTGGGGGGGGGAAGAAGAGTATGCAACACGTCCAGAGTTTCTGGCACTCAACACACCACAAGTGCAGTTTAGTTGCTCTACTGTTATAAGCTGAAAAAGGTTTAGTCATAGAGACTGTCCCACATAAATACAGCCAGTCTTCAATATAACTATTCTGCTAATAAAGTATTGTAATGCATATAGCTCTGTAAAAAATTACAGATTTAATGGCTTAACTATATTTAAAAGACTCTCCTGATGAAACTGTCACACTGCCTTCTAATTGGGAAGAGAGAAACAAATATCCAGGCACAATCAAGATAGTTTAAGTACATCTCAATGTGCAGTGATCCATGAATCCCTTATTAAACTCTAGAGATTCTTTCCATTGCCTACTTAGCAGGAACATAAGTCAATAACAAAGGAGCACTAAATTCAGTTTTCACAAGCTTGCTAGTCTGCTATAATTGAGCAGGAAACTAAAGGACTTGAAGCTTTCTTACGCATTATGTGTCAATAAACCGTATTTCTCAGGCTGTTGTGTTCGAGAGTATGCACATGCAAAGACTGGAAATAATTGGGTACCTATCTGTTCCCATCCTTAGCCTTACCTTCCCAATACCACAGAGAACTTCAGGACTGTAAAAAAGGTGGAACACAACCAGAACACAGGAATATTCTCAATGAACTGTTTGGTGAGACAGGTATGTGTGAGGAAATGTTTTCAAATAAATTCACAAATAAGCCTGAATAATTTATGACTGAGAATTTTACAGGCTGCTCATGAATAAAAAAGAAATACTTGAGAGAACTCATTATTTGGGGCAAATTACTTACACAAATCTGATTCTTTGTATTATTTTTAGCAATTTTATACCACTCAGCAGGTATCAGGATCTCTACCAACTATGCAAGTAACAAGAACTATGGAATCATGAAGACTTTTCTGACTTGCTTTCCACCTGGCCTGCAGCTCAACAGGCATGCAATGATAAAAAAGGACAACCATATGGTTAAACAGTTAAGCTACCAACTCCCCATTTCACCAGTCTTTGTGAAAAAAATCCCTTCATTTTTCTGCATCCTTCAATGAACAGAAAAAGGGTCCAACACCATACACTAATCCCCTCTGTGACAGAAGCGATAGCAGAAGTTTAGAGAGAAAGCATTAAAATTCTGCATGTAGAGGGTGACACTTCCCCTTAATAACTTCCAGCAGTCAGCAGATTACACACTTCCTAATTCAAAAACTATTGTGACTATTGTGCCTAATAATAAAAGGATAAGAGAGAGCAATCAAGGATGATCAAAGATGTGGAATGACCTTTTTTTTAGTGAGAAATTACTCCAACTCTCAATTCAAGAAAGAGACAAAGGAGATATGAAAGACATCTGTAAAGTCATAAGTGTCCTGAATTGATTACTCACTAGTTTTCAGCACACAGAACCTAAGACATCAAGCAAAACTGTGAGGTTCAAAATATTATGTACACATGAGTAGGGAAGTTCCTTCCCACTGCATTTTGTGAATACTGAAAACTTGCTATCAGCTCAGAGGAAGGTAGAAGTTCAGAGAAAAAAATGTGCATTGAGGTCAATTAAATAAAAATGTATCTAGCAATGTTTGTGCAGGGTTTCCCAGGTATGCAATTTTAGCCACATTTGGAGAGAGAAAATGGCAAATTCTTTTGTTCTTACAGTTACCACAGGTTATTTTTGCACTCATGAACTTATATAAATCTGTTTATAGTTATTTCTGGTTTTGGCATCTATAGAAACCACCTGTAGGCAAGAATTTCAATGTTTGCCAAACACAGAGACTAGCATTTTCTTTCTTAATCTTGTATAATTCCATCAGTAGAGCAAGATGCATGGCTTTGTCTGTTATACTCAGCTTACAGTGGTCCCTGGCATGGTGACAACTTTTAGGGGAGACAACTACACAAGTTATAATACAGGCAAAATGCAGCATCTCTCCCTCAGATCTTTTAAAGACAGTCCCAATCTTCATGCTTGTCTTCAGGATGAACTATGAATTTGTTACAGTCTAAAAATAATTTAAAATACTACCACCACTAAATCAGAGAGAAGGAAACTGTTTCTGTAATTGCTAAAGCCCAAAGGTCAAGACACTGAGTTACTGCTTCTCATGGCTCCAAAAGAAACCCAAACCTAGGCCTGCCACATTCCAGAAAAACACCTTGGCCTCTAACATGCTGATTAACTTATAAAGTGGAATTAATTTCCTGCTTTGTATCCTTTTTTTCCCCCCACATTGAAATCCCCTTTCACAAATTCCTCTTTCAGTAAGAATCTGTTTCATGGAAATATTTCTGAGCTTCTCCAAACATGATTAATGAGATAAACCAAAAAAACAAGCACAAACCAATATATTAAAAGGACTAAAAGGAAAATCCAAGGCGTAAATCACTGTAGGGAAAAAAAATCAGATACGCCAAAGTAAATGTAATAATAGATTTCCTTCCAGTGGCAGAATTAGGCAGCAAAGAGGGGAAGGAGGACAGAAACAAGGGAAAAGACTGCTAGTCATCTTGAAATGTTTTAATACAAAGGCAAATAATTATGAAAGAGACAAGGTTTCATTTCAGAAGACAAAAGCTGGTATAGAGAGAATCGATTACACACTATAATTGCATTGATGCTTAAAAGCCATTAGCATGAGAGCCCTGTGCATACTTCAAGGGGGGAATGTAGTCTTCTGTTTATTCATTTCACTGAATACTCACAGAAGCCTTTAGGGGATTATTTCAGAATTAAGACCAGAGGAGGGCAAATCCCTAAAACTACTTGGAAGGAAATTTCTTCTCTTATGCCCTACTATATTCACTGTCAATCAGCAGCTCTTTCTTAAACATACAGTTACTGCCAGTGATTTGGAGTGGACACCCAGAAAGGGTGGAAGGGTCAAGTGGAGAAAAGCACTTCGCTGTTCTGTGCCTGGCCTGCTCCTGGGCTCACTATTGAAACACTCAGAGGTATTCTGGAGGCTGCAGGCTTTGCCAGAGGACAAAGATTTTAAGTGCTGAGATGCCGTTTCTGAAGGAAATTTGCAAAGCCAGCATATCTACAAGCAAAAACTTGCTTCTGAGGCGTTTCCCAGACACCTGATCTTATGTGCCAACTAGGACTGCAGCATAGCCACTGGCAGGTAAAAGAGAGCAGCATATAACATTCAGAAAAAGACGGAGTATGCAAGAAGAGACTTTATGAAAACATGCCAGTCAGCCATTAGGGTCCTACTTTGCAAGCTCTGATTATGGTGGTGCTTTTCTGGTTAAGACCCAGAAGCTGCTGAAGGATTTAGAAATATCCATGAACTCCAAAAACACACAGTTTTTCCCAAACTAGTAATCCGAGCCTCTCCTGGAATATAATTCACCCAACTTTATCTGAAAAAAGAATGCAGAGGAAAATTATCAGAAAAGGCAACCAAGGTGAGAAAGACTGGAGAGACTTTCCTTGGGAAAGGAACCATATCCGGGGGCGAGACTGGAGGTGGGGGGATACACACAATAAAAAATATGGGATTCATACGGTATATACAATACCCAGATTGTTTATTCCAGAGCTCACTACAGAATATAAAAATTAGCATGCAATGAATAATTTATTTAGCACTTTACTATTGTTTAAACAAATCACTTTCATGAAAGCAATGTGTATTCAAGCAATAAATCACTGTTTAGCACTCTGTCACAAGCAAAAGATAATACTTGACAGTATTATTGAGTGATGTTGCACAGCCACAAGGCAACTACAACAGCGATAAGGATGATGTCCTTTAATAACAGACTGCCTCTGCCTCACTCCAGGGAAGAAATTGGGTCTTTAAAGTAAAACTTTTATCATGGGGCAGCAGGGGTAGTGAAACTTAAGACCATAAGTACCTCTTATCTTCAGGTCCCAAAATGCCCTGAAAACATTAATTGATCACTCTTAACATGAGTTCTGTGATGTGGGTTGGTTTTACTACACACATCAAGCATGCAGAGTTCAAGAGCATTTGCCATGAAAGGCAGGGTGGGAATACTTAGTCTGATGAACATCTAGGCCTTCACTCTTGAAATCATTCTTCCCCATCCTCTAGTAGATGGAGAGATGGGCTTCGTAAGGCCCTGACCTGCTCTAACATTGAGTCCCAGCTTTCACCCCCTTTTAGCTCTAACAGGACATGAGTAAAAGATTTCTATTCTCCTTCCTGTAATTCTATTGTCTTTTTGAATCCACATAGATGGGAACGTACACTTTTCTGCCTGATATTCAGTCAGTGATGAAAAAACACTACCCTAACAGTCACAAGGTAAGTTTCCCAGAAAATGAGAAAAGATAATTTTTATTCTGCACAGTCTTTTTCTACACTGTGTTGAGGACACCTATTTTTCCAAACACCTGTTCATCCAAAAACACTCTTGAGCATTCCCTACATGTCTTGCACTAACAAATGACAATAAAATGCATTGCTCCATTGACCAACTTAGTGGGTCTCATGGCAACTGCTGCTAACAGAGTTAAGTCAGAAAAGAATTGCACTCAGTCCTAAGATTCATATGCTTACGAGGTCTCTGGCTGCCAACATTAATGTGGTTACTTATTACACCTCAACAGTGCTAAGAAGAGAAGATGAAAAATCAAGTCCTGGTGTTCTCAGCTTCTCCCAAATCAGCCAAATTCAGTACAACACTTAGTTTGCGTGTTAATCACATGAACACCACCACAAAGCAAGAACTTAATGCACTTGGTTTGCCATGAAAAAATAAGAGAAACCACCCAATCAACTTGCACTCGCTGGTCACCATAGGCAAGGAAATAGGAATTAGAGTAACACAGGAATTTCCAGTGTCTCTGAACATTCACCACTTCCTCTAGAAAGAAACACGGCAGCAGGTAAGGACAACTAAATGTAACTAATTGAATGTCTTTACTATTGAAAATCAGATCACACCAAAACTCTAGAGGAGTGAGCCCAGTCTCAGAGACATTTCAGCCATCACCTAATACGTTTTATCATCTGAGTATATGCCTGATTATACAAGAAAAGTTCTTCAGTTCCCTGCATTCTTCCACTCACTCCAGCTGCAACAAAATATGCCAGCAGCAGCTGTTTGTATTAAGCTGGAAGGCATCTTGAGACTAATTGTAATGCAAAGGTCATATTTTCCAAGCTGTTTATAAACAGTAATTTGTAAGTTTGTAATGTCACATGTTGTCAATAATTCAAGGTGGGAAATTTAAACAGTTAATAGGTTATCAATTCTTCACTTTCCTGCCTCATATCTTTCTCCCCAAAGAGCTGTTAAACAATGCTTCATCTGAGCATATTCCTTCAACCTAGATTCAAAGGTTTCATTTGTTTATGGAAAGAAACTTACGATGGCAAGATGTAAGTAATCCCTTAACAGGCACCCAGGGATCATAACAGACATAAAGTGCACATTTCAGACTTGGGATATAAATTGCTGTTAAAGGTCTATTCTCACTGGGGCTTTATATTCTATAGAACAGGTTGATGCTGTCAGAATGAAAACTGTTGCATTTTAGCAAAGAGAAGAGGACTTAGTCAAAAACAACTTGTTAAACAACGTGAGATATATACAAAATAAGATCCTTCCCCCAGTTCTTTTGGGAGATAGAAACAAACAAACCAAACATACACACAAAATCCTGGAAGTAAAACATGAATTATAGATTGTTTCTTTTTCTCTTCCCACTACCCCATCCAATTTACAGCCACCAGTCAGAGATTAAAAAACTCCCATGGGTGTCATCAACTCTGACAGCCATCGAGGGCAGGACTAGCAACAAGCACAAGCATCAGTAGAACAGCAGTATAAAGTTCTCATCTTGGAAAGCTGCACCCATCTGTTGCTGCATTCCCACCTAGGATCCCTATGAAACTGGTTCTGACAAAACAAGTGCAAACCAGCTGTTTATACTGAACAGCAACCTCTGTGTATAAAAACCCAATATTTACCTCCACAGGGCTCAAAGCCCATTCACCTCACATTCCCATGCCTTTGGAAGGAGTCCAACAGAAAATAGTTATTCCATCTTGTAATCAGCCATACTACTTATAACTAATATATAAGACAAGACATATTAATGCTAAATATCTTTATAGATGTTATTAGGCCTGAGATACTTTTAGAAGCACTGTGGCCAAAATGAGTGTCCCCTCAAGTTTAAAAAACAGAAAAATTAAAAAAATATCAAGGCTTTTATTCTTTAGAAAGTCCCTCATTGCTCTCTACATATTTCCTTCCCCTTCACACTTGAGTCTTATATTTCTCGTCCTATAGTTTTTAACTCTGTTTGGTGCCTTCGAGTTATAAAACAAAGACACATATCTATCAGCTGCAGAGGTTTCATCTCTTAAAGTTAATGGGCAGGACAGTAACTTGCACCTCATATCTCTCTTTCCCCTGGCACACATTTTATCAAGAAGCTACCTCAAAAGGAGAGGAAAGTCAAAGCATATTACAAGCCAACACACAAAAATCTTATTAACCCACCAGGATGTGTGACTAAGATCCTATTATCTGAAGGATAACAAAACTAAGCTGCCTTCTGCCTACATGCTCCAGGCTTTGGCAGGAAGAATAGGAAAAGCACAGCAGTCCCAAGTGACTGGTGACCTTCATCTTCATTTCTCCTCCTCTTCCTCCTCGTTCACTGGCTCACAGGGGAAGATATTCTCATTATTATTTACATGAACTACTTAAGTTTAAGATTTTCATGTGGTCTTTCTGGAGTGAAAAAGCCAAGTCAGTTCCTCACTTCCTCTCTTAGCAAGGACGAAACAAAGGACAAAAGGCTACAGGGTGGAAGCCCATTACCCGAACTACAATAGCCAAATCACTGACCATTTTTTATAACATCCAAGCAGTGCTGGACTTTTGCATCTGGTTGCAACAGTCATCCAGATGCAACGATGATTACAATCATCCTGTGGAATCAGATATCATTTAGACTTCAGACATTATAAGAAACAGCTCTGGTCTCTGGTTTGGTCACCCCCTCTAGTGAGAGGATCTTTGATATTAAAAAAAAAAAACCACCACCAAAAAGTGTAAGCTCCTTTGTCTGTCTCTCAATCACTTCCTTCAAGCTCTCTTAGCTATGCTTTGGGCCAACCTCCCAGCTCTTATATTAAATAAAAGCATACCAACAAATAGGTGCAAGGAGGATTTTGTTGTTATCATCCTAAACCCTGAACTAACCCACACAGCCCAGTCTCCCTGATGGTTTTGCCATATATCCCTTATGAAAAATGAAAAGCAGTGTATTGTCACTTTCAAAATTTCTATGACTTCAAAAAAATTCCTATTAGTGCTTACCAACAAAATTAACCACCCTACCTGAAGTGTGTAGCATAGAAAAATGGCCCATTCCTCTCAACAGACTGGAGAGAAATCTATTGTTTCATCAACTGTATCAATGCAACACTGAAACCTGGAGCAAACATATTTTGGGTACTTCTCAGAAGTTTAGACTCTAATAAAAATACTTTAAGCTGAAAACTTTGTAGTTTCAGGATTTCTGGGTATTCTTCCGCAGCATGCTAACATTACATAAAAAACATCCTACAAATACAAAAGTACTGATTATCAGACTGTATGGGCAAGAGTCATCCCTTAAAGTCTGACAAGGGATCCAAACACTTGAAGCTCTGGCAAGTCGCAGATAACCTGAGAGCACTAGAGCATTGGGGTAGAGATTTAATTTCAGAAGCATTCAACAGCTTGAAAGTTATTTCTCTACTCTCAGGTATTCCTTTCCTACAAAAGAAACACCTTGTTGCTGAGTGAATACCTGCAGTGAATAAGCATCTCTCCCCCTTAGACATTTCTAATTTTTCAGCACTGCATTCACAAATTCTAGTCCGCTAATCTTTTCACTCAGCCTTATTAAACTTCCTCCCACAGCAAACCAATCTGCCCTTGGCCTTGACTTAGAAGGGGTTTTAGAGCTCTGAATTTTGCCCCAAAGCTGGGCATTGCTTCCATACCTCTCTCACCTGCAAGCCATTACCCCCAAAACACACTAGAGAAATAGCATGGATTCATTTGTTATAGCAGAGAATCCTCGTGAACTATTTCTAACAAACTTTCAGCCCTGTACCAGTTCACTGACCCATCTACTAAAATTGTCTTACTCTTACAGTCAGTAATTTGTCAAGACAGGTATGAAATGAAGCTTTATATTCCATTCCCTTTGACTTATGTTTTACATTTGACACGCGTGCCTCCAAGGAAGCACAATTTTTCCCACTATCTCTTCTGCTTGCTCAACACCTATCCTCAAGGAGAATGGTATTTCCCTATTTCTGCCCTTAAGCTACACAAGCAACTGAATAATCAGGTCTTATGTAAGAAAAACATTCTCATCATGTCACCCACCACCTTTATCCTCAGCTGCTTGTTCCAAGCAGATCACTAAAGAAAGCAGATTACTGGCCTTTACCCTTGGCATGCCATTAATAAAGTAGCTCAGTGTTGTACCATAAGCACCACTAGCACTGTATATTCCCCAAAGAGATTAAAGAGGTAGGAAACAAACTGGTACCACTCTAGGATGAAGTACCAATAATTTCCACCAGTTTGGGATACCATTCAGGGAAGACAAGACATTCTGAGAAATTCCTGCAACTGAGGACCACATCTTTAGCCAGCAGAACATCATGAATTATTTCCTCAAACTTCCTTCACTGAAAGATTTTCCTCACTAGGAAAAACACACAGCTGCAAAAATGCAAATTAAATATGATATAAGCAAAGGCTACAGCTCCTGCCCCCACTGCACTAATCTCAGGAGCCCCAAAAGAAGTTTATAAGCTGCAGGAAGCTCAGCTCTCCAAAGGCTTTCCCTTATTCTTTTTCTACTGCAGAGAAAGTTTCGTGCGCACATTCGAAGGCTAGCCCCCAAAACTGAAAGAGTGGAAGAAATTGTTAGCACTGAATTTAGTAATATGAGATTTGTCAGGAAAACTAGTGAAAGTTACTTCCTAATTTGCAAAGGACAACACTGATGCTATTTGCACCATGCTAACAAAAACCACACCTGATAGTGGAGGGTGACTGGGGAAGCAATACTGTATATTACCCTTCACTGTGGAAAAGCTCCCTCAATTTTATCCCTGGTCTTGCAATATCTGCTGTACTAAAGATGTACCCAGCACTGCAGGAGGGGCTTATGTGTAATTTTATAACATAACAAAATCTTGCTTTCCCTTTAGTGTTAAAAATTTAGAACCTGTGACTGAAAAAAGAGACTCTCATGAAGCTGAGACAAGCACATACACCTTTCATCTGGAAAGAGTCTCATGAACCTATAAACTATCGTGAATTTTTTTCAATAGTGAAGATGCAATGCCAAGACACAGCATTACCAGACAGTGGCTTCTCCTTTTTCTGGGGAAAGTTACAGCCAGTGGGAAAAGGTATCAGCTCTACAGATTTAGTTGTGACAACCCAAAACTAAATTCAGTTCTAAGAATGAGCTTCCTATCATTTTAAAAGGGTTTATCACCGTACAAATGCATCTAAAGATTAAAGACTACTCAGTGGAAACTGACTGACATGTCATTAAACCAGTAAAATCTTTCCATAAAAACTGTCTTATCCTTTTTAAGCCAGTTTCTTCAATAGAAAAAAAGAATGTTAAGCATTTTCGAAGATGATTAAAGCAAACCCAGACTGGAAAAAAAGAAAAAATGTCACATTGTTTCTCAAAGAAAGAACTCTGGTCCTTTGGATTTAATTTCCTTCACAGAGAAAATACGTTATTTAGTGTTATCTCCATGTTAAATTTCTCGCAGAGTTTGAAAAGGGGGATGCAAATATCAGCACAAAATGAACAGAACATTTTGCTGGAGCAGAAACAAATGAAGAGGCAGCAAAACTCTGGTTCACCACTACTGATCTCACTAAGAAAAAGGCAACCTGGAGTCAGAAACAGAGCTGAAGAGTTTTTTGTTTTCTCCCAGTTTTTCCTATTCCTTCCTCTGACTATATGCAGAGCAAAGCAATTGCTCATGTCAAACCAGTACAGTGACAGGAAACTCTATCCTGGCAGAGAGAAAGGCACAAAGTGAATGTAATCTTTGCCATCAGCTGCACAAAGCACAGCTCAGCCCAGCTGGAAGCAGCAGTGCTGGGAATGCAGGACAGCATGAGAAGCAGCCTGATGTTGAATTTTATTTCAGGTTGTCACAAGTAAATCTGATGAGCTGCACCCATAAACCCACCAGTAATTGTCCCCAGTGGCTATCCAAACCAATGCTGTGCTCATCCCCAGAGGATCAGTTCCTGTAGGAACTGCCAGGTAAGAGAACTGCAACACACGGATGCTTGTCTTCACTTTTGCTCAATGGGAAACATTTAAATACCAATATCATTCACAGGTGAGAAGTTACACAAGCTGGAGTTACTCAAGAAAACACCACCTCTTAATTGTCAGGATATGTGCAAAAAAAAGTCAGGAGGGAATAGTGCAGCTCCTGATTGAATAGTACTGTTGAGAAGAAAACGTCTCTGATACTCATTTGTCTTTTCCAGACCCACTATGCTCACTGTCCTTGGACATCTGAAACTACCTATTGCCAGAGCAAAGAGTGGTCGCTCCCATCAAGTTCACCTGCACCAAAAGACAAGCTAGTTTGGAAAAGGCTACTAAGTAAATAAAGCACAACTGGTTTTCATTGCAGCTTGTGCAGATGAGGAAATCACGGTCATCATTTCCACACCCAATTACCCAGCTTGCACTGGCAATTACACTAATCCCCTGCACAAATTAGACATGGCACTGCATGAGCACGTTGTTTATGCAGTAATCTACATTTCCAATTATTACTTTTTTTTACTCTGACCCTAAAGCATTTAGTGGCTGATATTGAGAGACTGGTAAGCCGAAAGAGTAGTAGACCATGCTTTTTCTAGAGATGTGCATTCATTTCAGAGACACATTGCTTTTTTGTTGAATAACAAAGTTACTTTTTTCTTTTTCACTTCCTGAGGAACAAAGTTCTGATTTCTGCCTTTAAGTACTTTGTGGTGGGGGAAGAAAAAAAGAAAAAGAAAGAAAAGGCAGTGTATATATAGCAAGAGGAGGTAGCATTATAGTGACAAGCAGTTTGCATTAGTACAGGAGAAAATTACTGCTTCAATTCTAGATGACTAGTGAAGCTGATTAATACCATCCCTCCTTCTATATATACAATCATCAATTCATAGTAGAGTTTGTTTGGATTTTGGAGTTTTTTTGGAAAGGATGGATGGAAGGTCAAAGATGGTATAAAAGAAAAATCTGTATTTGGTATCAAATGAGTCTACCACTTAGAGGAAATAGAAAAATTTTATTCACTATGCTTTGTACTTCTAAAATGCTTTTCTATATTACTTAGAAGAAAAGATGACAAAGTAAAACAGAAAGAAAAGGAAGGAAAGTCCTCATAGTCAAATTCAAAGGAAAAAAAAAGGCACCAAATGCAAAAAGCTTTCAAAAACCTAGTGTCAGCATTCAAAACTGACAACTTGTTGATTTTTTAGGTGTGAATCAAAATGTATCCTCTGAATTTTGGTGGAAAAAATAGTAGGGAGAAAAGAACACCTTATTTTTACCAGTTTATCTTAATATCTAATCCGGGGTGTTGGATATGGCTATATTTATGCTTGCCTGCCTACACTGACCTGTGGCCCTGCATAGACAGAGGTCTCCAAGGAAATCCTGAACAGGTGTATATATTGATGGTGTTGGTCCAGCTTGGTCAAGGGACAGCAAAGCTACTCCCATCACAGCAGTGCAAATCCTTGTGTTGGCAACACAGCCATATGTGTTTAGAGAGTACCTTACAAGCACAATACATAAACATATCTACATATGCAAAGGACTTTTAGCACAGACTTACAGCCTCAGTTATGTGAATACACTATCAGCAGTCTCTAGATTGAGGACAACTGCTCTGCAATTAAATATAATGCTTTCTAATTACTAAACAAAATGTCATATTTAATTTCTTTTTTATTTTTTCTTCTTAAGTAAATAGGCTATTATAACTTCAGGTTCTTAAATTGCTTTTAAATGCTGATGATTTAGCTAGAATAGAAATAAGTAATCTAAACTCTCTTCAAGTGAACTGTTCAATCTCAACTGAACTTGTCTATTTTTACATTAAAAAGGCATGGTCTCATTCACTATTGCCAAAGAAAATCAAATTGAATTATTCAACAGATTAAAAAAAAATCTCCTAACAGCTGTTTTCTCCACTTATCCATTTTCTTTAAAACTATTACATCCTTCCCTCCTCCCCCTCCAGATAAAACCCCGAACCAACAAAACATGAAAACACAGCAAAATCCCCTGCAGCAAGGGGTTCACTATCAGTTCTCCTGTGTCCTGTCTAACTCGTAGCATTTCACACAATCATCTGTTCCAAGGTATTGTTAGTAATTCCAGCCATCACGGCAATACAGATCCAGTCCCTCGGCAGGATTTCAGTCCCTCATACTCACTATTAAGTTAGACAACTAAAAACGTTTGTAACTAGAGAACTGAGGCTTTCCACCTCGCCCTAATGTGTTAAATCAGGAATGACACTATTCTCATTTGTTTTCTACTTACAGGACAAATCACCTCATTTTATGCAGGGTGCTAAAGAAATAAAAGAAAAAAATAGGTTCACCTTTCATTCTAACTGTAAGATCACATGATTTTTTTTTACCTGTCCATACTTAAGTTCTGCAAGCTTGTCATTTGCACTTATGAGTCACCTTCGATTGGCAGCTGTTCTCTGTCTTTCTCAGAGAATGAAGGAACAAGGTCCCAGAAATCTGTTCTGAAAAGAAAGAAAAATCCAGCCAAACAGCCCTTCCTATCTCACTTTTCTAAAGGAACAGAGGTTTAGATATTTGTAAACAAACGGATGGAGATGACCATGTAAAAATAGGAAGTGAATAAGAACTCAGTATATCACATCTCCCAGGTGACTTTGAAATCTTCAGGCATTGTGCAAAAGATAAGGCGAGATGAAGAGCTGCTAAGTGCTGGTATTCAAGGAAAACAGGGGGCAGCAACATCAAACAGAAAATTAAACTGTATTTGTGGACTGTTTCTTTGTGTTTCATGCCATGATATTTTTACTGTCTAGAACACTGACATTTATTAGCTCTTGGCTTGTAAAGCAGACACAAGACTTATCACAGCCCTAAATCAGATATCAAAAGTAATTTTTCTCCCTGGCTTAGACTGAAATCCCCTCAGAATCTATATAGCAGTGCCTGAGCCCCTCTTCTTCCAAATGCAAGTTTTGAGAATAGATTTGGCTGTAGGCAGCAAGTTATCTTCCAACCTGCAGCATCATCCATCATTAGATTAACACAAGAATGTCATTTTTAAGTAGCCATATAGTCTAAAAATCTACACAACAGAAATAAAAATCAGCAATACAAAATCAATTGCCAGCACCATAAGCTTGCATTTCAAATTCCCATTTTGTGTCAGCCTCTCTAAATAGGATGCTGTCATTACCTGAGCCTCATCATTTGCACATTAAGATGGATAATATTAATTATTTCAATTAGCCACCAAGGCATTGCAAGTCTCACATGGGATATTCTGCTGAATCCTTAGTTTGAAATGCAGTAGCTGTTAAAACACAAACCTATGACTCTCAGAAGAAGACTTGTACTTAATAGTTTCAAAGAAAGACAGGCACATCTGTAACATCTTCATGGCTAAGTTTTCACATGCACATTAGCAGTGCTTAGCTCAGGTTCTACATCATGAGCTGCAGTTTTACCTGCACTGAACAGTAGGAAGTGTCCTATAACTTTCAGCTATTTAATGTGAAAGGTGTGTGGAAGTAATGCTGTCTGCTATGAAAAAATGCAGGAGGGGACATCATTAAGAGCTGCCTAGTCAGTACACTGCTTGCAAGATAGACATGCATCTGCCATCTGCTCTGAGTTTTATTTTAGACATCACAGTGCAAGGTAGAACATTATCTAACTGCCCTTAGTCACTGGGCATAACTAACGTGCCCATGGTAAGGAGCTCAGAAGCTTCACTGTGAACTGAAAATCTCACCAGATGTTCCACCCCCACTGCATCACAGACAAATCATTCACAGGTCTCACACCAGAAACATTTCTGTAGTTACACAGCTCTGTTGAACAGGTGTCTCTTAGTAACCAGCTTTTTATTTCCTGCACATCTGTTGCTTTGCAACCTCACACCGTACCTACTGATGTTCGGATGAGAAGTAACAGTTTGTAAGAGCTTTATCCAAAAAGTCCAAAAGTTTTGCATAAGAATTAAAATATGACATTTCTAGAAATTATAATATAGCACTATGTAAATGTTAGTTTAAAATCTCATACAAATTCAGAAATATTTCCTCTGGACTGAGACTTTGTAACCACTCTACAGAAACCAACTGCATGGACAAAATCTGATAATAAATTTTTGATATTAGTTAAAATAATTTTTTTTTTTAGTTTTTCATGCTTACAGGTTAATGTTTATCACAGAATAAGACCAATGTCTTTAATAATTCATCAGGTTGCATTCCAGTGTGCATGGTTTGTAAATTATGTTATAAACTGTAATTGAAGTAAACTGTTTACGATCTAGACACAAATTCCTTCAGATTGTTTGGTTTTATTTGGAACAAGAATAAAATATCAGGCATCATTTTATTTAAACCAAGCAGCCAAGTCTCAGTGTGATGCTGTGCCCAAGGAGCAGTCATAAAACGAGCCCTGCTGTGCTTTCAGGAAACCACACTAAAGTTTTTTATTGCAGCCAGAAAAGAAAGACAAGCCCAGAAAACAGTGAGAAACTAATGCAAGCACCTGAGACCACATCATGAGAAGAAAAGCAAAACAAGTCAAGGACACAGAAAAAAATTTGCTTATAAATAAATGAAATGGTTTATAAATAAAATCGGTTTTCCCCCAGTACAGCATCAAGCTGGGTCATCAAATCAGGAACAGTATTTATTTCAACACCTTTTATTAAGCTGTAAGTGTGAACGGGCCACTTATGTCTTCAGCCTCCTGTTCTGGCAACCTTCTTCATCTGCACACACAAGATCTTACAGAAATCATTCACACAAACTCACAGAAAGGACTTTAGTCCGCAGGCAAAAATATGTTACTCTAAATGACAGCATTTCTCAGCAACAGCATAACTAGCAGCAGAGGTGGGAATATCTTAAGGTTAAGTGACATGATCCTAGGATTGCCCAGGAGGAAAGTGGCAAAACTGTGCTGACTGGATTTAGCACATCTCACAATACAATATGCTCAAAGCCAAGAGGACCATTCAGATTCTCAAAGTCCACAATACCTTCTTATTCAAAAACTGGTGTGGTGTGAAGGTGACCAGCTGGAGGTGAAGGGATGAGACAAACACATAGTATGAGGATGAGAGCTCACCTGGTTACCACTGGAATTTCTGACTTAGTACTGCCCCAGAGATGTGTTTTAAAGGACTCTGAACTGGATCATCACTACAAACTGGTGAATTTGTCACTGACAACGGGTTTTGGACTAAACATGCAGTGACAAGAAGTTACATCATGTATCCATTTTCTGGTGAACTGTTTCCTCTTTTTTAATTCAATGAAGTACCAGAAACACAGGAGGGATTCTGTGTAAGTGGCATGTGTTAAAAGGTTTTTCTAATTAAAAAAAATTACTTCTTTGGCTTGAAAGCTCCTTCAATTTTCCAAAATAACATGTTGATGAATACTTCATGCTGGGACTGGTGGTCGAATTCGAGCAAAAGAATTTAACTGGATAGGAGGACAGGATAGGATTTGGAGGGAAGGACACTGCAGCCTTTTAAGTCCCTAATGGTCTTTCTCAGTCAACCAATACAGTGCTCTTATCCCTGTTGTTTGCCTTTAAAATGACTAAACAAAAGCATCAATTATCCATACCACAAAAACCACACAATTATTCATGCAGCAGCACCACTAGGTAAAAACTGCCATTGCTATGAAAAACAGAAACCACAGGCACCACAAAAACCCACACACACCAAAATCAAAGCACTAATAAACAGACAAATTTCATATGTTCTAATGGGCCATGTCACAGCAACTTTCTCAAATAATTTCAAGCAGAATTTTATATACTAATTAGAAGTACATAACAGGTTTCATTTATGGAATATAGTATCCCTTAAAAAGAACTCCGAGGATGCAAGTCTATTCCTAACTGTGGACTTAATTTTAGGTACCACAGTTTCAAAAGACTACCGATAATAAATTGAAAACACAAAATGTACATGGAAGCACTTCAGGTTCCTCAAGCAGAAAGAAGCAGTTGATTTATCTGTCAGTGACACATTTGCAAACACACTCGATGCTGCATAAAACATTACCCTGGGCACATATACCGTGCAAGTTTATTTCCCTGAATTCTCTACAACTTTACTTTATGGCAAACATTGGAGGAAAACCTGGGGGGAGGGGGGGGAGAGACAAATCAAAAATGCAACAAACAAATGAAAAAGCTTGTCAGATTTCCTCAGCCTTGACACTACAAGGTGTAGTTTGAATGTTCAAAATCTGTAAAGTCACATTATCAAGGAGAGAAGCAGCAAGTGGTATGTGAAAGCATTAGATCACTGCAGGATTACAATAAAGCTGTATCTGAGATGTAGCACAGCACTGCCAGAAGTAATTAGTACTCTATCTAGAAGATGTATATTACCAGCAAGAGATCTGTGATTACTTTTAGTTGGGCTAATGAAAGACCTGTGCTTATCCTTATTCCAATTCATTTCTATTCTCTCCTATCCAGCTTTATCAGCATTGGGATTAACATCAGTAATAGGGCTGTGTGCATATTTACACACTGTAATTAAGTGCTGGGGGAAGACGGAAGGGAGCTCTTTAAGATCATTTATTAAAATGCAGGCACACTGCTAATCAGAGTCAAAATTTTGGGAGAAGTTATTACAAAATAAAAACCCACTCCAAGGTAAGAAAACAAGAGTTCTCTGGAGCCCTCCCTGGGTAGATGAATTACTCAGGATTCACTGACAGCATCAAAGGGATTCTGGAAAAGGCTTGAGTACCCATCTGAAAATCTGTGTCACAGTTAAAGCTGGCTCAAAAGCTCAGTGTTTCAAGCAGAGGAGTAACTCACCCGTTAAATCCTACCGATCATATCAAAGAAAGGTGAAGACGCTGGCCCTTTTATGGCCTGGATTCAGCAAAGCACTTAAGCACAGCCTTTACAGTGAACATCTTGATATCATCCCAATCTAACAAACTGCATAAAAATATGTTTAATTCCAAGGGTAATTTCCCTTGCATTAACCCTCTGCTTAACTGGGCCTGCTGCTAAAACCTCAGCATTGCTGGCTGCAAAACACACCTACAGCTGTAGGTTTGCTGTCTGTGGGCCCCTCACAGGAGAACTTTTGTTTGACATTGTAGAGCAGCTCATTTATCAGAAGTTGTTCTTCACCAAGATCTTGCACTTGAGCAGATTTGCATAAATTTGCTTTCTAACAAACATTCAGAATGCTGGAGAGTATACAAGTTTTCACTGGATTTATATAATTGATAGAAACTAGTTTGGCAGAGATTACAGATAATACAGAATTCTAGCCAAATAAAACCAAAATAACCCTCTGGTTCCTACACCAAGATATATGTTAAGTATTTGGTCTATATCTATTGATATGATTTTAGGATGTCTATTGATATGATTTATAACACCTTCCACTTACTACCATACTGTAAAATAAGCATTTAAGGCTCAGTCAGGATTTCACCTTCTTCCAGAAGTTACCGCTGAAGTCAATCAGGTGATGAAATTTTTCCCGAGTCCACAAGGTTTCAGGTGGGCTATGTTCAGTGTCCTAAAGAATTCTTTTCTTCCAAGGGCTAACCTTGAGTTCCAGTAGTTTTACCTCTCATTAAAAACATCATAAGCCTCCTACCTTGTTATTTGCCTTGTTGCTTTCCACAGAACAGTTACATTTCAGTAGCAAAGCCAGTACCAGCTGCATTTATGCTTTAGATTAGCAATTAATTGCATGTATGTCAAGAAATTTTATTCTTAAGACTGTATTTTACTACTCTTTCTGCCAGAAACAACCTTTGTACACCATACACACAAGCTAAAAACCCAGAAATATCTGTACTCAGCAACACAGCTACAAACCTCACCAGGAAAACCAAGTGCATTATAAACATTAATTAATTTCAACCACATGCCCTTCTCTGTGAAGTGGGTAATTACTATCCCCATTTAGCACAAGTGGAAAAAATAAAGGAGAATGATTTGCCCAGGTCAAACAAGGTGTATGGCACAGAACAGAGAGCTCATAACTCTAGCCAGCAAGCCATTCTTTTCTTCATATAACCCACATAATTAAATTCTTTCAGTCCAGTATGTAAATTACCAGAAGTCAATACGATGAAAGCAAGGCTACAGTTTCTTTCTCAAATATAACTAACACGTCCATCTTCTCACTTGCTTACTTTTAGTATTTTCATGAATATTCACATCAGTTTCTCCCTCAGAATGCTCTGGAGAAACAAAAAAGGGAAACGACCTACTTAAAAAAAAAAATCTAATGACCTACTGCAACTTGGAGTCATTTATTGGCTGTAATGTGATTAACTGCATATGTATAACCTGAAAGGCAAAAAGCAAAGTTTGTGGACTGAGTCCAAAGTGAGCAACCAGGTTCTGATGATAAATAGAGATCTGCCAGCAGTAAGTTGGTTTGAACTGGCAACTTGACAGGAGCTTAAGAGATTCACTTAATTTACATATATATTTGGAATTTTTCTTTTTGGGAGGAGTGGGCAGCAGGGTAAATCATAAACAAGCCTAACTTCCAGTCTGTTAGCTGATTTCATCAGCAATATAAACCTTCAGCTAATTGTTTTTTCACTGTACCTCAGGATTACATGAAATAAGTTTGGTGATGGGTTAATTCAGTAGGAGAATTAACCCCTATAAACACATAGAATGGTTTGGGTTGCAAGGGACCTTAAAGATCACCTAGTTCCATAACGTGTTTCCCACTCTGCTCCCTTCACAGCGGTGCTTCCCTTCAGCCTGTCTCAACTCCCTCATTGGTTAAAGCAGAAGACACTAAATTTTCTTTTATAAGGCTGGGTGGAATCAGAATAAAAACTGCCCACAGCACTCTCTGGAATCACTAGAGGAAGGCAGAGCCTGCAGTACTGACTCTGCCACCAAGGTTTTTTCCCTGTCAGCCTCAGGCACCTCATGGCATACTCCCGTATCATTACTTTTCCTCTTCATTACCTCAGCAATAATGTGACCAAAGAATGTGGTAGTCATGCCATCTCAGCTCATCAGCCTTCACATGTAAAGACATCTCTTATTTACACAATATATCCTTGTCACCACTTGTATTTACATTGAATTAAAATTAATCAGCTAGACATTTGCCACAGCAATCCATGTAACTCAGCTTGGCAGCATGATATTATCACTAGCTAAGCAATATTAGCTTTGTATGTTTAGAATCTCCTGGGAACTCCTTCCATGAGAGGACTGCAGGTGTTGTAGTCATAAAATATTGTGCTCCCTCCTAAGCATCTGTATGACAACCTTTTCCAAGGACAGCATCAAAAACTGGAATGGCAGCTCAAACCTGATTTATTAGTGGGAACATCACAGGTATGCAAGTCCTTAAATTATCATCTCATCCTCCAGCAAAAAATCCCACAGTTCATTTACCCTTTCAGTAGGTGTCAGTGCTGGCAACCCTTACCTCCCACTGTCAGACATCAGTGGGCCACCATCAGCAGGATTTTCATTAGCCTGGCTTTTTCCTTACTTATTCCACACCCAACAAGTTCAATTCTTCAAACCTTTGATGCAAATTCTCCCCATGTGCTTACCAACATTCCTTCTACTGTAGGAGCAACCCTGTTTTGCTATTGTCAGGATACTTGCCCATGATGGACTGGTGGATATCAGCTTGCAAGGGCTGATCAAAAAATCTTGTGGTGACCCGCTTATTTACTAGAAGCAAATACCTGTAAACATCTCTGAACACATGCCAGAGAATTTAGGAAAGGCACATGTTTCAGAACTCCACCTCTGCCAGAATCCTCCAGGAGCACAAGACAGACTAGTTCTCCTCCTCCTGTCTTCCAAGGGCTGGCCAAAAAAAAGAAAACCTCCTTCAGAACATTCCTTTCATTAACATTGACATTCCTACAAAATTGTTTGCTGACAGACCTCAGAGAATGGGTACAATAGTCACAAGTCTCTGGTTTGTTTTTCCTTTGTCTATCATGGCTGGAGACCAAAGTCAACTCCTGACATATTAGCCTTGGCTTTGGGGAAAGAGTCTTCAAAGTCTAGCTAGAACACTTCAAGGTAGTCTTGGGAAAATGGGAATAGAACAGTCTTCCTGACTAAAAAGTCTGTCCTTCAAGAAAGAATTGCCGTGAGCATTCAGTTACTAGCAGATGGTGGGCTTCAATAGAGGCAGCTTATGTGAATCTAGAAGATTAATTCTTGTAAATTTTGAATGTATCACTGACACAGACAACCAAGTTGGGAAGAATGTATGTCTCTAATGTTGGCCAAGTCCTAAGAAAACCATTACCTACATAATGAATTTGGGCACTACTTTTACATTTATTAGGGATGAAAAAAGACTATTCTTTTTATTACATGCATTATTTTGCAATTTGTCATGGGTTTTAATCACAAAGATAATAGATGTCATAATATTAATAGCAAGAAAGATGTGTTATGCAATAGGGAAACATACTCAAATATTCCCAGTGTTTGTCAGACTGACACTAAACTAAACAAAAATATACCCATGCATAAAAATAAATGTTTTAAAGCCTAAGTTTTCTGTTATTACTGCTGTCTTAAGGACTGGGATGGTAATTTCAAACATTGTTTAAGATAGCATCAGAACAATCAGGACAAAGAGTGACAGTCTTTGCACCCAGATGAGCAGCTCATCCCAAGCTACAGGAAAGGTTGCCTAAAGGTACACTTCTGCCAGAAGAGAGAGCAGCTGTTGTACTGTAAATAGAAACAACTTCAGCATTAGACTACAACCTATGTGACAGATTTCCCTTTACATTGTCTCTTAGCGGAAGAACATTTTCACACTTGCATTTCATCCCATCTAAGGGCAGGCTAACAACCAGGTTGGTTTCCAAGGAAAACAACAAAACACAAACAAAATCAAAACCAAACAAAAAAACCCAATATATTTTTCCTACTACTGATTTCAGTGCAATGAACAACCCGAGCCAATTTATACATGAATCATTTTCTGAGACAGACATGCTTGACTAGACCTGCAAAATTACTAGGTTTTCTAGACAGTTACACACATGTACATGTATGCAAAAACATTTTTATAGCTTTATACTTGTGTCTGAAAAATACCTTATTAAATCCACGCAAAACTCAGTGACATTTCTCCTCTTACTTTTCGTGTATTTTACTGAGGTAGAAAGTTTGTAGAAAAAAATTAATTCGCCCACCTGAAACAATTCAATTCCTTGCCAGCACTCAAGTCCTAATTTTTTTTTTTTTTTAAAAGAGAACTTTTTGGTTTGCTGGAGATTTATAACAATTTGTTGAAACTTTAATAAATTTGAGAAACCATGGGAGTTGCCAGATAAAAATGATTCTTGGTAGAAAAAGCCAAGAAAAGATGAATATTTTCTTCCAGCTTTACTGGGACATGTGCTGCTTCATTTTTTTAATTAGTCATATTACAGAAGGTTGGATTAGTCATGGAAGCACCTAAAAGCTGCAACAAAAAAGTCTTGCAATTTTATTACTGAAATTACACAGAGTCTAACAAGATTTGAAGAATTTGACATTCATATCCCATGTATTATGATGCTGAGTAGAACTCAAGCCAATACCTGGTAACTTTAAGAGACTCCTATACCTGAAAAAGGACTTACTCCTTTGAGGAAAAAAATGTTAATTTATGCTAAATTTAGCAAAGGAAGAAGTATGTTGGAAGAGAATTTTCAGTAAGATCTGGAGATGAGAGAAAAGGGCCAAACTCTGTGCTTATGAAAAACAAGTGGTTCCCATTCGTTTTTAGGCATCAAAAAATACAGGGGATGACTTCACAAAGGTCTGATTCAATCACATTCAGTAGATGAGCAGTTTTTTATTGCTGTTTGTGCCACTCTGAGCGTATAGGTGCCTGCAGGGGAACAGGTTGAGGCTGCACTCTAACCCAAAAGAGATTTGTCTAAAATCTTTCCCATTTTTGTTGTTGTCATATGAATATCAAGGTCTGAGCCAGTGTGTTACGCTGCTACTAAAATAAGAGCTTAGAGAAAGAGAATCAGATCAAGCACAGGATATAAACCACTCTGCTTAAAAGTAAATACTTTCATTCTGACTGCTAGAGTCCTAGATCTATTCAGCAGATCTTTCAGATCACCAGCAGGAATGGTCACAGCCATTTTTTTTTAATTTTTTTTTTTGTGGTTTAATTGTAACGCACATGGCATTTCAATAAATAATCCATAAACCTGAGCTGCTATTAAAGAACACAACGCATCAATGCATAGTGCAATGCCCAGGAAAGGCCAATACAAGGAACTGAAGGCAGTGTGGACCATGAACCATTGAGTACCATGCTGAGAACTTTTATTCCTTCCAGATTACCTGAACCATAGTGGTCTTTCCTAGCCATATTAAAAACGGATCAGAGGGATGAACATTAAGGTATCCTCTTCATTCTGAGCTCCAGCATTCTTTCAAATATTTTCCTACAGCAATTATCAAGACATCACGCTCTGTTGTCATAACACAATTGGTATATTAGGCCTCTAAATATTATTCTAAAAATAAACCTGTTAGGATCAACAAGATCACCATGTAAATGGCTGTGGGGGTCAGAGTTAATGAATAGCAACAGGACCACCAGAAAATAAAAGAATTCCTTTTTGCAGTCTCAACCCATCCACCACTGACTACTTTATAAAAGCAATATAATCCAGTAAACTCAATATCAGCAGCACACACTCATTTAAAATATTAAAACAGTGATGTTGCAAGTACTACAGATTAGAAGAGGATGTGAAACTACCAGCAAACCACATTTAAACTGAAGAGAAAAGTGACTTGTGTTTGTCCTTATTATTGTGGGGGAGAAAGAAAGAATATAATCAATGTAGCACATCCAAAGTCACTATATTTTATCATCTCAGGCTTCATTTTTGCAGCCAAAGAAGGATTTATGCTGATTGATTGAAAGCATTACCTAGAGGTTGTGCTATGCTTTATTTATTTATTTGCTGCGGAAGGAGGCTCAGTGTTCATTAGGTATTTATTGCATTGACCAGTTTTATCAAGGCTTTTGAAGTGCTATAAAACAGGCTAATCAGGTGAGCAACATTCACATTCATTCTCAGAGTGGTTACAAATGAATTGATCAAGTCCAAGGAAGCTTTCAATAGACAAGGTTTTCAGTTCAATACTTAGACAAGCTGAGGCTCTTCTACACATTATCTTAAGGATATTAAAAGGGAACTTCCCTGTTTGNACTGCAAACTTGCACTAGCATGACTCCAGTATACTCCAGTAGGATGTAACTAGTACATCTCTAAGCTGTGAACAGTAGGTCTTACAGTGATGATATGGAAAAGTCTTTACTACAGCCTCTGGGCATGGACGCATGAAGGCTAATGAACCACACATCTGCAAGTGCAAGTGTGACCAGGTTTAGACATATAATATTTAGAAATATGTCCATGGGAAACATGCCATTTGCATAAGTGCATGTTGCACAAGTGCAAGACCGGGACAAAACAAAGGCACCATATATGTGCAGCTCCCAGATGGGACTAAAACATGCCAGTGGAGGTATGGCAGTACTCACTTGGTGTTTCCTTCCAGTACTTTGCAGTGTAAGGACAGTCAGCAGAATTTAGGTACAAAATAACAGGGCAGTATTTTTTGATCTGATACTGAACCAAGCCATCTTGTGCTTCACGATCAGATGTAAAACCAAGCCAATGTCCTAAACCCAAGAATCATTAAAGATCCATCCTACCACATTTTTTTCATTATGGTTAATTCTGATGCCCTGGCCTTATTCTCACCAACATAATGGCTATTTGCCTCTGCAAATTCCTCCCTATGTTTTAATAGGGTCTAAGCAGACAAAATTCATCCCTGTGTAACATTACCAGCATGTTTATCCCATTCTTCCCCCAAGTTCTCTGCTTGCTGCATTGGGAACATAATGTACTTGAGTCTCTTTTAGCAAAAACATTACACTACGTCATTTGAGCAGGGGATGGTGCAATGACACATGCAGAGTGGAAAGAGTGTTTTGTGAACACTAGGCTGAATATTATCTCAGTGCTAAGAATTTCCTAAGTAAGCTGAAACAAACACACATGCTATGTTAAGTCAGAATCTACATAAACAGGAAAAAAAAAACCCCAACCTTGAGATGAGTGTGACTTTTAGTAAACAGACCACAGGAGTGCCCTCCTTGCTGAGGAGTGACTGGCAGGTGAGCGTGCAGACACCAGACTCCATCGTACACAACTCTGGCACCAAACCCCAGCTTCAAGACTTAGAGAGATGGTGGGCTTGCCATCTCATCTCCTTCAGTCTAGTTTTTAATTGTAATTATTTTATAGTCAGGAAGGTTGTTATTCACTAAGGGTAGGCATCATCTCTTGGAAATTAAGTTAAGCTTCAGAAATTTGAGTTGGTCATCCTGGCACTTTCTCTGGAAAACGATAAGAGAGGCAACGCTAGAGGGAAAAATCTTTACAAAAACATTTAAGACATTTTCTGGCTCATCCTTTGCAAGTTGCATCATCTCCTCTCTGCCCAGCAGGAGCTCAGGCACTAGCTTTTACAGTGGAGCAGTTTTTCCTTGCCTAAGTTTAAACACAGAAGAGATGTTTTAATTTAAAAGGGTATTTGTCCTGTGCAAGTGTAGCAGAGACTGATCTCTCTGTTCTCCGAAGATGACAGCACAGTCCCTCCAAGAAACATGAGAGATGTGGGAACTATTTAAAGAAACCCTTAGCCAGCTTCATACAGCACACTACATGAAACAATATTCGTATATCATATCACATTGTTAAATACACAGGGTAGAATGACCTTCCCTTGACATTACTCTTCAGTGGCACAAGGTAATAACCATCAAGTTACTATATGAAATGCCAAAATACTCAAACTAGAGAGGAGAGACAAGGGAGTAAGCCTAAAACTGTTACCTGTTAAAAGGATGTTGGCTTCTGTTCCAGTTTCAATAATCCATAGGCACAGGGGTTTCAGTTTTTACCACTTCAAGCTGGCACAGGTCAGAGAGACCTTGTCCCTGCTCTCAGATCACCAGGCTGCAAGTGCCAAACACTTTTCTGTTTCTGGGCAAGCAGCAGATCTCAAATCTGCACATGGTGTACTCAAGATTGCTCAATACATACAAAAGTATGTTCTTTTTTGCCATCTCATCTCTCCATTAGGTAAAGCACGTACAATTTTAAGGAGCAATTGTAAGATTTTTTTCACTCGCTGCTGAGCTAGCACAGCTAGTATATCATCACTCACATTTTCCTCCTTCCCATCATTGCTTGTCAGTCACAATTAGAATTGCTGCTCAGTTCCTGGGTTGCTGCTTATGAACAAAGGCAACTTTGAAAAACAAAAAAAGTCAACTTCAAACCATCTGATCTCTCCTTTCATCTCTAGCCAACAGCAAACAACACTAAACCACAACAAAAACCAGATGTTCAACAGAAGTGATCAGAGCATGTCACTGTCTTAATCCAAATATTAAAAATGCAACAATCAAAATGAGGTATTAACAAGGGACAAAAGGACTTAGAGTACACAGTAGAATTCCCATCATTATCTAGAAATTACTTTTATGGTTATTGTCCTTTTTGAAAGTTTTGTAACAGATCATTAATTAATTTCACCCAAATACAATTGTACGTTTTCTGTGTTACCAAGCTAGCTATACAGTTTTCAAAATTTTGTCAAAATTTATCAAAACAAATTCTTTACTATATTCTGGAAGGTGAATTCTCCGCAAATAGAATGCTGCATATAATTCAGTTAGTAAAGATATTCATGTTCATCAGAAATCAAAGGGAGTAAATGAGGTTCAGCTTTGCACAGAATGTGTAGGAAAACATCACTTGTCTAATGGGAACTGTGTAGCTATCACTCCACCTAGAAGCACTTACAATTTGAACACTACATGACAACTTGCTTTTAAGAACTTCCCACAAGCATCCTGGCTGATGAGACGACAGGATTTGCAGCAGTGTCTGATGGTGAAACACAGCCACGGATTAAGGTTGGCATTGGAGAGACAAGGTAGAAGTTTAACTTCTGTTTTAGAAAGAAGGTCCAAAGCTGGACCAGAGATGCCAGAGCCTAACTTCTCAAACTGAAGTAGGACAAAGCTCCACTACTGATGCTGCTCACAATGTCTCTGTACTTTCACAGAATTGATATTAATTTCAGCAGTTGGTTCTGGTCAATGCAAGGTATAAGGTCACAATACAAAGTTTCAGCAGGTGCTTTGTTCTTCTCTGTCCCCTTCACCCTCACCAAAACACTAGTTCATCCAGGTCTTAGACACAGTCTTCAAGTTCAGAGAAAAATTTAAGAAAGAAACTTTCAGGAAAAGATTTTCCTCCTATCCTAACAAACTGGTACTAAGGCATCAGGGATAAAAGCCATGGCTACACACTACTGTTAACCAGCACACCTACAGATTTAAGATTATGAATATTCAGTATCTTAACCCAAAAATGTTGAATACCAAAACAATGTCAAGGGGAAAAGGAAACAAAACCCATCATAAGTTCCCTGAGAGCAAATGCTTTCACAGAGACTAAGATTTTGGGAAGACAACTGTGTTGATGGGCAAACACTATCAGAGGTCAGAGATGCTCTGTATGCATGTCATTACCTGCAACACCATTTCACTGCAGCTGACATGTCTACAGCAAGGACTTCCAGCTGCCAATGTTTACTGAGCTGAAAAAGGTCAAAGAAATAGAACTGACCTTTTCATGTGGGCCTGCTGGGTAAACATGAGGTATTGCTAGGCTTGCAAATGGATTAAAGGGAACAGGAGGGAAGTAAAGCTCTTAAAAGAGCCTCCAAGGGTAAAATCCAGCAATGCCTCCACTCCACCCAGTGAGATCTCAGCAGTCATTTGTGCTTCACTTTGTTAGCTTTCAGAGTAGGGGCTTTTGGCCAAGTGTCACATCTGACAGCAGGGGTGGGTCTCTACAAAGATTGGAAAGCTCTCCTGTCGAAGTCACCTAGGGAACAAATTCAAAATGAGCCTTCAGTTGCACCATGTATCTTACTGCTATCACCACTTGAGACACACGGAAACAGTGTCATTAATTTTGCATCAAATCTGCATTTCCCCATGGTCCTTCTCTTAAGTCTCTGTCTCTCAAGGCAAGGTACAGAAGCTGCCTCAGCTTTGCATAGCCAAGATTTTGTCATTGAGCTCTTCCCACACCCCAGCTCTTCAGCAACAAGAATAACCCAGGCAACTAGCTCTCATTTCAGCACTCAGCACCATGTTATCTCTTCTGTCAATGCTGCTAAGACTTCTTTAAAAAGTGTCACTAGAACAGGATTGCAGAGTTATATTCACCGGATACACTGAACATGCCAGATCCAATGTCACCATGCTGCTTTCTACAGAAAATACTGAGCAACTCCAAAAAGTTCAGATTACTTAAAGGCAAGCTTTGGCCAACCCTTAGTATTTTTAAAACATCTCAGACCAAGAGCTGAAATCCAGTTCTTCACAAAGGGAGGATCCACAATGTTAAAGACAGCACGCAGGATGAGAGTAACTGCTGGGTGATGACCACCTTTGCAAGATCCTGACAACAGCTAGGTATTAGGGAAAAAGCACAGCACCAGGAAAGCCTGGCACTTGGATACAAAGCAGTTTTTCTCTGTGCTTTCAGAATTTGTCTCACTGCTTCTATGCGGGGGACATGTACAGGGTAGAATTAAGGTCTCTACACAAACCCAGGAGCAGCAATAGCTGCTGTGAAACAGCAGGCTCAGCACTGAGCAAACAAACTCTGCACTTTTGAAACCATAGAGGAATTTTTAAGACTACAGTTACTCAACTTGCTCTGGTCATATCAGCATGAAGCAGCTATTGTGAAGTGACAAATAAAAATGGACAGCAGCCAACAGTATGTAAGTTTAATAATTCCTTCTATTTGTTTTTTTTCTTTAAAGTGTAGTAAAGCACAGACTCAAAGTATATTCATCGTAACTCTATCATTCTTTCATATTGTGTCAAAATTAAACATTTTTGTGACTCAAAAGCCTGCTGATGCAAATGACTGCCACCAAGTAAAATAGACACAAAAATAAACAAGTAGGAAAAGAAATACAGACTGACCAGTAAGAGATTTATAACAGTCTTGCCATCTGAAGAGAGCACATCATTTCACAGAGCAGTATTTCCTTTTGTGATTTTTTTTGTTTTACTTTTTTCCTAGAATGTTCAAGTGCATCTTTAATGTATTATTCAAACAGAAGCAATGATTAATTAATCAAAACTCCGTTGTATAGGGAGAAGAAAACTGGGCTCTTGTGCAACACCCAGCCAGATGCTCCAACTTAAAGGGAATCATAAGAGAGGATGTGTCAGCAATAGTGCTTAATTATGCAGTAAAAAAAAAAAAGATGGTATTTCAGAGACGGCTTTTAGGTTTTTAGCAGCATCTCTTTTCAGTGCTTTTCTTCACCATATGTAGGCTACATGCCCCTTCAAGTATCCATCTATCAGAGATACTGCAGCAAAGAACGCTTGATCCAATCTTATGCAATCCGGCTTGCGTGGAACCACAAGCAGCTGGATTCAAAACTGACCAATGAATTCTCCCTGCAACAAGCTGCTTTAAATGACAAATGTCCCTTGCGTGTGTCTCAGTACTTTTTAGGTAAGGAAAACAGACTGGTAGACTGGTGTAACAGAAGAAATCAAATCTGGAGTCAGGAGGGCTGTTCTCTGCTTTTGACTTTGTTAAACTACTTAAGTCTACTCTTTTTTGGTGTTTCTCTTTTCTGTCCCATAATATATCTTTTTAAGCTTGAGAATTTAGCCCTTAAAAAAAATTAAATTTGTTTCAGATTTTTAAAACTATCTCAATGCATAATCCTAATGTTGTCTAGGACAGGTGTGAGCAGTGCTGTTTCAAAAAGGGAACAAACTATTCTCCAAGTGTGTCATGGGCACAACAGGAATCAAAACCTGCAATACCTACAAAGAAAATGCAAGTTGGTATTAAGAGAAACTTTCCTTACAGCAATAGCATGAGACGAGGTTACTGAAACTTTCTGTGAAGCACCCATTTTCAGTAGTCCAGACTTTTGAAGTATAGGCTGGATACACTTCTGTCCAAAATAGTTCAGGCTAAGTCGTTCTTGCCACAGGGCAGAAATGAGCTATATTATCTCTCATGATCTCTTCCAGTGATACTTTTCTACAATTCCACATGTTTTACAAGGAGAAATTTAAAACCTTTAAATTGGCATATCTTTCCCAAAGGGCTGAGCCCTTCACTGTTTCCATTAATGAAAATATCTGTATTTGTCTTAATTAAACTATACATAAGAAATACGTGCTTCAATTTATTTTTTTAATGTTTTGCACAACGTAACATTTTTGCCCTGTGGTTAACACTTCAGCTCAGAAGCTACAAGGAAACATCAGCCCAAATAACTGATTTTTTTCTGTCATTTAAAACACAAGGTAAGGTTTTAAGATAAAAATAATGTAACAAAAATAGGGAATGAAATAACTGCTCACTGCTCATCAGCCCTTGAGTTCGAAAGCCATCAATTTGGCTCCAAGCAGTGTTATTTCGCTTTAGAATCACTATCTGAAGCCCATAAGTTAGCAAAAAAAACCCAAACAAAAAAAAAACCAAACAAACAAAATTACCCAAACATCTGGTTCAAGAACATGCAAAATGTGAAGGCAGAAAGCATATAATTTTGAAGCTTCATATTTAATTACAATTCTTTACTGCCCTCTCAACCCCATATTTTTTTCCTAACCTACTGCATCCTTCCCAAGGTCACACCTTTCCACCTTCATGATCATATGCATTGTCAAACTGCAACACCATGACATGGTAATGATGTAGACAGCAAGGAGAGTCGACTCAAGGAAGAGTTATCCAGGAGGAACAGACCACCAGAGCAATGTTTACTTATTTAACTACCTAAAAGGACAACATGGTTTTTGTTTGTCCCAAGAAAATATATACCCATATGCAGAAACGGGACATTACCACAATAACATAAATGTAAAATGAACACCAAAAATTACAATATGAGTGCAGGTAACTGTTTGCTGGAAACTTTTTCCAGGTGAGAAGTAATTGGCAGATGCAGCTAGCTGTCTGTCCTGAATTTAAAGAGATCACTCTCTTTAGCTCCCTTGAAACAACAGCCAATGAAATCAGTCTGTAAAAAAAGTTAAGCTAATTGCTCATTGTTTGTTCATTTTCTGAAAGCTGACAATTGCTAAGGGCAAGTATCCAAACCCACTCTGCCTGAACTAGCCAATATGTCCAAATGGCCTCAGGTGAAACAAAGGTGACTGAGGAGGCCCTGGAACATAGGCTGCCATTCTACACAGCTCTACTCTTCAGCTAATTATCCCTTTCAAGAAGTAGGAATAATTAGTGTAATTTCAGCACCTTGATACAAAGGGCACATTACCTCCAGGCAGCTCTGCCTAGTACTGCAGTAGGCAGACCCTGAGAGCTGGGCAACTGTACTTTTACCACAGTTGTGTCTATGACACATTGATGCTGGCAAATTGCTAGATCCTTCTCACAAATTTAATGTCCTTGCTTATTGCTTGTCCTTCTGCATCTGACAGCACATCATGATGTAAATCAGGTTGCTACATCACCTTTCCTTGGATCAAAGGAGCTTAATTTTACCTAATACTAGTTATGACAAAAGCGAACCTAGAGATTTCCCTATAACCTGATCTTCATGTCAGTGTATCAGAAATGACTGGTTAGCAAGTCCTACCTAGATGGGTCCTTTGATTGGTTGTGAACACCAGCGTGTCTTAATCCAGCCAGTCTGAACTCTTCCAGCTTTTCAGAAGTTAAGGATCTCCCTTAAACCTTTTCCCTTAATTCCCCTAGAGATACAGAGACAAGCTTAATTAAGTAGGTGTATGATTGTCCTCTCTTCCAAACATCATCTCTGCTGCCCAAAACATTGTGTGCCATTGGCATCAGATTCTAGATAACCCTCAGACTAGTAAAGACAGTCCCAAGAAGCAGCTTTAGCTGATTTTCTTTCCCCTAATCAGTATGTACAGCTCCTTTTAGATTTGCTCAAGCACCTGTGAGGTGTAGGACCAGGAGGCATTTGTCTTACTCCACGTTGTGGGGCAGCTCAAGAAGGACAAACAACCAACTCACCAAGATGTTTTTCCCCTTCACAACACAGCAAAGGAGTTTAAAAGAGTCATTATAAACCCAAGCCTTGCTTTCCACATTTGCACATCAGATGCTGGAATCAAGATGGATAGGGTAACAAGACCACAGAGTGGCAATGCTGCAGATTCTTTAAGATATTCACTGCCAAAGTACTTCAAGATAACCCTTCACACAGGTCAAGGCTGAGGGTTTAAAAATGTGTCACTTATGAGCTCTCCTTCTAGGTCTTCCCTTCCAAGAACCCCATCTGACTTCAGTATCTGATTTCTGATGACAGGAGGTACTTCGGCTGACTGTGCTCCTGTTAATATAGCCCAGGACGCTCATCCTCATTCCTGTGCACATAGCTGGCTTACCTTCAGCTCACTGTCTACCAAGACCTCCAAGGTGCTCCTCTGCAGACCTGCTCCCCCATTCAGTCTGTTCCCAGCCCACATTGCTGCAGGGGTTTATTTCACCCCAGGCTCAGAAATTCACATTTACCCTTCCTCAGTTTCAGCAGTTTGCTGTTGGCTCACTCCTCCAGCCTGTCTAGGCCTCTGAATGGTAGCCCTGCCCTTGAGCTATTTATTGACTAAGACTCCAAATCTGATATAATTCGGGAAAAGTTATCTCTAATAGTTTTTGTGTCACAGACCACTTCTGTTTTCCCCTACAGACAGCTACTGAAAATTCCACCCTAATCATGGTTTAACTGCCTCCTGTGCCGTCCAGCCATATAAAAAAAGCAATTCAGTGTCAAAGTATTTATGTGTCACTCACATCCTCCAGGAGCACAAGTGAAATAAACTGCAAAACTCGCTAACTCCTCTGTCTCTACGAGGCAGAAATCCAGCACTTTATACATTGCCTTTCAAGGTAAGGGCTCCCTTTCTCTCCATGCACCATCCAACCTGAGCTGGCAAAGAAAACTGAACGTTGCCTTGCTCAAGACTTTTTGAGCATTCCTGTCAGTCATGTGCATGTAAAAGCACAGCCATGCTATGCCACATTGGAAAGTGGCTTTGACTCAGAAGCTTCTAGAAAGGTTTGTCAAAACTGCCCTCACTTTGGTTCATTAACCTTTTGCCCTTATTTTCAGTGCCCCTGACTGCTTCACCTTTTCAGCATTTAATTATTCCCTTTTCCACCCAAGCTGAAGGCTAAGGTTTGGCCTTGGACCCCTCTGTCTGCTCCACATGAGCTCATTAAAAAGTTGGTGTTCTACGACTGTAAAAAAGAGACAACAAAGATAAAAAAGTGCTAAGAGATAAAACTGGAAGTGATAAAACCACTCAGTGCATGCAATGAATAAGACCAGTGTTTATTTCTAATCCTTCCAGGCTAGCACTTTTTTGCTCACTTATCTTGAAATGGTTAAGTGTGAACAAAATTAACATTCATTTAGCTCATTTCATGAGCTTCCTACCAGAGTTTAAAATAAAATAAAATCAAAGAAGGTAGGAGGCCTTTTTTAGAGGCCCTTACAAAAAAAGCTCGAGCTTTTCTCTATTTTCAATCTATGTCTTCTCTAAAAGAGCAACAGGAAGCACACGGATAACTCTGAAAGACCAATACTGAGATTTCTCAACAAATGCTTGTCTGTCACAGTGAAACCAACTTCCTGAGCATAAATTATTCATGTTCAAGGATAAAAGTATCAGAGTGGATAACCCAGAAGATTAGGACATTTCTTGCATAGCACTTTTCTCTTTCTGCAGGGCAGGCTGTTTCTGGTTTTTGTAGCTAAAATTTGCCAAGAAAGTTAAATTCAACCAAGATATCTAAAGGTCTTTTTGGATCACTATCAGCATTTTGCTTCTCTCTCAACTCCTATTTATCATACAAAAAGCTGCTTTGACATTTCCACACCATTCATTCTGACCAGGGATACAAAATACAGAATTCAAGGGGTTTAGATTATCAAACCTCATCAGATTCCAGACTGGTATTTCCAGCAAATAGGAGATGGGCACTTGGACTCAGAACCTTCTTAAAGGCCAGTCATACAAGCCATAATGGAAACATCTTTGGTTTGTTTTTTAAGGGGCAAAGGGACTGTTCTTTTCAAGATCTGCAGTACTCTTTGAGAAACTTGGGAAGTTTTTAATGCTCTGTCATTGATGCTATTACTCCATAATAAACACTGAAATTGCTCAGGGTTACATGCATAGGGGAAAGGAAGAAATAACTGGAATTGAAGTAGGATGATTTTTTCCTAAATTAAAAGATACAATTTGAGGGAAGAATGAGTTACAAATTATCCCATTATGCAAATTACATCATATATTTTTAGGTAAAAGACTGAATTCTGCTTCTGTGCTCCTATTAAAGAGGCAAGTCCACTGAAGCAGCCACAGAGGTCAATCAGGTTTTACACTCAGTTAGGGGTCAAATTCACTCATTTCTGCATTTGCTATAAATCTAGACATTTGCAGTAACTCTAGTCTAAACCCTATCTATTACACACTCCAGCTATCAGTAGCAAGCCTCTGGGCTGCTTTTTCAATGTTTCTCATTTTGTATTTTGATGCATGATTCATACACTATTTGATTTACCCCTTCATTAACTTGCCTCAAGTAGAGAAGGTTGAATGCTATTAGGTCAAAAGCATTTGAAAAATTTCCTTCTTTTCGGTTGATCTACTCTGTGAATCAATATTCTTCCTACTCATCCAGTTCTACTCTCAAGGGAAGTCAGATGTTCATGGCCCTGACCTTAAATATTGGCTCTTAGCCCATCACTTAAAATGATAGACAGTAATTACTAAATTGGTGGACATAACTGTCAGCTAAGAAAAAAAAACAGGGAAAGACAAAGATGATCAGAAAGAAAACAGATACACTGAGATCTAGATAACAGCATCTCACAGAGAGGATGATATATTGTAGCTTGCCTCTGATAGCAACTACACTGGATCTAATTTTTTTTGAAAACCTGTATGTTTCAGGCTGGAAATTCTGAATAAAAAGAACTTAGATTCAATTCTTTGTATGTCAGACACATTGTCCCTTTCCCTCTCAATTCTTCTGGTCAAACCCTTGGAATCCTAAGAGCTTTACTGGTACTGCTTTGTTTATCTTAAGATGACCAAAAAGATACTGCTTCTATATGGAATGAATTCAAGCTCTGTACTGCAAAAAGAAAGCATCCTCCAAACTGTCATTACCACTACTGCCTCTTTTGAGATGAACAGTGTTGATTTGTTTTACCTTTTCATTTTTCTTAAAAAACAAAAACCAAACAACCAAGTGCTAGGACGGTCACCTAAAGCCTTCAGTACCACAGAAGCCACATTTGCACAGTTCAAGATTCAGAAGTCTTCAGTGATTCTGGCTACTCACCTCATTAAGGCCTGAAAAGGACTAGGTTTGCACAGGGCAGGTGCTCTTATCTCCTCAGAGTCACATATCTTCAAGATATTTCCTTCTGCGCTTCCAGTCTTCACTTTTGAAAACTTAAATTACAGCTACAAATTTTTAAATCACCATGGAAAAGCATTCTTCTCCAGCATTTCTCTGGCTGGTAAACATTTTGGTATAATGTGTTTTGCAAAAGACACTCTAATCCAGCCTACAAAACAAAAGCTGTGCCTCAGTACTGATAAAAAGTGCGATACTGCTACAGGCATTTTAATATACAGCAATTCTTGTCTGTTTCCACCTGTCTCTAAGATCAACAAAACTAATCAATGAAAACACGAAGCATGTTCTGGATATATTTCCCCCTCATCCCACACTACATATGCAATGAAATGCCCCTCACATAATCCATGTTGTTTCCTATTGGCCTGTCAGCTTACTGTCACCTCAGCAAAGGAGGCTTTGGAACAGTGTTCAAGTCAGTAGCAGAGACTTTAGAGAGGTCTGTTAAAAACACACTTGAAAACAAATCCCATTAGCAACTTACGAGAGTTCTTTCAATAAGGAAACATCAGCTTTCCTATTGTAATGATACCTTGAAAGAGGACACCTACAATTTCTCAAAGCAGTGCTCCCTTTTCCAAGACATTTTCTGCACATTGAAGAGAATTTCTTAACCAAAGCAATCACTCTGAGGTCAACACAAACGGACTAGTAGTGCCATTCCTGGTCAGAGAAGAGCATGGAAAACTATCAGTTTTCAATAATCATGAGAAAAGACGTAAGTTTGTGAGCATAATGTAAAGGTGCCTAGTTTTACCATATCTATGCTTTACTACAAGAAGGGGAAAGGAGTTAGTCTTCCCATATATCCAAAAAAATCTGAAAGTTTAGAAAACTTTGAGATGAAGTGTCATGCAGGTTCTGATGGGTTTTTCACTAAACTTCTGGTTGTGACAGCAAAAGCTACATTGTGGACATTACTACCTTAATCAATTTTTACTCACCTCCCAACAACAGGTTTGCACAGAGCACACTGTGGCAATGAACACAAACACATGCAGTCCCCAAACCCTTCCTGACCCTTGCTACAGAAGGAGAATTTAGCGATGGGGAATTTAATTTGCTCTTCCAAGTACTCAAAGTGAATTGAAGCTGACATGCAGGGAAAAAGATAGTGCTTTGCTTAAAACAGTTCCCCTGCCACTACTGAAAGCTCTTCCATGGTACTTATCTCTGTGCTTTGGAGCTAAGGAGACGGAACAACTCTGGAGACAGGAGGACTCAGTTGGCACATCAAATACTTCCAAGCAAAACACTTAACCATGTGCGTTTCCCCAAGGTGATCTCCACCCAGAATTCCAGCTGACAGGCTTTTTCAGACAGTTTGCAATCCATTCACCATTTGGCGGGGTGTCCTTCACCTGTAAATTGTTGCCATGTGATTTCTGTATAATGATCAGCCTGAGTCCTTTTGACTGGAGAGGTGTGTACTGTGGCATATCTCCATACCTTTGGCTTCATAAACACAACTCCAAGGTCTCCTCTATGCGTATCAAATTTCATTATAATTTTGTTTATAAATCAATATAACTAAAAGCAAGAAACTCCCCATGGGTGTCATTACAACTCAGCACTTACTTGTATATCTCACTATACATTATAATATACTAGTACAGATGCCTTCTGTACTCTTTAGAAATAAAAACCTTGATTTGAAATATTTACCAGTCCAGGAGGATGTTTTTACCCAATGCCAGTCTTAATTTACCATGTAAGTCCTAATTAGCAGATACAGTGTATTTATTTCAGACAGTGACAGCTGGAGTTTTTAAATAAAAAAACATTTAGAGAGAAGATGTCATTGTTAATTTTTACAAGTAAACATTTACATGTTTCAGATATCAATTATAAAGTATTAATGGAGTAAACAGCAGGATTATCACAGCAAGTTTGCAACTTTTTTTAAAAGACTTTTACAAGGTTTATGACAGCTCTATTTTGTCAGCTTGGAGAATTTTTTTTATTCAATATCAAGCAAGTCTATGACAGGTCAGCTCAGGCATGGATTTGCTTTTAAAAAGTGAGCTTAACTGCTTATTCATAACAAGTGCCAATTTTAAGTATCTTTGATATTTACATTTATGTGGGAGTATTATGGGATGCTGGAAAAGTACCATCCTTAGTCTGAAAATGTATAGCCTACATCTGGACTGCTGTCAACCTCAATAATGACAGTAAGAGCAGAAAACCTCGGCAAGGTGGTAGATCTTTGATCGCTCCTCTCTTCCAACTCCACATTAAAGTGGGTGACTTAAGATGGACTGTAACACAGAAAGATCTCCTAAGATCTAGATAAGATGGTGATTGAATGGCCCTTTCTCTTCCTGATCAAAGAGTGAAGTCAAACTGTCTTTTGAGCAGTTGATTTCTCCTCAGCTATCTATTACATGAATAACCTTTGAAACAGTTGATCCAAAAGAAGTACATCTCACCTGTCAAGAGAGATGTGGCAAGAATAGGTCTGCAGACTGCACTGGCTTTTAAGTGCTCCTGAGCTTTTTGTGCAAGTATGAAAACATTATCATTGGTTTCCAGATCAAACTGCTGCACAGAAAAATACTACTTAGGGAAATCATACCTGCAGATTTTGAGAAAGAAGCCTTCCAGACCCTTTAAATTCGGGAACAAAAAAGAAAAGAAAAAGAGCCTGCAAAAATTGAGGGTTAACAGAGTCACTGGTAATAGTCTGTCTCTAAGGATTGTGTCAGCAGTTCAGGGAAGATATGTGTGGATACAGTCTCCAAGAAATCTTGCATCCTTTGGAACACAGAAGTCACTGTTCATTTTCCACAGGAGATGCTACTTTTTACTTAAGACAGACTTTGTCTGAGATTATTTTAGTTCTTTGATGCTTGTTGTCCAGACTGAACTCGTAGACTCTCATTATTCTCAATGTAGAATGACAAGAAGCTCCAAAGGGGCTGCAGGCACAGGGTTGGTAGAAGACTTCACACCCAGCCTGCAGCTAGCTACAGCTTACATGTCACAGTTGAATACAGACTAGTATTAAATCCTAAATGAAATATTTCTAAACAAAAAACATCAGCCCTCTTACATTGCAGAACCATTGCTAGGTATGTATACCTAGTAGTTACACTTAACAGATTTCCCTGTTGTGGAAATATTATTTCAGCCAGCATTGCCCACGCTACGTGAAACTGAAAACAAGATGGACATCAGTGGAAGACAGCAGCTTAAATATACACTTCAGTCTAGTACAGTACTTAAAGATCAACAAAACTTTTTGAGGGGGATACAGAGTAAGATGCCAGGAATGCCAGGACAAGAAAAACTCTTCTAGATTTGATCTCACCTTGTCTTTAGCATAGCCATAGACAAGTCTGCAATATCAACAACTGCAGCAAGAGCAATGCCAATGTAATGTCAACATACCTAGGTTTAAGAAGAATACCCAATTCCCAGCGATTTCAGCACAGAACTTCTCCAACAAGGTTAACTTATGCTTCAGCATCTAATTCCACATCAATACTAAGGCCCCCGCTAGAAAATTTTGATAGACCTTCAGTTTTGTAATCAACACAATGAGGACAAGGAGGTTTACTTCATGCTTTTTGGGGAGCTGTGTGAAATCACTAACTGCTCTTCACTGAAGGTGAATGCTGTTCTATGCCAAGTTAGAATACAATCCTAAGGCCAAGCAGAAGCAGCATTATTTAATACAGGTGTAACTAACTCAAACAGGCTTAAAAAAAGGGAGGGGGGGGACGACCAACCTGTTTGATTACTAGAACAGGTGCAACACAAACAGTGGCAAAAGTGAAAAAAAAAAAAAAGACAGCACTTAAAGAATAGAAGAAGAAACCAGCCCTGTTCTATTTCACAGACTACGTGCTCTGGAGAAGTTGCCTCAATTCTCTGGCTACAAGCTTTTTTGTCAAAGTTATTTCATCTAGTTTCCCTATACTTCTATTCCATGTTCCATTCGAGGAAATATGAAATCACTGCCTTTGCATTATCCACACTACAGGGAAGGATTTAAATGATTAACTTGATTTCACATCAGTATGGATCCTTAGTGCGCTCTAGCTATGACCACCCCACCCAGAACTCAGTATGAACTCACTTTCTTGCAAAAAGCCTCAGCAGTAAAGGTACATCCTTACTTTTTTGTTGTTGTTTTTTCCTGAATACTGCACACTCCTGGAAGTCGGGGTCTACATCTGGCATCTGCAGAGCCCAGGACACAAAGCACGGATCACAATCACAATGCAAAGAACAAACCCAAATAGGGACCTTTTGTGTACCAGAACTGACATAGAAGCCCCTCAAAATCCTAGAGCTTTGTCTGAATATTTTTATTCAGCAACACTGAATTCAGCAGCAGCTAAGAACAGAGTAAGCTTAACTCTGACCATTAGACATAACTTATTATCGAATGATAAAATTACCTTTTGTCCCACTTTGCTCCCATCAGTCCTGTCTCTGCTAAGACTTAGAAACACTTAGAAAGACTTAAAATCCCTTAGAAACACTTTTTATAAAATGTATCCACTCTAAAATAATTCTTCCCAGGTATAATTATAAAAGAAAGACCTTCCATCTATACTTAATTAAATATGAAAAAATCTTACCCTAATCAAAGGTAATTTAGACCTTCCACCAGGAGCTTAGCACATACTGCCAATGATGAATTTTAGGAAGTTGCCTGGGTTAGGTCCATCTTTTTAACAAACAGAAGTGTGAGAAACTTTCTATTGTATTTCAAAAAAGAGTCTCAATCCAGAACCAGACTCAGCAATGTTTCATTCAGGCTCTTAAACTTAATGAAGGCCTGATCTACAGCTCATTAAAGAGATGAGAATGATTGCAACAATGTTTGTGAATTGTTTGTATCAGGGACTTCGACAAAGCAATAGTTTCTCTTTGTGCCATACTTGCAGACCAACAAGGGAAAAACCATCTTGCCATCAGCATCAACAATAAAGTTTATATTCTTCAGTGAGAACTGGATTTTGCACTGGTGTTCCTCACTCAAACTTTGGATAACTTTGTGGAAAAACAGCTGCTGGTAATACCTAAGTATTGTGACAAAAAAGATAACTGACTTTAAAAATGCTGGTCTCTTCATAAGGTGTAGTAGCTGAGTCCCACAGCAAGGTCAGTGTCATGTAACAGGGGTGGGAAGTACGATAATGGATGGGAGAAGGTAGAGTCGTGTACAGTGAAATATGGATGCAGTCCAACTCACAAGCACATTTATCCCTAGTTATCTCTGGAGGTTTTCCCCCTTCTTTGTGTTTTTGGTTGTTTTTTTTCCTTTTTTTTTTTTATTTGGTTGTTTTTTAATTAAGCACTAAATTTTTCTTTGGAAAGTTCACACTTTCACCATGCACTAGAAGAACAAAACATAGTTAAAAATTGTTTTGTCAGACATCCAGTCAGGATCCCTCCATCCCTGTACTGGGTTCCCTGCAGTTCCAATGGTGAGAAGACCTAAACAGCACTTCTAAAATAGGCACAAATACCATTTTTGCACATTTTCCCATAGTATCAGTCCTTTTCCGGTATGGGAGAGTCCCATACATGACGCATTCTCTGGTCTTCCTATTGTCTGCTCACTTATTAACTGTTTTAGCAGCATTCAGCACCTCCTGCTGAGCTGCCTTTTCTTCTTATGAACTGCTACTGGATTTGTATTGCACTGCTACTTGGTTTCCCTTTAAAAAAAAAGAGGAAAGTCGGGAGAGGGGGAAGGGGGGGCAGTCACTGTTTTTAAACAGACAGGCTGCTTATATCTTCAGAAAATAAATACTTGAACATGTTAAAAAAAAAAAGAAGAAGAAAGAAAGAAAATAAGTCTTGCTTTTGCAGTTTTGTTTTGGCAAAGTTCAGAAAGAGCATTCAGTGCTACACTGGTGAATTCAAACGGTAGTCTGGCAAGCAGGGTGGACTGCTGCAAAAGGGGAGAGCCAGGGAGGAAGGCACTGCTCACAACTCTGCTGGTAACCTGGGTGCATTGCTCACCCACACACCTCATCCAGACGCAAGCCCTCTGGGACACATTGCCTAGCCTATGGATTTTCATCACCTAGAGGAATTGTTCCAGTTGCCTAATCTGGCTCCCCCCAAGGAGTTCAAAGACAAACCTTGAAAATAGCTCAAAGTATCATTATTAATCCATGAAAATCACATGATTTGGATCCCTCATTTTCTTTGATATTTCACCCCCTCTTCTCATTCTTCCAGACCTCTGCCCAAAAGTGCAGATATTGTGGACAGCGACTACATATCATCCCTAGTCAAATTCAGTAGGTGATATTTACAGGCCAATGTTCTAAACAGTATTTTGTTGGAGATATTTTGTGAGGTAGGTTGTACTTTCCAGGTCTAAAAAACCAACCTAGCACAAATGTTGCTGTAGCACCACATTACACGCTTTGGTTATAGGATTTGCAAGACAGCTGAAATGGTAACCTCTGCTCCTCAGCTATTCCATTGATTCAAGCTGTTAATGCTACACACGCATGAACAGAATCCAAAACTAAGGCCAAATCTTTCAGAGTCAAGCCAGCCCCCGATCAACAGAGAGGGGATTTGTAGCAGCTTAGAATCACGAATTTGAAGGTTTAGTTTGAACAAGCAGGATTTTGATTTAGAAGCACTGGAACTGAAGAGGATAGTGCAGATTTTCAAACCCCAACCCTAAAACCTAGTTCTTTAGTCTAGGATGGTCAGCTGGTACCCAGGCAGAGGCACAGATGATGATGCAGTGTTGCCTATTCTGTGATGTTCTCCCCAGCCTTCTACCAGCAGAGCTCTCCACAGTGTGAGGTCTCAAGGTGAGTAACCTGGCTGCTGCCCTGATGGTGCAATACACTGCTCCCTTAAACTGCTTTGCTCTCCTTTCCACACACCTTGCAGGGACCATCTTTATGGGTGAACATCTCATGGGTCACAGTGAATGCTCAAACCCCCTTCTGGATAGTCCATACCTCCAGAGGCTCCCAGTGAGCCTCCAGCCCTGCTGATATTGTCACAGTAGTGGTACCTGTAGATGCCTCTCGAGGTGCAAGTCCATGGAGGCCAATACCAGCCCTGCAGGACCTCAGCAGTGATCCTCTCCCAGGGGTACAATTCAGTTCCCAAAGAGGATCAGACTAACCAAGCTGAGCACTTTATAAATACTAAGTTCAAACTGAGGACATAAACAGAGTAAGCAAGCACTCTATTCTGTTCCTAAATACAGCTCTTCACTGGGACTCCCAACATAACTTCAAGGCCTTTAGTCATAGAGAGCAAACTGAGGCACAAAGACAAACCAGCTTGTCATCTGCCATCAGACATGTAGAACCGGGACCCAGATCCTCTGAGTACTGCTATAATGCTCCATCCATTGAGGAGAAAGTATATTCTCCTGAAGGCAGCTGGGAAAGGAAGGGGTTCTGAGGTCTGGGGCATTTCTTCTGCCGAAGTGCAGCAGCAGCTTACCATCAATTGTCTTGACTTCCCTCACAACTGACCTTTATTTCTTTATTACATTAGTGAATAATTCATGTTTCGTTTTCTAATTTAACTGGCTGAAGTTTTCATTATTTTGTATACTGTGTCCAGAAGTGCACCATTTCCTGTGGACAGGCATTGCTTCAGGTTTCATGGAAGGCTCCCCACCTGGAGTACTGCATCCAGCTCTGGGGCCCCAAACACAAGGACACAGACATGTTGGAGTGAGTCTAGAGGAGGGCTAAAGTGTTAGAGTAGTTCAGCCTGAAGAAGAAAAGGCTCTGGGAATACCTAAGAGTACCTTCCAGACCCTAGAGGGGGGCTACAGAAAACTGGAGAGGGATTTTTAACAGGGGCACGTAGTGGCAACAACTTTAAAGTGAGAGTATGTAGGAGTGAGTACAAAATTACGCCAACTGGAAGAAAGGCCACGAAACTGCTTGACGAGACCGAGTGTGTCAAGAAGGGGAGCTACAAGCAAGAGCTGCTTCATAGAAGAGAAAGTTTATTGCCATACGGTCAGAAGGGCAGAGATAACCAAATAAGGAAAAGCTCCACTGTGGCAAAATCCGACCAATCAGGGAGCAGGGATAACATGAGGGAGGAAACCAAACTCCATTTTGTGTAGCATGCAATAATGATATTTCACTTTACAACTGTGAATTCATAAACTGGGAAACCCGTAACAACCCGACATACGGCAATAAACTTTCTCTTCTATGAAGCAGCTCTTGCTTGTAGCTCCCCTTCTTGACACACTCAGTCTCGTCAAGCAGTTTCGTGGCCTTTCTTCCAGTTGGCGTAATTTTGTACTCACTTCTGCAAGAGTAGGTTTAAATTGGATATTAGGAAGAAATTCTTTACTGTAAGGGTGTGAGACACTGGAACAGGTTGCCAAGAGAAATTCTGGATGCCCCATCACTGGATGTGTGGGCTCAATGGGACCCTGAGCAACTGGTCTACTGAAAACATCCCTGACCACAGCAGGGGACTTAGAACTAGATGATCTATGAGGTTCCTTCCAACCCAAAGCATTCCATGATCTTTCCAGGCTTGGTGGACAATCTGGCACTCTCCAATCCAACTGTTCAGCCTACAGAGCCAAAGGGAGGCTCAGCTCTAACACAGCAAAGGGATTTAATAACTAATTGCAAAATGATTCTACCAAATAAAATCTTGCCCCTTAAGTGGTTTGAAACATTTTTCATGTGCATCTTCGATCCAGGAAACTAATGAAAACACAAACAAAAGGAGATTCAGCTTCTGAACAGTAATACAAATATATGCAGATAATTCAAATAATTCTTGCTGCCTTAATTCCCTGGAGTTGTAACTGCATATATTACAAAAAGCTTTAGGTATTAAAAGCCCATGTTTCCAAGCAATGAAATTGCTGCCATAAACATCCCTGGATCCACTTTTAGAACTACACTAAATAACCCATCTCTGCCTTGTTTTACTGTCAGGTTTCCACCATTTTTGTGAGCATCTTGGCATTGTCTCACCTCTCTGCTTACCTCAGGATCTTGCTCCACATCACTCAGAATTCCTAATGCTCAATAGCCAGCTTCATGTTCCCAGCACACCTTGGTCACCTTACCCACATTAGCTCACAGTTCATTTCCTTTCACATCCTTCATGGCTTTACTGGCAACCAGGTGTACCTTCCAAGTATAAGCCTTGTCTGGCATTTACCACGCTGGGTCCTTGTATTAAGTCTTGGACACTTCTTCAGTGTATACCAATGCATACCTATGCTGTGATTCTGATATTTCTGAAGTGCTCATTAGCCCACATATTGAGCAGTTAAAGAGCTGTTCTAACCTTCCTGTAAGTTGAGCCTCATTAAATAAAATATAGAATAAAGCAAAATCCTTTCCTAAGACATTTGGTGATTGACTGCTCTTCAAGTATTTCAAGAAAATGATTGATTGGGAATTTTGTGTCAGAATAATTTGCCGGTGGAAAGACTCTTAAAATGAATTTTCTACAGATCATTTTCAGATCCTCTTCCTTCTGTCCCTTCTGCATCTAAAGGGGATCTTGTACCAGTGGAGAAGAACAAAAAAAATTCAAGCCAATACCTGCCTAGTGAATCTGACAAGTGACATCCAAGCACGCTGATGGAAGTAGAGTGCTCCAATTTCTTTCTCTCATCTATACAGTCTCCTTTACTTTTAAGTGTACTCATGGATCTCTGGAGATGGCCCTGACTGCCTCCTTTCTGGCAATTCAGTTGAAAGACTCTTCTTGACCTCACTTTCTATCTGTAAACAGATGGGGAATGGGGCATGAAGCTTCTCAGTAAGCAGCAAGAAAGTTATACTTAATTTCAGCTCTCCCCAGAATTTGTAAAACCTTTTGGGGGCAAAAAAAAAAACACCCAAACAAACAAAAAAAACCCCTCACTACATTTTCACATACTACAAATTATTTTAATAATAACGAGAAAAATGCCAGCCAGCTCTACTGACAACTGATCCCAAGTAGTTCATATATTGGCTGTGTTTAGAATATTGTCAATACTGTATCCACAAACAAACCAATCACCAGTGTTTCTGCTTGGTAACCACATTCTGCATTAGCTTATAGGGAGCTCTTCGCATCAGAGACCTTCAGCAGCTGTAACATTAGAATTCAGAAGTGCTATTGTGCTATTTTCTATAATATTCCACATGAGAAAACTTTGTCTTATCAATAAAACACTTTCTTGTTCTACACTTCCGACCAATGTGATTTTCTAAATGAATGTATTGACACTAGATATTCATAAGACTGTGTTTAAACATGAAAAAGCTGAGCAGGTACAAAATACCAGTCAGCAACTCACGCAGTAGGAGCATTATTATTAACCACATTATTCTTTCAAGGAATGAATCCCTCAGCCTTGCAAAGAATTTAAGCAGACCTAAATAGCCCCATTCAGTCAATGAGATCCCACAAATATTTACCTCTTTTCCTGACTCAACATTTACTCTACATATCCCGTAAGTATTTTAAAACTCCTTTTGCCCAGACCTGTAAACCCTTCTTTATCCAAGTAGTCCTTCTTGCATCCCTATTCTCTAAAGTTCCAATTACTTGTTGAGCGAAGATCAGCAGAATTTAACTGGCTCAGTGAGAGAATCAGTTTTCCAGCTGATGCATAGATGCAGTTTAACAGCGAGGATCAACAACACAAGATGCTGGCATCAAGAAAAAAAAAAAGAAAGTGAGAGTGAAAAGCATTGCATATAAATTCAGCTGGAAAAAGGAAAACAAACAAATATTGGAAACAAGTTGGGTCAAAGAGGCTGATTTCAAGTGATCTCACACAGATTACACATAGGAGAAAAGACAAGACTATACTGTCAGTAAACAGCTACTTTAGCTTTCAATTAACTGCCTATTCACTGCTCATTTTCTCTGCAGCTGCAGGCCCAAAAGCCAGACTCTGCATCTGTGGTACAATTCCTGCACCCATGGATTCCTCCACCAGTAAGTGATGTTTCTTTGCATTTATACCCTACAGTCAGTTTATTCCCAGCTTCAGCTGAGCTGCAGCCAAGGAAACAGAAGTGTAGCTCAGAGGAGTTTCTCACTGTGCTTCACTCACACTGACTAACAGGGAGAAAGCGTGAACTCCTGAGCTGATTTGATAACAAGCTTAACCACAGAAGTACTGCCTAAAGGGTGCAAGATGTAGTATTACATATATTCACACACATTCACAGGTCAACAGGTATGTCCCACACTCCCTGAACCCCAAAATTAACTCTCTCTTCTGACACCCATCTTTGTAGTGATGAATTCCCCACCTGCTCTCCTAGACTTGCAATATATTTGACAGTCTAATTTAAAGTGGGGTGCCAAGGTGCATCTGCTTTATCTCTGGTGTGTTTGTGGAAGCCCTAGAAGGCAGTGTGCTCACAAGATAGAATGGCTGAAAAATCCTACAAAACTCTTCCCAACAGTCTGCCAGCAGAAATGAATTGCAGCATGGGGAGCTGTCACAGAGCTACCAACACAGGAGATCTGGGATCAGCTAACTGCTTTTGACAGGCTCTCCTTGGCCTTAAGCACTGAGAAAACTCATAAACCATACTCTCTTACAGGAATGCGTCCAGATGAAAAGGGAGCAACTAAAAACCAGAAAAGGATATAGACACCCTTTTAGACAGCATCACACTGGAGCAGGCAAGCAAAGTGTCCAAGTGATTTAGGAGCCTTGATCACAATTCCTCTAACAGTGACCAAGGAAAACACACAAACCCTACTTCATCATTCAGTTCCTCCATCATTTCTAAGTGATAGGTTTGCCCTGTAATGCTCTGGTTTTCACATGCTTTCCAAAGCAAGCAAGGCTTTTGCGTCTGCAGGTCTCCCCTCCTGCTGCAGTGTTTGAACCTCCTGGCTGACTTGGATTAAGGTTTACAGCTCCAGTAACACAGAAAAATCTCTCAAGCCAGGCAGATGGGCAGAAAAGAGACATCCAAGAAATATCCCCTGGGAATGCCCTTTCTACAGGAAGGGCCAAGCTTACCTCTTATTGAACACCTGAAACCTGGAGAGAGAATTAGAAACAAAATCCTCATGAAGTCTTGGCCCAGGGCAAAGTTTCAATCAGAGCTGACAACGAACCACAAGACAAAGCCTTTGGAAACCAAGCTCCATTACTTCTACTCCACACAGAATACTTAAAGTATCTCTTATTTGAAGATCTCAGCAATTTAATTAAGCAAATGGCCCTCAGAGGCAGGTAAGTATCACGATGCTTACGTTAAACAGATGGCTTGCACTGAAGCACTGAGCAGTTAATCGAGCTACTCGAGACCACACAGGAGTGGCAGCACAGAAACCCACGAGTCCTGCCTTTCTGGTCTCTTTCTCTGACTAATAAAGATACTCAATTTGATTCACATTTGCAGGTCTTCATAGCAGTCCCACAACACAAAACCTAGTTAGCCCCACCTGCTTAGGAGGACAGAACACCATAATGAACTGGCAAATCCTGACTTCTGCAGAATTTCTTCCCACTTGGTTCAGTCTGAAGACTGCCATGCTTCACAGCAAAGTTTCTCAGCTGTACCTCTGCTCTGGTTTTGCATGAAGAACCACAGCCATGTCCAGGACAGGCTTCACAGCTGTGTGGAAGAGCAGTCACGTTGGGCAACAAGCAGCTAACCCACCTCTGCCTGTGAAGCTGAAGCAGGTGAGCTTCAGCCATCCAGTGCACAGGATCTGGAAATCAGCCTCCAGAGCCAACCTTCTCAACTCACTGTGCATATGGGCAGTGAGTCCAGCCCTGGATGCAGTCCCAAAACACAGAGCAGATGGAGATCCTTCTGCAGATGTCCAGGAAAGTGGGTTCAACAAAGGTTGTCCATCTTGTAATCAGCTCCCCATGATAATTAAGACTTCATTTTAAGTAATTTTATTATAACAGGTCTACTTATTGCCAAGTTGTGGTTGGTTTTGGGGGGGTTTTTCCCCAGTTTTCAGCCTTGTGATTTTTCTTGAGCTCCAAAACATTCAAAGCCGAGATTTACACAAGTCAGAGCACTGCTTCCCAGCTGGCTAGAGGTGCAAATAGCACCTTTGAGAGCACAAATTAAAATATAAGAGAATGAAAATAAAACAGATCCTCCCTTTCCTAACCTTACATCTCCCATTGCTATAAAAGATGTTAAATGTTCATCACAATCTGCTTCTTCTAGCAGCTGGAAAGCTGGATTATGCATAACTAAAACAAGACATCAGGTACATCTTGCATGGAAAAATTTTGGTTCCCATGAGAAATCAGAACCACAGGATGACACAACTTCAACTATGAAATCTATTATTTATTAAAACAGTACTGCTGGTAACATCATTATGGCTAAATAATAGTTTCAGCATATAAAACAGCATGGTATACGAACAGCAAAGGTATGAAATCAAAGAAAAGAAAGAATCTGGGTATAAAGTAAATATAGGAGTGTGACAAATTATAAAGATGAAACAGATCAGGAAACATAAGTGGAGAAATACATTTTGATTCTATTAGACTGTATACATTTGTCACTTAAAATGGAGTGATCTATTGTTGAACTGGGCAAACTATGGGATGACTGATGGCAGAGAACAGGCTCTTGTTGACCTATTTACATATCTGTGTTCTGTGAGGCCAAACAGCATCTACAGCCCACCAGAGACATTAGCTGCTGGGTTTCTAGCCTGCACACAGATCTGGAGCTAGACACATGTCCACTCACCCAAAGACAAAGCATATCAGCCTCATTATCTGGTACCAGGACAGTTTTCAGGGCTTTTCTGATGGGAAAGGCCCATTGCTAATGCTGTAGCAGGGCAACTGCAGTGTGCCACTGTTTAAAAAAAAAAAAAAAAACACAACACCAAAACCCAAAAAACACATTAAGCCCATTCTCAGCTTTGTATGGTTATTTTAATTAATAAAATTTAATTACAAAGTAATAAAACCTCAGTTGGATAAGCACTAGTTAACACACCCATGGAGCTGCTGAAGTGAAATTTATTCAGTCTGATACACCAGTTCAATTAAACTTGAGGAATGCTGGTTTCTCTGCAGCTAATCCTCATCTAGCTCAGTCATTCAGAAGTTAAGGGAAGATTGTTTTTTAATTTATCAAAGTTAGAATTTCACAGTCTCTTTGAGAATAGGAAGGAAGCACATGCTGTGTCACTTCCAAGCAATATCAGTAACTTAGAGATGCAAAGGAGAATTTCTTAATATGTTGAAGGAAACACACAATCACATTGTGCAGCTGCTGTTTAGGACTCTGAGACATCTCCTGGATTACCAAGAGTGTTCTTAAAGGCATCCTGTTCAAGAGAAGAAAAGGGGTAAATAGAAAACTCCGTAGACTAGAATTGATTGTGAGCACAGCAGCCCTGAGTGAAATGTTTAAGAGGGGACTTTTTGTTGTCTTTTATTAAACCATGCTCATGCTTCAAACAATGGCAAGTTGCTAAGTGTTCAGTGGAAATAATCATGTGCATCAGGATGCCTGAAGGCAACCTCATCTTCCAGACCCATCGAACATGAGCAAGTACAAAAACTATGTTGTGTATTATCTGCTTCTTGTAAAAAGAGACAAAATTCTCAAGAGGTTTGGGGGTACAGCTCACTGAGGAGGTACAGGGGCCCTGGCAGGCAGCAAACACAGCACAAGCCAGCCCTGCATCCTGGCAACAAAGGTGGCTGGCAGCCTCACACGATGTAGGAACAGGAGCCCAGCCAGTGACCAAGAAAAGCAATTATTCCCTCTGCTCTGCACTTGTTAGGTATCATCTACAGTTTTTGCACCCCCAGTGCAAAGAAGCCTTCAATAAAGTGGAGCTTACTCAGGGCACAGCTGCCTGGACAGTGGGAGGGAGCACCTATACAGAAAGCCAACAGCAGCAGGACCTGCTCAGCCCAGAGAGGACATGGCTTTGAGGCACTCGAGTTGCCAGCAGGGAGCTCATCAAGAAGAGGAAGCAGGCTTGTCCCAGTGGGGAATAGTGAGAGAACGAGAGCAGGCACAAGTTGAAATGAGGGGATCAGCCTAGACACAAGGGAGAAACATTTCCCAAGTGAGGACAGTCAGGCAGTGGGACAGGCTACTGAGGACATTACATAGCCTTCATCTGAAGAGGTTTCTAAAATCCAACACAGAATAGCTCTTATCCACCTGACTGGAACTCAAATTGTCCTTGCTTTGAGTAGTAGATTAGACTATAGCTTTCCTGAGCTCTCTCTAGTTCCAAGTCACATTTGTCTGGGGCACTCTCCTGCAAAGCAGGCAGTCCACACACAAACACGTGAGCACAAATACAAAACCTCAGAGGTTTCTCTTGGACAACATATGTAGACTGGTGGTTTAACTCATGCACTTCTGGCCATTCTTTGGACCAAGAGTCTTATTTGCCTGAACAGGTGGTATGCAGGCATTTGTATCCACACAGCAGCAGGGGAAGCTGCACCACGTATGACTTTTTTTCCATTTTAATATAGCTGGTACTATGGCATGTTTTGCTTACTACATTGCAGCATTGATGCCCACACCTGTACCTGCTTGTAACAAGGACCTGCTCCTGTTACAAGCCTGCCTTGTCTTTGTTCCCCCTGGTCCATAGAGGTTCAAATCATTCTCTGGGATTTGTTTTTTTTTATGAATTCCAGAGTGCTGTGAATTATGGAACACCTGGATTTGGTTGCAGACCAATTTTGTCATTACATGAATGTTTGTCACTCAGCTCTGAATCACACAAAATGCAAAACTCAAGTATGTCAGCCAAAAATTACAAGTAACCTCAAAGTAGAATTGATAATCTGGATCATCAACACCTGTATAACAGTAACTACGCAGACACATTATGATCACAGCTTATGTTTCATTTCAAGAGGTAACCAACATCAGAAGGGGCCAGTGCAAAGGAAACAAAACTAAGTTGGGAGACAACATGCCTCTTTCTTTGGAATGAAACAAGGGAAAACCCAGCTGTTCCTTCTCCAAAATGCTCTTCTCATCATCACTAAAGAGTAACACATAATGACAAGTCAAACTTTTTTCTTATAATTTAACTGCTCATGTTAATGTGGATCCTCAGCTGAGTCTTTCCTCTGTCACAACTCAGCAGCCTGTGGCAAGTCCAACCACCACAGTCACTTCGATGACTTAACACAGGAGGATTGAAAACACGCACCTTATTCCTCACCTCTTATTCCACCTCCACTGCAAGTCTGTTTTCCTGATTTCTATCTCTCAACCCTTCACTGAACGTGGTGGGGGGAAGCCACCAGGAGCTTTGTGCAGTTAATGTTGACTTTGAAGAACTGATCTCCCAGTAAGAGCTCAGCTGCTCCACAGCTGGGAAGCCTGTGCTCTTTCCTGCCTATTTAATTTTGATAGACCAAGACTCCCTGGAGTTTTACTAACATATTTATGCAGCGTGTGGGTTATCCCAACAGCCACCAATAAATCCTATTATCTTTCCTCCACAAGTCCTGATAGCACTGAGTGATTGATGCACTAAAACTTGGTATAAACATGGAGATAAACATCTGCCATTCCTTTCCTTCCTTGTCTTTACAGCACCAGCAGTTTAGAAGTGACAACTCATTGTTTCACTTTGGCACAGCTGTTCTAAAACTGCCTGAATAACAACAGAGGCTATGCAGAAACATTCATCTTTACTTCTTTGGGGAAATAGTGGCTTTACAGAGCTCATCCCCCACCACAGCCCCCCTTCTTTTTAAAGGGAAGTACATGCATAGTGCTCTTAAAATTGGGGATAAAAGATGCCTATCAGGAGCATTTAAAGCAGTTGTACCCAACTTCTGATTCCTGGAGGTTGGTACACCAAACGAAAGACACATGAGGCTGTTGTGCCTTCCTTGGGAGGAAGGAAAAGGTTTAGCCATCAGAATATTACATGCTCTGTATTTTCACCTACTGATCAGCAACGCATGCAGACCACTGGCTCAGGGACTCCGAAAGAAACCATAATTGTCCCATGGAAAGCTGCTGCCTCAACAAACTGGCATTGCAAATAGACACCAGTGAAACAACTTGCTAAACGTTTCCCAAGCTATGAACCAAACCAGCTGCCCCAATTCGATTCTTGGTTTCACTTCGACAAAGACCAGTTCTCCAGCATACAGGCATCTGACATACATAACTATTTTATCTCCTAGAATAGAAATTACCTAGTAAAGAAAAAACCTGAAGGGTGTCATGAGAGCTATTAATTCAAATCTTCCCCCATACTGAGGTTGTCTTCAATTTCTTAGACTCTGTCCAACCCTGAGCATGAGCAGGACAGAACATCCCTTTCCACCCTCCAAACACTGCAACCCACAGCTCATATTTAGGGTTGCAGCTTTTCACTGCAACCTTACAAATACACGTAATACTTCATGTTCATTCTCAGTTGACTTCCTTTGGCCCACAATGTGACAAAAGACAACCATATATTAAAGTAAATTCAAAGCATAAGAGAATGCATTGCAAGCTGTAAAGTCTAGTTTAAGAGGAAGGACCAAAAAAGATAAACATATTCTGCCACAGCAGATGCTGCACTGTTCTCCAAAGGATGAAAAAACATGAAGCACAGTATGAATTCCAGTGTGCTGGCTGCAGGATAAGCCTCAGTTAAAATATACCCCAGCTTGAGAAACTAATTTGTTTGATCACAAACTGGAACAGTACATTGGGAAAGAAAACAATCAAAGCACTCTTCGTTCCAAGCAGAGAGGCATCAATCACTAATAATTTGACTCAAATGACAAACAAAAAGGTAGGAATTAAGTGAAGTATCAATATCACTTTTCCTTCTGATAGCCCCTTTGTTATTTGTAATAAGAGTTGGTCAGAAAACCTATGACTTTCCTTTGAAGGAAAACACATTGGAGAAAAATAATCCTCTCTGAAAATGTTTATTGAAATTTCTCGATTGAATTTTGATTTACTTGATTGCTAGACAGATTTTCTTTGACCTTGTTCACAAAAAGAATGTTTCTTTACATTTCATTTCAAATCGAGACAGAGTATAGGTGGAGAACAGTGAAGAAAAGGGAATAGGGACTATTTTGGCATTTCCTATTTCTTAAATATTTACAGTAGAAAAACTGGAAAAGGGTAGTGGCAAAAATCCAGAAAGAACAACAGGATTGGGATGATGCTGGTTTTTAACTGGAACCAGGAGTTTTAGTTATATGAGCTGAAGAAAACAGTTAAACACTACTTCATTCATTTTAATTTCACCAAAACATACTATCTGACAAAACAAATATGATTTTGCAGTAGATGCTATCTTCACTTCCAAAGAGTATTAGCATTTGAAATATTTAATATTGAAGGAAAAAAATTATCTTTTTAAATCCCTAGAAATAATTAAAACAGCAATTCATCAGTTCTACGTGGTTTAAAGGAGAACAGATGTCCAGTATGTCACTGGTTTATCACACTGGAGAATGAAACAAAGCAAATAGGAATTATTGGCTAAGTACCATCACTATGAATTTTTCTTCCCATTTACCTCAGTAATAAATTAATCTCCTCAACTTAGTATTAAGAAACAAACTGCAGAACACAGGAAGGCTAAGCATGGAAGTAGAATCACTTCTCTTGACTGGCAATTTGGCCCAAGTCAGAAGTGACTCAGAATAGCAGGGGATAGCGTTTCATCATGGTGATATTCATCTCTAATTTTTCTATACAACTTTAGGGACACAAAACCAGTAGGTGTTCACTGTAAACCAGAGCAATCAGCAGAAAAAAATGTCCCAGGATTCAGAGGGAGCATCAGTTTCTTCCTCCACTACAGCAGAGACCAATGACTCCTTGTGAGAAGCCAGCAAACAAGGTGTGCTACCCAGCCTATCACTCAGCATTGCCTGTAATAAAATAAAACCAGGCAATACAGCAACTCCAAAACCACTTATTTTAAAAACACCACATAAAAAATTTCTCAACCCTGAAGTGTTTATTTCTCTTTAACTGTTTTTCAGTTTTGCTCAGTTCCTGCCACAGACTCCAGAGCAGCAGGGAGAAAGCACTTAAACTGCCAGCCTTGATGTGCTCTGCCACACTTACACCTACGAGAGCCACGGGGTGCTCAGCCTGCTGCCAGCCTCAACAGAAACTAACAGGGCACCTGAGCTCCTAGTTTAAGGCTCTGGTGGTTTAGGGGGCATTTCAGCAAGATCCACTGGGTTTGCTTTGGCATCCGAAATAAGGGTTTGCCAGGTGCATCCTGTCCCACCACAGTAATCACCCACAGCATTAGCAGAAAGTTAAAAACTATTCCAGCCCAACGCAGAATTTTAATCTATTAGTGGAAAATGAGATGCCTCCATCCATGTTATAAGAGCACACACACTCCCCTGCCTATATATAAAGCCCTTTCATTTTATGATCAGTACAATAGTTCTGTGATAGAGCAGGCTATAATATTTTATTAATGTTAAACTTGTCCACCTGGGAATCTATACAAATCACTGTAATTTTGTCTCACTAATGTTTGTTATCAATCTTCTCAATAAAATGAGAGCAAAATACTACAGAATTCCCTTTCACTTATTCTTTTTATTTTTCACCCTTCTCTCTCCCCTTCTTGTCTGGGCTTCTATCCAAAGTCACAACAAATTGAGAATAGGATGTTCAGAAAGTATTTTATAATTCTTGAACCACCAAACTTTGACATACTCTAGTCATTTGGGCTGGAGCATTTTGATATAAGCAGATCCCATGTAGCGACAGAATCAGGTCAGCAAGGCAATTAATCATCTCTGCATTTACACTCTCAGCAAAACAATACAAAAAAACAAGAATGGATCGAGAAGATGGGAGGAGGGACACTGTAACCCTGCTCTGATGGGCAAATAATTGGCTTGGCTTTGCTTCTGCAGTTACAGCAGAAAGGTGCACAGCTCACATTTATTAATACACTAGCAGAGCCAGCCTCCAGGAACACACAGCAGTACGTGGGTGGCTCAGAGTGTCCACGAGCATTTTGGCAGCAGGCTGTTGCAATTCTCTGTGCTTAGCTCTTTTCCTTGCATTGATAGGGTGTTGTATCCTAAAACAGAGAGCTTGATACCTCAGCTTTAAAATAAAGTGTAGTGCCTAAGGCTTGGTAACTACAATTTTTTGCTAGTGTTTCAACTAACTCTATGGGAGTAGTAACAGTATAATCGAGCATGTGTTATTTTATCCTCAAAATGGCTGTATTTCCCACTGTCTGCTACCCCACACATACTTCTCTACTTTCACCTGCATGGGAAGCAATTTCATCAGCAGTTCTAAAATTCTTTTTAATACTTCCCCTCTAACTATCCTGTTGCTCTACTTTTCTGTAAGCTCTGAGAATTACATATAAGCAGCTTCCACAACAGCATGAGCAGGCTGCCCAAAATGTGTTTCAAGTGGTCTTCAAATTAAGTCCCACCAAAAGAAATACCATCCTTCCCCTTTTCACTCTAGTACCCCTGGGAAAGGGATCTTGTTGCATCCAGAGTAAACTGAGGCACAGAAGAGTAAGTGCCTGGAAATTTGGGAATCAAGCAACATCACCAATCTTTTTTACTGCTCATCCACTCAGATGAGTGACACTCCCAGAGGCAGAATAAACTCACCAGCACAAAGATTATGGTGAGACAGAGATCTATCTAGTTAGTTCTAAACAGGGTGTGAGCAAGTCCAGGGATGATGATCTCCCTCAGTTCATGGAGACTTGAATATGTTCAGTGCTTCTGCAGTATGTAAACTAGACACTGAAATGGATGGATCATAGGATATGAAGCTTTGGAATTAGTTCTCATGATGCCTCTTTCACCAAACAAAAGGTTTCCTCAGCTAAACACTTAAAGGAAAGAACTTCCCCTGGACATTATCCATTTCCTGTCCCCACAACACACATTCATACGCTGACTGACAGGAATCAAAAAATTACCCTTGGGAAAACTCCCAGAGGCCAAATACTGGTAAGTTAGCTTCTGCTTCTGATTTCAGGACACAGCATCTAGTGGTCTGAATATCTGCACACAACATCGCACAAACACAGCTGTGCAAATGCAAACATCTAAAGAACTGGGGAAAACTCAGAAACTACTTTTGGCCTCACTCAGAAAGTTCAGTGAGAAATGCTGAACTCATTCACTGTATTCCTCTCTTTCAGCCCCAGAGATCAAAGAGTCAAGAAATAGGCTCTCCCCAGTGTCATCACTACCCTGGTACAGCCAATAATAAGTTCAGTCAGTTAAGAATTACTTATACAGAGCCAAGATCAATAAACTTATAGTGTGGCAGAGGCAGCTCAGGCAGGCTCGCAGGGGGCATAACTAGAAGTGATGGGCTGAAATTAAGCAGAAGGAAAAATTTTGGCTGAATAGCAAGAGAAATTTGCTTTGCTAATGGGTCAATCAATTAGACCAAGCACACTGCTCTCAAGGGAGGCATGCAGGGAAACCTGTCACTAGGATCACTTAAAACTGGAGTGAAGGAGCTCAGAGGTTGTCACTGCATAAGCAATTCCACACTATGCATTTTAGGAGCACTGCAACTCTGTCTAGCCCATGGGATCAAAGCCAAAACTGTCCAGTTTACACTACCCCCCTTAAGGTCTTAATAACCCTTTCATACCTATAACAAGTCTACATTCCCAAAGGTAACACAGCTCTGTTTCTCCCTCCTTCTGTATTTAAACCTCCCATTCTCTCAGAATGGCATTCATATAGCCAAGTCATTAAATTTCAGGGTGTTAATTATCTGAAATCTAGCCATCTTCTCAACTATCACCGATAGGGAAAGCTACTGAAACAGGAATTGATGATAGAAAGTACTGAGATCTCTCCAACAGCCACCCAGAGAGTCAGAAATAGTAATTGTCCAATTCTTTGAAAGCTAAACTTTTACCAGTTGAGTTACCTGTGAGATCTTAGCTTCTTAAAACACTAATTTGGTTAGCTGCAATCACATGGCTGCAACATAAGAGACCTTTGCTTGTTTACCAAGCAAAACAGAGACTACAAAGAGGATAGGACTTCTATTTCTACAGTGCAAGTACCTTAGAGTGAAAATTAAAAGACTGTGCTGGCAAAACAGCAAATGGATAAGAAGATCTGAATATAATTACACTGGGTAATAAGGAAACATGTTTCAACAGACACATGAGAAAAATTTAAGTACTCGCCAACAACCATGGTAGGGAAACCATGAAAAATCAGCAGTATACCAGATCTTGGTCCATCAATGTAGGCCCTACATTTCCCACAGCAGCAGAGATCAGACCTCTTATTTAAGGGACTATTACCTGCTGTGTTCTTGCACTATCATTCCTTATCAAGAGTGGGATTTGAAACTTGACCTGCCAGCATGGTGCTTCCAACAAGAAGTTGTTATTGAAGGAAGAGCATAAGGAAGACCTACCAGGACAGCACAAAAATGCAATGTGCAAGAGCACTGAAGAAACATGGAAAAGCCCATAAGGCAGTAGAATAAGTGAGAATTAGGAGTTCAATAGGCTCTACACGTGCAAATTCCTTGAAACTTGCAAGAGAGGCCACTAATCTTGTCAGGAGCGTCACACTGATCAAACCATGCTTGTCCTGAAATTACTTCAGATCATGACTACTCTCCAATCCAGAGACGAGCCTTGAAGTCAGTCTTCTACTAATAATTCCTCTGCTTTTTCTTCAAGTGATAGAGTTTCCTCTGTCCCAGAAAGATCAAGAAGGTCAAATATCCCATTATTCACTCAAATTCCTCAGTCACACTAGCCCAGATTGACTCAAGGCACTAGACATGCCTATCTCGTCAGCTGCAAATTGTTTCTCAGTTATTGCCCTTGTCCTATTGATGTGACAGAACCTGCCATGGTCAAGTCACCATTTTGACATTTGAATATTTGTCTGCTTGCCCTCTTAAATGGTTCACTGCATTTCTTTAAGGTATATTTTGAAACAAGGAACAATCCCTTAAGCACAGACTGCTATAACTTAAAAGACAAGCAGGTTGTCTAGGCACATTTTCACTGTAAACTATAGCTGGAAATCAAAAAAGAAAGTGAAAAAAGCACAAGATTTTGCATATGCATATCTGTGAAGAAATCAGTATCTCTGTTTCTCCAATAGATGGTGCTAATAATTTCTTTCTCAGATATTCATAAGAAAAAAGGGGGGTTTCTTTTGTGGCAATGCTGCAGTGAGAGAGCTGTGAAGTGGGGCAGAGAAAGCAAAGATCAGAGCCCCAGCAGGAGCCCTGGGGATTCCCATAATAAAGATGTGAAGTGAGAATTTTGGCTCACCCCAGCAGTGCTACTACTGCTTTCTAATCTCTTTTCATTAAGTGCTGAGTTCCTAAACCTTTCCTGAGTCTTTGCAGCACCCTTTTCCTTATGTGAGTAAGGATGAAAAGTAAAGGTTTTTGAGGAAAAGTGTACTGGCTTATCAGTGCAAAACAGGGAGAACAACAGCCTCCATCTTCTGTCACTCCTCTGAAATGAACCAAGTTGTAGAAACAACAGTTGCCTAGTGTTATGGTTATCAATTAACAGCATGCTTCCACTAAGGACTGCTGGAGTTAAACACACTTTCCAAATATCCCTGTTTGTTTTTTCCCCAAATGCATAAACAAGGATCTGGTTAAATATATCTCAAAGTGTTAGAAATCTAAATCAGGGCTTGAGAACTGGATAATTAAGAAAGAAATTCACTTCCCTAATTGGGATGAAAAAAGCAAGACAACAGAATATGTAAGTAGAAGAAAACTACGCTATTAAGAATAATTGCAATGTTAACAATTTCAGTTGTTTCAAGAGCTCTTAGCAAAACTATCACTTTGGCTGTGTCAAATCATTTTATTATTTTTAGCACACCAGAGCAGTTTCATTTGTCCTAAAACTTCTCATCCAAGGCCAGACCATTATCGTACATCCACTGTATAATTTGTCTCAACTTCTACTCCCAAGTGGCTGTCCCAAAATTTTAAAATTCCTGCTCTGTTTTCTCACCTGCAGTACTGTCTGCCACAAGGGCTATTCAGTTGTTACAGACCCCAAGCAGTGCCAAAGCAGATGTTAAGAAGGGAAGACAGGGTCAAGTAATTTTTAAGCACTATATATAGTTTTACTGCACTGGTTTAGGCATTAGGACTAGAATGTAGTGGGAAACTCAGGCAGTCAGACACAGATGGGGTTTTAATGGCAGAAGTGCCATGGTCTGAAATTTAATGTTTTCTTCCAGGAAAGTCAGAGCAGGAATCACGCAGAAAACATCCCTGTGGAGCACACAGCAAATGGCAACTGCATTCAGTCATTCACATTCTCTCCAGATGAAGCAGCATTCACGGACAGCACCTGAGGGATCTGGCAAAGACCCTCTTTGCAGAAAACAGCCAGCACAGAAGAAAGAGATGAGACAAAAGCCACCCTTCTTTGCCTGGCACTTCAGGAAGGAGGACTCTTGAGATTAACAGTGGATCGTCACTGCCCCATATGAATGTGTGGAGCACTTTGTAGCTGGTCCCAGTGTTCCCTGTACTGTGCAGTATGGAACAAGCAGTGAGAAGGAAACATGGAACACCAGCAGACCCAGACAGTCAGGGCCATGTGCCTTGGTACATGTGGTGTTGCTCGTAACACAGGAACTTGTATAGGTACAGCTCAACCAAAAAGCCCTAAGAGATCTTCCCCCTCTACTTCTGCATCTTATTAACAATTTATCGTAGTGCACCACAGCCTCTGAAGAACCCAAGAACAGATGGGTTCCATGGGAAGCAGGGAAAGGATTTTAACGTTCATCCTACAATTCAGGAAGCCAGGCACAGGGATTTTCTGGAAAACACGTATGAACTCTGCAGCAGAGGAGGCAATTGAACTGAGATTTCCTGAGCCTCACCTCAGACACACAAGCACATGGACTGTCCTGCCTTGCTTCTGTCTACAAGACAGCTCTCCCAAAAATAAATAGATATATACCTGGGTCCGAAATCAGATGCAAATCCCTTCCTCTACAGAACTCAGAGGTATTCTGAAATTAGCATGAGGGAAGTGAAGAAGACTCTTGAGCTGCAAATGAATAGAAATCAAGCTAATATACAGCATATATTGCCGATTTTCACATGCCTGAATTTAAGCTCTGATCCAGAGTGAAAATGGCTCTAAAATATTAACCACAGTCATTATGGAAGGCTCACTTCTGACAATGTGTCTTATGGTTCATTTACCAAGAGAAAATGGGTGCAATTTTAGCCAGTGTTAAAATTAATCTGCTTTTATCAGGGAAAGGAAACTAATCCTACCTGCCCAGTTCTTCCGTACTGTTTTGAGAGGAGACTAACAGAGGCAGCAGGCTTTAAATAACTAGGCTTCTCTCTGAACCTGGGATTCTGTAGGTTTTTATTCATCCAAGTTGAAAAAAGATTTCTGTGAGGCCAAACACTTCATCCAGACAAACAGAATTCCTACAAGGCCAAGTTCATAATCAGTGCTGACCCTGATCTGACTCAAACTGAATGTCCACAGGACTTTTAATTTCTTCTTTGGGGAAGGTCAATTCTCAGAAACCAGTCAAACCTGTGATATATGGAAGGAACAAAGGCAGGAGTAACATCCTCCTGTACATTCAATATCACCCACACACAGTCCCCAGTCACAGGCAACCCTCCAGCAGCTTTATGAACCCTATCACACAGAGTTCACCCAGACTTCTCTCTAAGCTCTTGAACTCCTGCTCCAGCCCTGCTCACGGCAGAGATAGAACTTCAGCTGCTATATGCTCCCAAGCCAGAAAAGGTTTCTTGGGGAAAGAGGAGAAAGTCAGGAGGGCCATGAGGGGGCAGAGTTCTTTCATAAGTTACCACTCCAGAGAACTTCTCTAAGTCACACAGCATTGACCATCTGGCATATCCCCACTGAAAAGGTCCAGGGTGGAGTTGAATGATCCCCTTCACACCACAGGAAGATCTGGCTTCAAAGACTGAGCAAATCCCTCTAGTTCCTTTCTGTCTTCCTTAGCTTCTTTTTGCATCCAGAAAGTGTATTTCACTTCTGCTGCTAAACTTTAATCACTCATTCTCTAGGTTTTAGAGACTCTCTAGACTTTTTTCGCTATAGATTGCTTCTACTGACAGCAAATCTTAAGAGAATTATTATTTTTATTAGTATTATTATCTTCTAGTGCTGCATACATAACAATAGCTCTCTAGATACAGCAAATAGATATGAGGAAATGAATGAACTCATGTCTTTCATTTAAGACACTCCAGTTTTAGTCCTTTTGTTCAGAAACAAATTTAGCAAGAATTTAGGAGTTGTGTGTTGGGGCTGAAATAAATTAGGCAAATAGCAGGAGAGGAAAGCTTGCTATGACTTCAAAGTACAATCAACACAATGATGGAACTTGATGGAATAAGAAAACTAAGGCTGAATTTAATACAAATGGCTCCATTGTTATCAAAGGTTCTGTACAAGCTCTAATAATAATTCAATTGCATTGTTCACTGGGGAGAAAGTAGAAGATGATCATTTAACGGTTTATAATTAGCGAAATATTTCATCCCAGCTACAATTTACCCTCTGTGGGAGGGAACAGAGCGGGTGTCAATGGCAGGTTGCAGGTAGCTGTGGCTAAGTGGACAGACCTACATTCTGCTTATGCACACACCAGGGGAAACACTGTTCAGTGGCAATAGATGCCACTAACTGGAAGATTCTGTCAAGATTTCTGCATTGTTCTCATCATGCCTGCCCCCCCCCCTTTTGCATAATGGATGGGATTGCTGAAAGATCTAATTTCTGATGATAAGACTGATCTGAGAATAAGCACTTCTCCCACATACCTTAAAATACTGTTTTTCTATTCCAAAGTAAACACTTCCAATTTATTTAGTAATTTGGGGTATAATGAAGCAGATTAAAAGGCAGGACAAGTGCCAAGCCCTGTCTTGAACATGACAGTTCCTAATCCAAAGAGGCTCACAAAGAAAGTGTGGCACTTCAGCAGAAATGCAGCACAAGATACCATCCCAGACCCCCATCAAGATGTTCCCTTTGTTTCAGTGTGATCAGAACCAAATAAAAAAATACTAGATCTGCTCATTCTCATCTTTCTAATGGCAGACAGTAATTGAAAGCCTAAAAACTCATAGGCCAGAGGTAAAATTATGAGATCCAAATCAACTGATTTCTGAAAATTACTTCCAGTTTAGTGCAAGACCTCATGGCAGCAGAGCAGCTAATGCATATTGTTACCCCTGCAGAGCACAACTCCATATATTAAGCTCTCCCAGCAGATGAGCAACAAGCAAACAGGTGATCGTTGTCCCTGAGGTATCTAGAGCACCACTGACTGCTTTGACCCATCCAACTGCAACGCCTTAACCTTGCTAAACTGACAGCTACAACACCTTCACCTTCTGGAAAGACACTTTTGTCATTTTCTTACATAGCCTAGTGATATAATTTGTCTTGTGGTACCAACAGGAGTGGTGCTGGTGTCACAGGTGGAAGAAGGAGCAATTAGGATGCCCTTATCTGTCCATTGTCATTCACCAGTGAAAGTGGCCATCCTCACTGCCTTTCACTGCCAGGGACTAGACTACACCAATAACCAGAGTGAGTCAAACACATCCTTAACGAAGACTGCAAAAAAGAGGGGTGGATCTAAATACTCATTTCTTTTCACATTTCACAATTGAAATCACACAGAAAATTCAAAAACCCTTTTGACTTCAAGGTATATATTTGAAAATCTTCTAAGCAGAACTGCAAACCGCAGTGCAAGATCTGTCTCTTCTGTTCTCCAGAAGGAACTATGCACTAGAAGGTCTCCTGCCAAAATGCTGGCTAGAAAGAAGGTACTTGTGGGTTAATGTGGGTGTTGGCAGATCTTCAAGAGAGGCAAGCCAAGCTGTGCTTCACTTTTGAAAGTTAAAGAACTTGGAATGATGGGGGAGGGGTGGGGGGCTAGAAAGTAAGGGGGAGAAACATTTAAAAAAAAATAAAACGAACTGGAATGGGTGAAATCACCTTTGAAAGAAGCCAAGAGTGAGCCGATGATAAGGGGTGTTGTAATTCTTGGTCAGATCAGAGATTCAGCCCCATTGAGATGATAACTGCAGGATATCAGGTGCTAGAATCTGCCTATTTGTGCCTTTTATAACATACCAACCCATTTAAAATCATCCCGTCACCACAGGCTGCCAACACTAACTTAAAAAAAACCCAAGAAGCAATGCCTTAGTGCAAGCTTCTGTGGAGAGACATGCAAAAGCTTCAGCTGGAAAAGAAAAACCAGAGGATTTAGATTGAAGTACCTCATACTAGCACAATTTAAGGCCACACATTAGCCTACGTGTAGTAACTGCCCACATGAGGGCTCCTCATCTTGCAAGAAAATTCAGTTTAAAAGCATAAGCTAAGGTAAACGCAAGTACTTCAAGTAACTTGCTGCAAGCCAAGAATATGTATGACATTGCCCCTCCTTAGCTCAACAGTGATAGCCCCCTGCACCTCCTGTCTGAGCATCAAACCCAAGCCAGGTTGGAAACACCCTGCTGCAACTGCATCATCAGCCACAGGAGAGCTCTTTTCTAAGGCTGCAGGCTCAAAAAGCAAAAATGCACCACCAGAATCCCCCACTGACACCAGGGCAATCCCTTGTCCATGTTAATTTTTGTCACAAAGATACAAGTGGGTCTAAAGGCTTCTGGTTTTGCTTACATCATCCATATAAAAACAAAAGCTGCTAGGCTACAGACTTTTGTTTTCACCAGTTATTTCATTCCATTCTAAGCCCAGAGAGCACCTCTGCAGCTATAAGAACTCATACCTCTACAAGTAGCAAGGCCATTCTCTGCCAAATTCAGGAAGGCAAACAAAATACATCTTTTTTGGCAAAACCTCTCCACACCAATTTGTGTAATTGCCCACATCTCTGAAGAGAGTCTTGTTCATGTATTATAGCTCTGACTCTAAGCACTGAAACACAATTACACCAGATGTATCAGACAACTTGCTAGTTGGCTCATATCAAACCTCTGCAGGTGGTGGCTAAGAGAGATGACTCAGGGATGCTGAGAACAATGCATGCGGGGAAAGTCACAGCATGGAAAACTAGTTTAAGGTGAGCTCTTTCATCTACACTTCACCCTCCAGCAATGTCTCTGCCCCCTGAGTAGGAAATTTTGGCTAACAGTGTTAATATCTGCCAGTGTATTTTCTTATCTCCTTCTCCAAGCTGTTTCACCAACACATAATCAGGGTTCTTTACTTCTATCCTGGCTCTTATCCTCTTTTTGAGGTTTTTTTTGTAACCAGCCAGTGCTTCTACATCACTTAAGTCCAAAATTCCCAACAGAAAAATCATTACTCCTCTTCAAAGAGCTCATGGTTTTCTCTTTGTATAAAATCAATTCAGCCATCTGCATTTAGAATAGTGAAATATTCTTTTCTCCCCAGAGTCTCTTTATAGCCAATTCCGGAGCTAAAACCACCCTTAAAACCTATTGTTCTCATTACATTATGCCAATTCACAAACATTGCCTTGCCTTGTCTCTCATTTTCCATTGCCTGCTTTCATTTCTCTAGGCCACATCCCAGAAACTTGGCTTTCTAACACGACCATATTATTCTGCTCTATCAGCCACTTCAGTTTGGTGCTCCAGTCCCTATATTTTCCAGGCAACATCCCAGCATACCACTGTCCAGCCTTACTCTCCCCTCTGTTTTGCCAAGTCTTCTCTCATTCCCTAGATCACCTTGCCCCACAACACAGAGGCTTCCTACCTGCTTAGGACACATTTCTTCCTTGGCACCTCTTCTTACTAGTAGAAAACACTTCAGACCACAGTGAGTTTTCCTTCAGTTGAAATCACTCAACGTCAGCTTTCCTCAAAGCTTACCAACAACTATAAATCAGCTTCTCTAACAGAGAAAGCTTATCTTCAAGAGACTGCTTACAACTTCGCAGTTCTATAAAAGACCCTCACCCTCCCACACTTGCCCCTCCTCTTTTTAGTCCTTAATCACTTACTCCTTCCACCTGAGAAGAAATTGTAGGTAGATGATTCCCTTTCAAGGGCCGATTTACACCCTGAGGGCTTCCTTGATCTTCCTCAAATTGCCTTCCGCTGCTCCTCACCACACCCTAAAATCAATGCTCATCTCCTGCGTGTTTGCGCCCATCTGTATCTTCTGTTATTGTTGTTGTTACTCTTTTCCTTTCAGAAGTCAATTACCTAAAACAAAAAAGCTTTACTAGGCTGAATCGAGCAATACCATAATCGATGTATTTGTAAACTCCACGTTTCTGTTGCTTCTTGTTGCCTGTTCACACATTTAAGAAGTAGCAATTATGTAGCCTCCGTCCTGTCTGAGGAAGAGGCCACTGCGATCGAGTTTTCTGACTCCTGCAGAAAGCAATGCAGAGCATTCCTTGGAACTGGTTTTGCACTGAGGCGGCTGTATCTGCCTCCCAGATCATGGATAACTGGGACTGTCAGCTCTTTCAGCCGGCAATCAAATATTTCTCTTTACAGCATTTCAGTGCTTTAAAAAGAAACATTGTACAAGATTTTTAATTAACAGGGAGGAGACACCTCGTTGTTCCACACTAAAACATCGTAAGTGATTAACACCTTTAGGAAGCTCCTACTTGAGTGGATATTGCATGCCTTGGGATCTCGGCTGTCAATCTGCTCAGCGGTAGAAAGGGTCAGAACGGTGAACAACAGCTATTTGGGCTTTAAAAAATTTTCCTCTTGCAATTTTTTCTCCCTTTGAGTTTCTGTCTAGTTAACAAATGGTGAAGCTGCCGTGATTTTGACTTTCCACAGAGCTATCCTTAGTAAAGCTGAGTGTCTTCCAGAAACAAAATGCAGTATTTAATATTCAAGTTCTCTTCACCATAACTTTATAGCAGCCAATGAGGATCATCTTATAGAATGAAAACAAAAATCGCTGAGATTTATTTAAAAACCACCTCCCTAGCTACATTCTCTATCTGAATGTGTCAGAAGTCAGCATTTCTGTATGGTGAGGGATTCAGACAGGCTAATGCTTGATTTCAGTCCCAAGAGAAAAAAGCAAGATCATTAAATTTCCCATGAGTATTAGTAAACATTTTTCATCAGCTAGTCACTAACACCAAAGCATTTCCTTTTGATCACGTCTGAACATTAAACATTCATTTCAAACATATATAGAGATGTGGTTCTGGACACTGCAGGGTTTATCAGTGATAAAATCCTCACAAGTAGTGGTTCAGAAGGGAAAACATTGTATTGCCCTTGAGACTACCCACCAACTTGCCTCCCAGCTGCACCTTCACTGTCCAAAGAACTCGTTACCTCCGACAAAGATCCTTTGCTGACACTCTCCAAGTGACTAAGGAGACACAGCAAAGAGGAAACAGAGAAAGAATCCAACTTGTTTATAGGGCCCATTACCAGAAGGAACCATTGAAGAGGACAGAAGAGCAAGGAACCTTTACACCTCCTGGGAACGAGGTGATGTATCACATAGCGTCCCACAGAGTCTTATATATTCTGTATAAAAGATGTGTCCATGATACAGCATTAATTATTTTCATAATCTTAGTACCAAAGCAAAAGTCAGCTGGCAAGGTTTCTCACTAATTTTTAATTCTATCAGAATGTAGACAATTTTGGTTGATATTTTAGTGTAGCTACTGTCACCAAAAATGACATACCTCTAAGAAATTTTCTGATTTTGACTAAACTGTATTTTCTAACAGAAAATTCTTCTGACAAATTTCTTTCCCCTGACAACTTTCTTTCCCCAAGTGGTTCAAATACTAGTATTAAATGATTTATATGTCCCAATGATGTTTTCAATTTACTGACATCACCTGTCCTGTGTAAAATCAACACAGAAGGTGAATATTTAAAGCTGTCTTTAAAATCCATCTTCTGTCCTTATTGCGACACTGCATTCCTTTCCCATACTTCATTATACCATGTATGGCTACAATGAAATATTTTCATCTTCTAGCAGCTGCTACTGCATAATGTATTTCTGGATCATCTAAGTAGCTTGTTAGGAGAAAAATTTACTAATGAGTTAAAATTTAATTTATCTTGTGTCATCTCAGTTCAGACATCAACCACACAATTCCATATATTTAAGCAAAAACCAAAATTACAGACATCTTTTCTTTTATCTGAGCTCTCTCCAGTAACAATCCCCACGTACATCCTTATTTAACCAAAATGCTCTCTATATAAAGGATTAAGTACAGGTTTCCTGAGGAACATTTTATAATGAGATGCTGATTCCTTTGTACAATATTCTCTGCTCCTCATAAAATTTCTCAACGTATCTCTTTCCCCTATTTGCTCATAAAGGTTTGTTTCATACCAAAATCCACCTTCCAACATGCAAGATTTCTCAGAAATTACTCTTTCTGCCTGGCCTTTCCATGCCCCAGTGTCAGAAAGGGATAGAGACGGATTCTTCCGCTTGCCTCAAAGCAGTTCTTGGCTTCATCTAAGTGCATACTGATTTACATGAGTAGACAAGATGTGCAGACTCAACACTGCTCCTCAACCACTTCATTCTGAGATGGTGCCGGATGCAAAGGAGATAGGGAAGGTCAGAGCAACCTAGGCAATGAAATTTTCTTTGGTTTTGGGTGTTTCAGTCTGACAGGAACACTGGCAATTTCTTAACTCTTACTGGAAGGATCTTTGGAAAGTGGTTTGGGGTTTGTTTTCTTATTTCACTTTAAAGCCATGCCTCCGATGCCTCACTGATAAGCCTGGCTTAAGAACTTGAATAGCACTGAAGAAAATCAGTGCTGCTGTACTCAGGACAGACATTGACAGCAATTTAAAAAGGACATGAACAGCCGTCAAAGCATAGGCAGATAACTCAGAGCACAAACACTTCCTGGAAATATTTGCTACACTTAATGTCACTTTAAAAGTTCAAAGAAACATCAGAATATCTTTAGTTAACTGTGCTTTAAGAGAAATGTGATGTTCACCTGCATTGAAGCTGTACTTTACCTCCAGTGTTTGTCGTGGTGAAAACATAAGTGTAATAAACCTGCCTAGACAGGGTTGTTTACCCGAGAAGGGCTGAAAGGGACCAGCACCCAGACAGGACAGGACAGCAGCACGAAGCAAGTCTAACCTGGGATAAAACTAAAAGAAGAGATCAAGAAGCAAGCGGGAATCACCATAAATGTTCATGTTCTCCCTCTGAATCCATGCACAACTTAGACAAACCATCAGTAAGGGTGTTATTTGCTCCACTGGATGTTGTGTGTATCTGTATCTTGTGTGCATGGGAAAATCATACACACAAAGTTTAACATTGTAATGACTCCAGGATAATCACAGTACTGAAATCACCTAAAGCCTTTTACACTTAAGAATAGGGAAAAAACATGGAAGGGATGTAAATCTACTGTTCCCGGACTTCAGAGCAATTATGGCAAAACTGGCTCAAATCTCTGTAATGTGGGCATTCTAAATTTTGTCAGAATTCAGCTGTGATCCATTCCAGCAGCTCCTCAGCAATCTAATTAACCTATTGCTATCCTAGCTCCTGCCCTACTTCTGAACTGTGTTACAAGGAATGAAGTCAAAGGAAGCTGAGGAAAAAGGGAAACAGCATGCTTTCTATTGACATTTTCCTAAGTTTCTGAGAGTGTAAGTGGGAAGAGACTACAGGAATCTGTATCTTAATGAAACTTTAATTACTAAATCCATAGAGACCCACCCCAACTGGTGCAGAACTGCCCCAATCCAAGTACTCCAAAGGAAACCAACAAACAACATACTAAAACAAAAAGCTATTATCCTCTAAGATAATGAAGTCTTGATAAGTTTTCTCAACTATCTTCAGTGTCCTGGTTTAACCAGTCTTTAAGGTGGATCTGGTCTTGTTTTTAAATTTGTTCTGCAAGGACAAAATTTGGTGTCACCTGGGTTTGGAAGGAAGGCTAAGAGGGCAGGAGTCTCCCAGCTAATGCTGAAATATGTGATGCACAATCCCCTAAACAAGGCACTGTGGATATACAGCCACATGCATTTTCTGACTCCACCCTGCTGCATCCTTGTGCCTGTATTGTCTTATCCATCTTGAAGGCAGGAGGAGATAGGGCAGGTGGACCTAGCAGGACCACCACACTCATGCTGAAGCCTCAACATGTTCCTCTCTGTGCAGAGTGTACTCCTGCTGGCTGTGCAGCCCCCCACTGCTAACACCTGCAACATCCCATTTAATTGCTGCCCGGGGCTGCCAGAGTAATTCAGCTGTTTGACAGCATCAGTGCAGGCTGCACTGGCTCGTGGGCTGACCTGCTCATCATGACAATTATTAGGGTTATGTTCACCTTTCATTAATACAGAAATACATGCCTTCCCTGCCCTTCTGCATCAAGGGAAAGCATCGGCACTCGCACACCTACACACAGGTGTGTGTGGCTCTTTTCTCGTGTGTTTATTGTTTATCTTTTCTTTCAGAAATCACACTCAGAATGTGTTGCTGTCTGAGCTGTCACTGCTTGTCACATTACAGTAATGATCACTGCTTTCAGAAGCCAGTTCAGGTTGTTTAATCATCGCTTCCCTCCAGGCTGTCCATCACAGGGTGGTCGCCAGGCAACAGCATCAACAGACAGGGCTGTGGGTGGCTGATGATGAGCACGAGGAGAAGGATGGAGCACACTAACATTTGCAGGGAGGAAGAACTCACATTCCCATAGGAGAAGGAGGTACAGGAGCTGCTGAGTCTATCTGATGGGATCCCAGCCTGCAGCTTGATGAAAGTAACAGGGATTTCAGCAATTGCAGAACCCAGTGCTTTGGTGGAATGAAAAAAAAAAGATGCCAGGACCCTGGCCCATGGCACAGGAATGCAGAGCTGGGTTCCTCGCTTCAGCTCTCACAGGTGTCCATGGTCAACTCCCTCCATCACAGGTGGGATGGCAGGGCCCTGCCATCCTGCTCTGGGCACAGCCTGAGGTAACAGACAGCTGGTATCAGCCACATTTATTCCTTTAACAACTTTAAAATGAGTTGTCTTGTAGGGGATGAGGAGTTTCTGAAGAAAAAAGAAAGACCACGTCAACTTACAAAAGTTGAAAATAAAATGGAAGGCAACACCGAACTGGAAACTTTTCATCCAAAAGGTGATCTGGAGAATTATTTTGTTTCATTTTGTTTTCCAGGATATACACAATTAAACAGTAATTTGTTATTGAAACAAAGAGACACAGATCTGCATCAAAGCATCTTTCAGTTACAACAGCCTAAATTTTTATTACTAAACTTCATCAGCTCATCTATAGCAACATTAGGCCACTGGATCCAGCCTAAGTCCAGATCTATGTAGGCCAGATCTATATTCCTCTTATAAGCCCAGGTTCTGTCCCCCTTAATATCTTGAGGGGAGTGTGGAAACATGAACACAAATGAAGCAGAGGAAGTGTAGTACAGTCCTTCCCCATGGTTCAATCCACAGTCAGAGTAATATCTCAGGGAATAATCATACTCCAAACTTCTCTAACTAGTGACATTTCACCACAGACCTGTGCATTTTGAAATTAAGTTTAAAGTATGTGCTGTTTTTTCTCTTATTAAGCTGTTTATCTTGTCCTATTAAAAAAAAAAACAATTAATGTTCAATCAAAGTAAGATCTCACTTTTATTTGCAATTTTGATTTGCAAATTTGCAATATTTCCAAATTTTGATTTTGCTTACAATAATTATTAATGTAATGCTTTTATCTTTTTTCTATTGTATTTTTTTTCTTGGAAACCTGAACTGAAAACAACAGAAAGCAAATTAACTTTCCATATCACAGTCTTTGGCATATAGAGCTTGATTTTGACCATGTGTTATTTTTTTCCACTCAGAAAATACAATTATACTTACGTATAGGTAAATATTTTAAAAAATAAAGCCCTCAACTATTCATTTGAATTTTTAGTGGAATTCACTTCTCCTAGGTCTGTTTTCAGAGAACATTCAGTGAAAGGTACTGCCACAATTTTTGACCAAGACAGGGAACATTAAGCTGTTTCTAAAGGTTTATAGTGACTCAATGACACCCACTGAAAGGGAGCATATGACCTCTTTCAACTACTGAAAAAATACCTTAGATTTACAAGAAAACGTTTCATTTCCACATTAGTGAGGAATTTCTTACTACTTTCTGCATCAGGGACTTTATGATTACTTCACCTCCTTCTCCCTGCAAAGAAAAAAGTTCACCTGAGAAAATCACATATTGAGCATTGACAATTTATGAAAATGAAAACGTGCCTACGTTTGTTACATAAAATATTTCCCTTGAATTATTTTCTCAACATTAAATTTAGTGGAGGAGGTGTGAATGAAGGAAGAAGAGAAACATTTGAGAAAAGACATGGGATGTCTCTGTTGGGTTATCTAAATAGCCTGAGATTTTCTAAAGAGCTTTTACTTCCTCCTGCAGATGTGCATGAAAATTATCTGCAAGAGCTCATGGCACTGCTGTCCTTAAATGATCACCAGCAAAGGTGATATGAAACATAATACAGTTAGGACGTGAGAACTGACACTAGGCTGGGACCTGGTGTCGTAAGATATCAGAAGTTTCTCATGTGTGGGTAAATGCTCTCCACCCAAAAAACCTTTCATCTTGTCTGGGCTACCTCTGAATTTTCACAACAGGAAAAGAGAAGTCACAAGGTCCATGACTCCCTTCACCTTCCTGCCTCTGCAGAAGCAGTTCTGCCCCCCAACCACAGCACAGGGAGAGTGCATTGGAGGCCCTGTCCCAGCATGGGCTGCTCATGATGGGACATTATAGCAGCAGAAACAGGTCCAACTTCCCACCTTCTTCCCCCGCACCTAAATCTCCATCTCTTTTGTCAGCCTCCTCCTCCCTGCTCATCCCATGTCAGGGGCACCTCAACACAGCCTGCCCTGAGCATGTATGTTCCTGGAATGGCACAGGGGAGTTCACAGGCAGCTTTGAGTCCCAGTGTGCAGTCACAGGAAAACATCACTCCCCTGTTGAGGGATATGATGGGATGATAAATTAAGTTCTTGGAGACCCTCTAAAAGAAAGGAATTACATTTTAGGACATATCCTAAAATATCCTGTTCCTTCTTAAAGTGCTTTTCTTGTAAGTTCCTTGAGGAGAGAAAGCACAGTAGCAAGTAGAAGTATTATTGTGTTACCAGCACTGAGATTAGGGATTAAGAGCTTGTTGTTTGTTAAGGGATTTTAAGAGACAGCCAAAAAAATTTGAAGAGGCACAAAAATAATTTTATTGCATCAACTTTTATATGCATTTAAAATTCCAAAATAATTAGTTTGTCACCCAGTGCTGCCATTTGAATAGGAATGGAGGCCCATTTTCATTTAACATAAAAATGTCAATTAGAGCTCCGGGAGTAATTGATTTTTTGGTTTGCTGGCCAGATATAAAAGACTAATTAAAAAAAAAAAAAAACCAAACAAAAAAGAGTGCCTTGTGTCGGCCTTATTTTTTTCTCCTCCTATGAAAACTAAACCTGAATGTAGCTTTGCATCTGGATGAACAGGACCCAGTAAACACAGCTTTTATGATAATACCAGTTTCTTAAATGTAGGCAAATACAATTTGAGAAGCTCTACAATTCCCAGACTTGGGCATCAGCCAGTTCCCATAGAATGGCCTTACCCCATGAAGCAGCAGCTAGAGACACTACCATCTCAAGCATCACTAGATGCTTCTGTCTGGGACATTGAATCAAGGTTTTTGTATCACTGGATCACTTTTAAATATAGACTATAAGAACCAGAAATTAATTCCAAAAGCACTGACTTGATTCAAAACAAAAAAAATGTTACATTTAAACTTTCATGACTTTAGTTTTTTTAGGGCTACTTTTTAGGAGCCTCGGGATCAAAGGAAAAAACAGTGTGAACCTATGAAATGCTCTGGCCAAGCTACAATAATGTTTTCCAGAGGAAGAGGTCTTTGATGGGACAGTTTCACTCACCTCACTGGAGTTCTGCACAACATGAGGGTTGCATTCAGTCTGACATGGTATGAAAGGCCCAGAGGATGTAAGATTGTCCAAAACTAATGCTGACCTTGCAGCCCTTCATATGTAAAGCTGTGTCACAACTGAATGAGTCAAAATGGTCTCTAACCCCTCCAGAGTGAATTAAGGACTTCTGACCTCCTTGCTTCCCCCTCTGGACTGACCTCATCATGATGGTCAGGTCAGAGAAATACAAAAGTCTGATTTGAAGTCAGAAGGAAAGAGAGAAACCCATTTTCTATTACAAAGTACAGTATTAAGAAGATTGAAAGCTATAACCCCATTGCTTTATACATTGCTTTATAGCCTCTCGATATTGCATGAATGCCAGTTGCAACTGTCAGAGCTCTTCCATTATTCTCCTTAATCTCCCATCATGATGGGATTTGCATATCCCACCTGTCAGTCCAGGCAGAAGCTCCTCACCATCTCCCAAATGCTTCACAGAGACCAGAATCACACAATGACAAGCCTTTCTTCTAGTCCTCACAGATTCTCTTTCACTTACTGCTTTCTCTCAGAGCATGGCTATTCTTATTAACAATTTTCCACATAACCTATTTCATATCCTGTATATGAAAAGTGTGTGTTTCATCCAGTCAAGAAATATATCTAGAGATGGACTGCAACACAGAAGAAAGAAATGCTATGGCTGTTGACTCATTTTTAAAAAAAATGAAACACACACACAACAAAATAAACACAAAAAAACCCTCAAGATCCCTGGTTAAAGACATAAAGTCCTGTTCAATGTTACAGGAAATTTTCTGCTGTTTTCACTCACTGAAGAGCTTTTAAAGGAGGTTTCATATCTAGAGCAGATGTGAAGTATTTTATGATCCAACAGTAGTAAATATAGTTCAGAGGACAAAAATTTGAAACAGGAGACTTTTAGAAATATTTTAATTTCATTTGTGTTTTTTTCTGGTTTAAATTCCCATTTTTGTTTCCTCACTTTTTATTCAGCCCTTCTAAAATATATTCTCATTAGCTCTAGCAAGAGATTAGCCTGAAACAGGCTCAGCATCTGGTGCATTATAGTCTTAATACTATTATGCACTGTTGTAATATGTACATAAAGCATACTATATCTCACAGAAGTATTTTAATGCAGTCATCCTCCTCAGATGAATGTTTTTGGGAGCTGTTTTCAGTACACTAGGAATCAATCTAAATGTGAAGCAACTGACTCTGGGGTCATTTCCCACCACAGGTCTCACTGCGCATCTGGCATCATTAAAACAAGCATCCTTAAAACGTTTATTACCTTGAAACTCTTCCTTATAATAATGCAATTGCCATGGGAGGAGGGGAGCAATGGGCTATCACAGTGTCATCCTGCATAATGCTAGTCACTCACAGGATGTTGTTGGCAGATTCTTCATTCTTCCCTGATGGTTTTACATTGGAGCCACAGCTCTGCCACCAAGGGAAGGCAAGAGGCTACCAACTACGTGCTGTTGCATGAATACAGCATTTGAGTGAAGTCTCCAAGTGAGAAGATGTCACAAATAACATTGTGATCCCCAATTCTGGACTAAACAGAAGAACACTGGCAATTAAAGGTACTTTTGCCATACCTTTACTGCCTCACTTGTAAAGAGAAATACATTTGACATCATCTGCATGGAATTACATTAATCAAAAGCAAAAATTGTATTCAAATTCAAGTTCCTGGGAATTTGACTCCTAGAAATTTCAGAGTTCACTTTCCACAACCTGTTGTACAAGCAGATACAGAAAGAACAGTGCTTGCTTGATTAGCAAACCAGAGGCTGAAAGGGAATGTGATTGCTGCCTGTAAAATAATTCCAGGGGCCGTAAGTGCCAGGGAGGGAAAATAACTTTAATTAAAAGGAACATGCACAAATGAAAAAAAAATATTAATCTAAGTTGCCCAATGGCAATGTTAAAACAGAAATCAGACAGTAGTTTCCAGCATCCAGGACAAAAAGACTTGTAGCAGCTACACAGAAAGGAAGAAGGGTGAGTTCAAAGATACCCAACTCTTTATAAGATGCAGTTTGATCAGTTCATGGCTGTAGGATGCAGTACTTGCTGGAGCCATGTGATGTTCTTGAAGTTCCTAATTTATAAAGGAGTTATGAACACTTCAGCTAAAAATCCAACAACAGTTATTCCCAATTACTTTATCCAGGTGGAAATATGGTGCACTTGAAATATGTAGGTGCAATGTTTTTCTGCTTTACCTGTGCCCATTTTGTCCTGTCTGTAACATTAACTAAAATCTTGCAAGCAATACCTAATGTAGAGTCTCATCTTGCCTAAAAGCTCTTCCATAAGAGACTTAACTGTTCCCCTGTTGCCTGCTGACAACACCTGACAACAGCAATGATGACATTGCAGGCTTCCTCCTGCACTAGACCCACCAGTTGTATCAATCTTGTACTATGGATGAAATATAAAGCCTGTCTGGCCATGGTTATTTTGCATCTAGTTCCAACTCCACCTCCATATTCCCATCAGTCTATTGAGAATCTGCTTTTGTGGAGGACCTACGAGGAGTTCAGCTTTGTCTTTCTAACCATGTAAATCACAGAAGTTTGATCCAGCTGTTTATAGGTATCATGATCATGTAAAAGCCCATCCATCATGTATGCAGCAATGTACATTCTCAGATTTTTTGCCACACATTTTGAGATGTACACCAACATCCAGCCCAGGAGAACACTCTGTCCAGTGCAGGGCAATAGCAAACTGCCATTATAATAAATGAGTCTGAAACCAATGCTGCTTTCCTTCACAGCACCACATTATAGCACAAGCTGTAGCATCAAAAGCACTTGCTCAAACTCCCTTACCTTTTGACCTCCTCCAGTTTTTTTGCTCTTTCTCCAGAACAACTTCAAATGAACAAGTAAGGCACCGATCTCACTCCAAGCCAGCCTAGGACAGAGGCAGTCTTCATTTTTTGTAAGCTCTGAGAACCATCTATATCCCAAAAGCTCATAATGGACATCACCTAGAGACTTGCTTCTCTCCATTAAAACCAAGTTTCTCTTTTAGCTCCACACATAAATCTCTGCTAGCTGTTTTCTCCTAGTCTATAACATCACATTAAGGGAGCTATGGGGACTCCAAATCTACAATGTTTGGATACACCACATCAAGAAGCACATTTGATACCTCTGAGAGCTAGGAAACCTGCCAACATCTACATTGATGATGAAATTTCTCAGTGGTGCAAAAAGGCAGGAGATCTCACTTGTGTATCTTGTAGCAGAGATTTGAGAAAGATTTTATCTCATATGATCTTTTACTATAGTTTCTATAGGGGCCAGTGAAAAGCCCCTCAGAATGTATTAATGCAGGCAAATTAGACAGCACCAGGACCCGTTTACAGACTCAATATTTTATGCTCTTATTATATTGTCAAAATAATTCCAGGCAGGGTGCTGGCATGGGCCAATTAACACCTTCTTGGATCATTTTTGGGCAGTCTGGGTCTCAGTGTAAGCCAAAGACCCTTTCCAGCACCCAGTTTCTCTGCAGCCACTCTACTCTTCTCTGTCTTACAGACTGAAAGACCTCAGGATTGTGGAGATGACAGACAGCTTTGTGTGGCCTCAGTCACCACCACTGGAGTCCAAGAAAGCCTGAGGCCTGCCTGTATTTTAATACAACACTGCATACACTCCTGATTTCAACATCAGTCATCTGGCAAGCCAGCTCCCTACACCTACTCTTCGGAGCTCCTGCTGACTCCACTGGTGAAACAGTCAAGATAGACAGGAGGGATTAATGCACATGTGAAGCGTTCCCCTACAGATGTGTACAGGGCATGTTCCAAGTGTCTGGATATGAGCATTGCTCTGGAGAGCAAGCTGTACAGGGAATACCTGAAGTCACTGACAGGCCAAAATAATCCCTGATATAAAACAATTTACGTTGATGAAGTTATACTTGGATGACTTGGACTATTTTTTATTATTCTTATTTTATCTGTGGCTGAGCATACAGCAAGTTCATCCTCAGAGGAGAATATCATCAGTTCAATGGCACACACTCAACATGAAATCACAGCCAAGCCTGAAAGAAGCTGCAAACACTCAGAACAATCCCTTACAGAAATCAGGAATCCTTTCAGGGGTTCCTCTCCTCCACCAGCAGAATTGCAATTTTATCCAAGTCACTACGAAAATAAGGATACAAGGAACCATACTGAGGCTGGCAGAATCAGGTATATTGTAACAGAAAAACTTGGTGATGACAATGCTTTAATTTTCCAGCTTTTCCACCTAATGGGATTTCAAATATTTTGAGCTTTATTTTTGACTTTTTCTGCACTCATACAGATATTACAAATATGATCATCTTTATACTGCCCCTCTGCCTAGGCAAAAGGCAAAAGCTGCTTGAAAGCAGCACTTACAAAGCACATAAGAATGGAAATTGGAAGAGGTATGTTGCATCCCCACGCCACAGCATGGAAATACCAGCAGGAAGCTGGCAGCTACTGCTGCTGGAGTGCAGCCAGGGCACTGGGGTTACACAGCATCCCTCGCAAGCAGTACCATGGGATCCTCTGTGACCCACATGCAGGCAGAACTACGTATGTTGTACCCTAAAGGAAGCTTTTAACCCTAAGCCCATGCCACTCCCAACTTCTTCACAGATGGGTACCCAAAACCTCCACACGGAGACAACAGGTCAGTGCCACTTTGGGCTTCCTACCGAACACACACCATTGCTTCAGCTGAGCCTGGACAAGTCTATTGTGCATCTAGCTCCTGCTGGGGCCCAGCTTCAGTTAGGGTTGTGAGGGGGATGCAAACACAGCACAGCCCCAAAAAACTGCCAGAGCCCCACGCTGCTAAGGGGGCAGCATAGTAACCCTGTACACAATGCAACCTGCAGATCTTTGGGAAGGACAGTCACAAAACATTTCCCCACAGCTCCCTGAGAACATTTCTATACCAGGACACTCAGAAAGTAAATCAGTCCCTGAAAATAACAACCCACACTACCACAGTGGGCTGAAACATCTACACATGTATATGTGTACCTAAACACACATACAACAACAGTAGATGTCTTGATAAACATACAGATGAAACATAATTGCAGTGATAGACCAGAAAAACTGACGCCTGCTGGCTGACTTTTTATATCAGGATCCTTTTTCTTAGCAAATGGGTCACTTGAAACCAGTGTCAGCCTCAATTCAATTTGTGTGAACAGACCTGAGTTCCTACAAGGCAGCTTCTGTTCACACAACTATTTAAGAACAGGCTAGCTGAGTTGTGAAGAAAGGGGCAAGTCCTTCAAAACAGAGATGACAAGTACTCCCCTGTCAATTAATTGATTAAAAAGCTCCTGATGAGACCACAAAACCATGTCCCAATTAACTAGGGCTGAACCCCACAGTGAGCGCCTTATGACAGGCGCTGCAATTCTAAACTGAGCAGCTGAGTACAATCTACACCAAAAGGAATTCATAATGACTAGACTATCATTTCAAAATGTTATCAGGCTCCTAGTATGAAAAGCTGAAAGGGAGGCCAAGGATTTCTGCCAAGCAGCCAGAAACCTGGCATTACACCTTAGAGGAGAAGAGCCTGAGTCCCCATTTCTCCTGGGAAGTTGTATGGGTAACAACCACTTAGTGGCGGCATCCCTTTCTCTCTCATTAGCATTCTGCTTTGCTGTCTCCAAGAGACAAAGTTGGAGCATTCGGACAGACAGATCCCTCCACTCCTGCTAGTCCACAAGCAGAGGTAAGGGCAAGCAGAAAGCACACCAAGCAAATCACACTGCCTTCCTCGGGCCTCAGCTCTCAGCTCCAGGTAGCTCTGCAGCAGACACTGGAGGGACACAAGGCTCAAGTTAACCTGGTGACTTTGATGCCATGACTATTGCTGCAGCCTGGAAACCAGTTGCTTACATCTCTGGCCAGTTTTGTTCTGCTTGGCTCAAGTTGGAGCTGTCCTGCTGCTACTGCTGAGAAAGGTCCAGGTTACATGGAAGAGACAAGAACTGTCCTGTTTAACACCTTGGTGACAAGAGACAAAAAGCTTTATCCCCTGCACAGAGGCATCTTGGAGGCAAAGTCCTGAAGCCCTCTAGCATCTCCACATCAGCAGAACCTGGGGATGAGCCCTTGGGCTGACAAGGGCACCCAGGGCTGGCAGAAGGAGAGGCAGCAACAGAGGGGTTTTCCCTAGCCTTCCTTACAGCTGATCCTCCCAGGCCCTGGGGTGAGGGTTACCCCGGGGTGAGGGCAGGATGGGAGGACGGACCCCTCCTAGGACACCCTTCTCCGCGCCGCGGGCGGTGGCAGTGCTGCATCCCTCTCCGCTCCGGGGTGAGGAGAAAGGGGGCCGGAGGGGGATGTGCTCAGCGGGCGGGCAGGCAGCGGAAAGTTTTTCTGCTCCAGAAGAATGGCCCTTTTGAAGCCCTTCTGCCCCACTGCACACTGCTGAGCGAAGCCAATCCCCGGCGCCCGGAGGCGCAAAATCCACATCGAAGAAGAAAACCCCCCGCTCCTCAATCCTACACCCCCCGACCCACCCAAAAAATAAATAAAAAGGGGGGAGGGGAGGGAAAAAAGCAAAAGGAAAGCACGCCCCGCGGTACTCACGCTGCTGTTGTGCCCGGACCAGTGCACCATAGCCTGGTTGTGCGCCGAGTCTCCGGCCAGGGCGAAGGTGGTGCTGCNCCACTTTGTCCTTCTCCCTCATCACTCGCCGGGTCTCCCAGACGCCGAATTTCGCCCCCGCGGGAGCAGGGGCGAGGGTCGCTCGCAGCCCGGCATCCTCCGTCCCGGCCTCTTGCCCTCTCTCACCTCCCTTCTCCCCGAAGAACCTCCTCTGCTCCTTCTCTCCTCTGTCGGTCCTCAAGTGCATCAGTAATCCCTGCTGCGGCTGCTGCTGCGGATGCACCTGGGAACGGCAGGATCTGCAAGTTATTTCTGAGCCGGTAAAGCCAAAAGTGAAGAGGAAAAGCCATGTCCAGTACAGGAGAGCAACGTGCCAGGCTGGGTACCAGCCAGCAACTTTTTCCATCCCTGCCGACTGCTGATGAGTGCGAGGGAGAAAGAGCAAGCAGAGAGCAGGAGCGAAGGAGCCGGGCGCTGCCGAGTCACCCGCCGCGGGGTAAACACGGCGAGAACTCCGTAAAGTTTCAGACTCTTCTGTGCTAGATGCAGCTGAGGGATGGAGGAGATTACTTTCTTCTCCTCTCTTTTTCCTCTCTTGTTTTCTTTTCCTTCTTTTGCACTTTTTTCCCGTTTTTTTCTCTTTCAGCCCTTTTTTTTCCTTTTTTTTTTTTTCTTCCCCAAGACTGGCGTTGCTGATCAGGCTTGTGATGGAAGGCAAAGCCACAACCACACGGGGGAGGAGCTGAATTGAAATCAGAGAGAGAGGGAGAGAGAGAGGAGCAAATCCTGGCTGGTGATTTCTCCCGGCTGCCTCTGTGGAAGTCACAGCTCGCTCCTCTCCCGCTCGCTCTCTCTCTGCTCCCTCTCACTTCGCCGCTTCTGCATCACACTCCCTCCGCCTGTAGCCGCCCCGCCAGGACGCCCCGCGCCTGTGTCGTGAGTGGTTGGTTACCCACTCCCTCTCTCTCACACACTCCAAGAAGCGCTTAATCCAACTTTTAAACTCAAATCATCCGATCCTTTCCTCCCCTGCGTTTCCCATCAACTCAAACTCCTGAAACCTGCTCCCCAGAATATTGAAACCACTCCACACGGACTGGAAGCCGATATGCAAAGCGAAGAAACAATATATGCATACGTACACACATGTGTGTGTAGTCTTTCCAGAGGAAGTATTAGAATTCGATTAATTAAGTGACCTTAAATGTCTGAGGAGGCTCTGAAATGCCTTTCTTCCCCCCCCCCCGCCCCGTGAGTGATGTAAGTGCACTGGAGTTGCTGGGAACAGGCACCTGTGCTTGATTTCGCAGAGGGGAGAGTCGCATTTTTACCCCTCCATTCCCTCCTCCGCTTTTGCTTCACTGTACTGTCATTTACAGTAGCTGCTGATGCTTAGATAAATCGCTCATGCACGGCAGAGATGTACCCACATAAATGCTGATGGCGACAGGGACAAGGTTTTGGAAGTGAAATGACAGCAGTTGGTGCCGGGAGACAGGGAGAGGGAGATTCCCCTCCAGTGATTTATCTGCAGAAGAAAACCCCTTTCTGCTCTAGCACTGTCACGCTTTCAGGACCAGCAATTTCACCGCCAAGAGCTATGGTCCTCTTTTACTAGGTCTCTTCCCCAGGGACCAGTCCTAGTGGTGGCCAGAGGAGATCGCCAAACCCTGCTTGCAAAGGCTGGTGTTTGCTGGCCACGGGAGCCGCTGGTCCCTGACCACAGGCAGCACCGAGGGTGACTGCCTAAACAGCAGGACAGGGCCCTGAGCCTTGACAAACACTTGCAAATGCCCACATGCTTTAAGAGTGGAGGGAATTAAAGTCTCTTCCACTGGAATTTTATTCCATCCCCGTCCGCCTGCTCTCACTCATTCCCATTTGATTTACAGGAGAGTTTATTTTTTAATTAATTTTTTTAACATTCTCTTCCTGACATGGAAGACCTTATTGATTTTTTTTGGCAGGGCGTCTCAGAAAGAGATTTACAGATTTGTTCCACATTCTTCTAGAGATTTCACTCAAATGCTTACTGGTGACACGTCTTGGGATATTAGCACAGGACCAGAGGTGAAGAGCGACTCACAGTAATTCAGGCTGGGCATAACTTCACGCTGCTTACAACAATGATGGATTGTCTGCAGTGTAACCACCAGACCTCAGCTAAATCTACCAATTAACTGTATACCTGCTTCCACATTTCCCAGCTAAATGGTTACTATTAGTTACAGCCTGTCGGGTAATAATAATAATTAGCACTTTGCACTTAAACAGCTCCTTTCCCTTACTAAACTCAAAGCTCCTCACAAAGGCTACTTCTGTTGTATAAATGGAGGTGGAGCTACCTTATTAGGAATCCAATCTTTTGTCTTCTATACAATAGACTGACCAGGTGGATCTGTCCCAAAGGATGCACTAAAGAGTGGTACCTTCCAACACAAGTGTCTTCAAGAGGCCTTAATCTAAAGTGATAGAATTGAAAGAGATGAGTAGGTGAGACAGAAAACAAATTTGGAAGAATGAATTTAACAAGAGGTCAGAGGAAATTTCTTCTGGGATTGTAATAGAGATTTGCATGCCCATGAGTGGCTAAGGCTAATGAGAGAAACAATCTAGCTGTCTCATTTAGGCAGATGATTACCTCTGCATTGTGATTAGTGACCAGTGAATGATATGGATGTGCCTGCTAGAGCACACACTATACATTCTGAGTACACTACATCTGCAGACCTCTTCAGCAAATATACACAAGTCAGTCATGGAGAGAGAATACTGCCTCTGACCCGAGGAGCACAGCCCTGTTTGCCAGCATAACCTTTGTTGTGGGTGGATACAGGACAGAGACATACAGTATAAGCCTTTCCCTGATCCCTATTTCCAAGAATCATCAGTTTAGGAGATTCCAGCACCTGATCCCTTACATTTAATAGGTACAGATGTACCTGTCTTCCCCAAATTTGTCTAATCTGTATTTATACTCTTCGTGCCTGAGGCATGCTGTGGTAGTCAAGTTTGCAATCAGATTATGTGTGCTTTTGAATACTCATGGTCTGCACTTATCTGAAAGAGATATTTTAAATCGCTGTAATCTAATCTTGCTGCCAGCCATCTTTCTACCACAGATGATGTGATGATTGAGCTGTCAGAGATAAGAAACCAGAGTCTTTGGCACAAAAGAATAATCTCCTGCCTTTTGATGTAAGGGATATCTTTCTCAGTTGGGAGCCAAAGGAAGCCCTTATGCTGTCATTGGAGAGGGGCTGAGTTCATATACTCAGTCAAAAACTGCTGTGTAGTGACTGAACTCAATAGCTGTGTCCATGAGAAAGGAAAGACTGCACTCATGGGTATCCTGACCTGAGGCACCACCTGCTCTGATGTTTCAATACCACATGTCCAGTTCCAACATCTGGCTAAATGTTTTCCATTAGAGCTCCTACACTACCCGATCAGGAGACTGCTCTTCTGTTTCACATAGCCAATATTGCCCTAAAGAGAAGGTGGAGGAATGAACCCTGGGAGCCATGAAACAGGAGGCATTCATTGGCAATATAAAACGTGATGCTGTGAGAGAAAACAAAAAATTCCGGTTTTAGCTTCAGCTGCTGCTTTTGCCAGAGTAAGCAGTAGCAGGGGATGTTCCTCATCTCCCTCGCTCTTCATCGTGCTCTTCACCAGGGAGGAACTACCTCAAAGGCAGAGATCTGCACAGACATGAGAGTGTTCTTGCTGTTTGGTTCAGGAAGAACAAGCCAGAATCTAGTGAAAGGATTAGATACCATTTCTGGTTAGCTGTTGCAATGGAGCAACAGAATTTATATAGCCTTGAGAAGAGAAGCAGGAACAGAATGAAACATGGATGAGTACACAAATCTTCACTTGGGACTGGGCAGGTTCCAAGACAGGTGGAAATATGGGCTTAGTCAATGATATAAATCCTTGTGACAATGATTGCAATAATCTGCTATCTGCAGGAATCCTTTCCTCTGGAGTGTTCAAACTTGCAATCAGAGACTGCTTGTGAAAATGTGGTCCTGAGAGATTTCCTGGCTCCACAGTTTTCCTGTCTTCTGAAACATGCTAGATGATCTACCTTACATGATGGAAGCACATCAGGGACTATGCCAACATTGTCCACAACGTGATGAAGTAGAAAGGAGGAATGAAAGAGGATACAGAGAGAGAAACAGAGTTGGCTGGGCTTAACCAGATAAGTTTTTAATATAGGTCAGGGGCATAGCATAGCCTGGTGTATCCTGCACCCGAATGCATTTAAGGCAAAAATATTTCCTAGTAAATATTTGTATAATTGGGATTTTGTGAACCTACACACATTTTTAAATCATCAGTTTTCTCTGCAAAGACTATGTAATGACGGGAGACCAAGAAGAACACTGCACCATTGATTCCTATAAAGCCCCGGCGAGTGATGAATACTGTAGTTTGACATTACACATAATTCCTCCAAATGGAATCTCTGGTCAAACAAGCAAACAAACAAACAAAAACCCCAAATCAGGATATAAGAGGGCTTGTTTAGAGGGAAAAAAAAAAAGCCTTTCAACTGTAAATATCACAAAAAGATCTTTTTTTTTTTTTCCTAAAGAGGTTCTGGATGCTTCATTCTTTAAATAACATAGACATTAATTACAGACATCAAAACAACTATTTCCAAGTGCTTCTTATTTCACAGAACAACTGGAAATTATCTATCTATGTGGTTTATTTTGAAGCAATATTTTGATAATTGTTACATAGGTATCATCAGAAATAAGTCCTATAACTTACATAGGGACAATGCATTTGACAAAAAAATTACTTGAAAAAAATCTGGAATTGAAATAAAATCTGTGTCTTCTTTCCACTGAGTTTCATTCCCTCTCCTCAAATTATTTTTAGAAAGGTGATTAAACTATTTATTTTTGACACTAATAATTCCCCTAAATTAATTAACATGAAAACTCTCCTTTGTTATTCCACACAATAAAGCCCCAAACCAGTGCTATCCCAAAATTAAGCTGCTGCAGCTTTTAACAGGCTCCCATTCATCTGCAAATGTGTTGCAATTTTGCTTCAATTGCCATAAATATTAACAGCAAGGGCTTTTTGTTCTTTTACTCCCTCTTGCTGCAGCCTGTTGCAAAGACTGAGGTTTAAAGTAATCTCAAAAAAAGTGCAAGACTTTGCCACTTTATAATTTAAAGACCCATTTTGCTTTGCTAAATCCTCAGATGAAGAGTTCACATAGCAATTATGTGGCAAGGAGAGCTGGGCTGTGAGCAGATTTGATCAGTGTGATTACCTACAAGTACAGGAAGGTGCTCAGCTCCAACACCTGGTTGGTGTTTTCCTCAAATCCTGTTTATACATCTATAAATCTAGAGATGCTTACCAGCCAGCAGCTCTCTCTGGGTTCACTAGGAGTTCTCTGGATCTTTCTCCTCTGGAAAACCTCTCCTGTAGGCTCCTCTCTTTTCTTTATACTTCAGGATCTAAAGAGTTTTCACACCATCCAACCTCAAATGGGATGGCATTTTATTCTTTGGGTCCAGACCTCCTTTCTGCTCTTACAGCTGCAAACATTCCCTGGATCAGCTGTGCACAATTATTTCAGTGACAAACCAAAAGCAGATTTGCTGTGGGAGGAACAGAGCATGTTATCCACCCTCCCCCCCCAATAAGCCTGAACTCCCAGTCAGGTGCTGAAGAAATACTAATGTGGCTGCACCACTACCACATCCACATTGATGCTGAACCAAGCATTCTTTGCCACAATCCTGGGACTGAATCCCACTTCTCTAGTAGCACCTGCTTCTCTGTCCTGGCCTTGAATTCACTTGTCCAGTGATCCTCTCCTCTTGTGATCTGGAGACATCAACCCATTGCCACCCTGTGCTCCCAAGTGCTGCTCCCCTGACAAGGATTACCATGGAATTTAAGAGCTGAAAAAACCACAGACCACAGAAGACAGTGGATGAGAAAATCTGCTGCTTGAAATTCCCAGCTGACATTCTCTCTTGATCAGCTTTTGCAGCCTAAGAAACCTGGAAAGCTGCCCTGAAAAGCTGATCTTAGATTCTGCTGGGTTTCATAGTTAGTTGAGTGTAAAGTAGAATTGCAAGGCCTGCACTTATATCAGGACTGCACATACTCAGCTAGTGCTCTGAGCTTGCAGCTAAGGAGGAAACTTAGCTGGAGCTCACAGATAGAATAAGCTTTATTACAACAACTTTTAAACTAGTAAACATTGGCAAAAGGAGGAAGCCTGAGGTGTATCTCGTAGTCAACTCATTCACCACCGCCAATATGAATGATAACCACAGGGATGACCCAGCAGTTGTCACATTTCATCCTGACTGTTTTAAAGCAACCCCATAATACCCAGAAGGTTTTTGCCATCAATAACTAAAATGTATGCTGTGAACATTTCCAACCACATGAAAGGCAAGAACGCAACCGGGAAAAATGAGAATGGCTTTAACAAATCATGCTTGACCAACCTGATTGTCTTCACTTACTAAACAGCTGACTTCTCTAACACCAGCATTCTCATGGTAAACTGAGGACATGTAGGCAATTGGTTTGAGCAATTGACAGAGGTCTGGGAGCTGGCTGGCATGTTGGTCTCAGCAGCTGAGAATCAGCTGCCTGGAAAGGTTCTGGGGTTCGCACTGGGCTTCTCTTAGCAAATAAGGCAAACTGCATATTAATCTGCCTTTGGCAAAGCATCACCAGGAGATGAGAAGAAATTATCTCCTTCTTCTTAGCACTGCAGAGGCTGAACATGGCATGTGGCGTGGGCCCCCAGTTCAAGAGGAACATGGAGAAACTGAGGAAGGTTACAAGTGGGGTGCTACCAAAGTGGTGAGCATATGACCTACAAGTAGGTGATTGAGACCTGAGCTTCTTTAGCCTGGAGAAGAGGAGACTAAGGGGCTATCAGCTATCGGCCAGTGACTACTTGAAAGGGAATAACAAAGATAAAGAAGCCAAACATTTCTTGTTGCAGCAGTTGCTAAAAGAAAGAGAAAACAAAATTGGTATTTATAAGGTTTAGCCTGAAAATCAGAAAAAGCTCACACAGGAAGATAGTGGTATTCCAAGACGGGTTCTTTTGATTGTAGGATCAACCTCAGGAAGACAAAGCTATGGCCAATCTGATCTAGTAATGATGGCAGCTTGGCTTCAAGTGAGAAGCTGGTCTCAAAAAAAAAAAAAGTCTTTGAATATTTGAACATTCAAAAAGAGGTCAAAAAGAAGACATGCCTACAGTTAAAGGCAGGCATAAATCCTATCTTTCCCCAAGATAAAGCCAGTAACCTGTTCCAATGACAAATGGTTCCCAGGTTCAGTATGAGCTTAGATACCATCCTACAGTGAAATTCAGGTTCCTCCAGAGAACTGTCTAGTTCTCCTTTGATTAGGTGCCTGTATCTCCAGCACTGGTTTAACAAACCAGTGGGGAGTCTTAGACAATTTTGTCCTCTTGGGTCCCATCCCACCTACCATTAGTACTGTTACCAAATATTGTTGCCAAACCTTTGCAGAGTCCTCCAGCACTCCTAACATTTATTTGAGGATGGAGTAATGGAGTTCTAGGTCTAATGTAGTCCTACTACCACTGGTAGCATCCATTGGCAAACAACAGTAGGGGACAGTTGCGCTGTAACATCTTAGATTTGGCCACACTAGAAAAACTAGGCTTTAACCTACTCTCTGTTGTTCCCCTGGACATGTATCTGTCCTTTTCATGCCATCACCTTCTAGTTTTTTCCAGTTCCTCAAGAGAATTGTGGCTATGGGATGCCTTCGATTGTCTTTCAACCTCACAAATCTGCAATTTGAAGCAGACTGATCATGTGCAGGTAATAGTTTCCTGTGAACAATAAATATAAGTCAAAGCATCTTCCACAGAGTCAGGATACTTTAGTAACATAAATCTTCTTAAAAGCCTAAAAGTCCTAAAAGTCATTTGTATTTTCTCCCTTTTCCAGAGATTACTGAACTTGAGTCATCTCTGAGGAAGTTTGCCTGACATTTTCTCAGCTCTGGGTTTATCTGCATTGACAGGACAATAAAAATTCTTGTCTATCACTCTACTGTGCTCACCTTTGGCTTCTGCACTTGGTTGTGGAAGAATTTAATGGAGGCAAGAGAATAATGATGAAGAGAAGAAGATTACAAACTTAATGGCCTGTAAATGGTGTTTATAGTTTGTCATCATTACAGATGATGTTTTCTTGCTTGTACACCTTGCTTGATTTCTTGTAGCCAGAAGTGTTGACAAAGTAGGAGTTCCAGGTAGAACTAAAGAAAAAATTTCTAGTAGAAGAAAGAAAAGACAGAAAAGAGATTATTCTTCTATCTTTATATTGCAAGTAAAAAATACTAAAAGATGAGAACCCTTGAGGCTGATGGAAGATGTGAGCTTGCTCACTGACAGTATTTTATTTCAGAACTGAAAAAATGACCAGGCAAAAATTTCTGTGAGGCCACTCTGTCCTGCTTCACTGATGCAGTTTCTTAAGTCATGGTCAGAAATCCTGTTCTGGAGACAGTTGCATCACTCTCGGGTCACCCAGCAGAGCTTTTCATACACACACTCCCATGGTAGACAATCAGGAAAGAAAGTCATCAGTTAAAACTGTTTTTACTAACCCAGCTCCTTTCTGCCTAAAACAAGGTAGAGGATACCAACATGAATTTTACTGCTAGATGATAAGCAGTGAAGTATTTCCCAACAGACATCCACATCTGAACTTTACAGTCTAGAGTCAGAGACACCTTTCCCATCAGGGCAGCTCTTTGGAAGCTTAGTGTTTCCATAGGATCTGTCTGGCCAGAATCTAAGGTAGATGAAGAGAGAGAAACTTTCTCTGACCTTTCCTCTTTTCAGCCCAGTAGCTTCTTCAGCAGCTTCTCAGATCTGTGGCATCCATCTTTTGTAGCTTGGTGGGTCAGGGAGAGATACACCCTCTAATGAGTGCAGAAGAAGCAGGCATGAGAGACAGCATTTCAGCCCCACATCTGGAGAGAAACTCCCATTTTCTGACCAAAGTGTCATAAGGAAGGATTTGGAGTGAGTAGTGGAAAATCGGGAGAAAATGCAAAGGGAATCCATATTTCTGTGTTGTCAATCTTTTCATTGTGAATCATACAGTGAATTTCAGGCTCCTGATATCACTAGTTTATACAAAGTTATAAACTTCCTTCCTTTGTTTTCTGTTCTTTCTTTAAAAAAAAACAAAACAAACTAAACCGAAAAAATCACCAACCCTCCCCCCCCCGAAAAAAAACCCCACAAGAATAAAACACTAGTCCTTGAAACTATGGAGAATGTTATGAAGGCAAAGCTCCTATGGGCTCTAAATCTAATCTGAAGTGTTTCAACACAAAATATGAAATCAAGCAGTCAAGTTAAAATAATCTATTTGAACACTTTAAAAAGGAAGGTTTTCTCTTTTTTTTTATCTTTTTTTTTAAATGGTTTTCCAAAGCTATTTTATCCAGCCACAAAGATTTTTAAAAATATGTATCTTTAAAATATATAAGCACATATATAGATACATAGAAGGAAAAACCCAGTGTTTTCAAGCTGAACAATCTGTTACATTCAGCTTCAAATTAATCTTAGATTTCTGAATCTCTTTTATCCACTTATTTAACTCCAATCAGCCACAGAATTAAAAAAAAAACAAAAACAAACACAAAAAAAAACCAAAACCCAAACCAAAACAAAAAAAGCCAATCTCAAAACAAAACAGTTATTCACATGACTTAAATTAATTGAGATATTTGCCAGAATACTGTGCAACATAAAAATATTTTCTTTCTCTAAGTTTGGTACTGGGTTTTTTTCTTGCCCACAGCTCTTAGCAATTTATCTGTGACATCTGTGGGTGTAACACCTGAAAGATTAAGCCATATGAGGTTCATATTCAGATATTTTCTTCTGGTAAACAGGACTCTGATAATATTAATTTATTTTAGGATTAAACTTGATTTACATATAAAAAGACCCTGCAAAATAATTTCAAAATTAGTTAAAATTGTGTCAGGTTTTGATCAATACCTTAAAAAGAATAGAAAGAAAGAAATCTCATCATCATCAGTCCAAAGACTTTCTTCTAGAAGAATGAGATTTATGAAATAAGGATGATGAAAGTACAATAATTCTCTCTGTTTAATATATGTATACACACACAGAGGTCAATAAATAGCCCAAGAAATGGAAGGAACTTGCTGATTTCATTGCAAGAATTCCCTGAGATTACATTTATTTTTGTGAGCATTGTTGCCTTGGATGGCTCTGTATGTTTAATATCTATTCTCATAGAAAGAAAGCATAGGGTAAAAACTCCATTTGCATGTATTTTCGTGCAATTAATAATAATTCAGGGTTTGTGCTTTTCTGATGCCAAAACCATGCTTGCCAGTGCTTGCAGCCCTCCAAACGCATATATTAGTCCAAGTCTGAATCACTCTGATTTTCTCCTCTGTTTGAAACAGTGTTTGTTCAAAAGATATTAAGTGTGCTTCTCTTTTGTCTTCAATCAACCCAGAGTAGTTTATAACATTTTTATCAAGACTCCTTGATATTCTGTTTTAAAATGGCTTCAGTTTTTCATTCTGACCAAGTCTCCATGTACATTTTGGTTCATTTTTGTCTGATTGCAATCAGTGGGAGTCTTTTCATTGATTTCAATGGAATTTGGATCAAGTTCATTTTCAGCATAACTTACATATGTTTGCTGTCATGGAATAAGCCAGCTGTAAGAGCAGCAGCATCGAGGGAACTTGAGAGAACAAGGATTAAATTCATGATCTCAGATCATGCTTGGGAGGAACTTAAGCAAGTCTTGGTTTATTAGTGGTGACTGCCCTAAATAACACATCTTGAGCGTCTGCCCTTTCACTGCAGTAAGAGCTTCTTTTCCAACTCAGTCTCTCCTAGTAGTCAGATCATTTTAATATTTAATATGGTGCCTCTCTCTCCTGAAAGATTCCCTTATCATGATTTCAAATCCTCATTGACACACCAGGCATTTTGCTGTCTTCAACATCTGCTGAAGGACTCTTTGAGGTGCAGACTCAACATCTTTTATAGTTTGGTTATTTTTGCACTTTCCAAATGAAGCAAAAATTTATAAACAAGGAATGGAACCTAAATTGTTTTCTTGTTTGTTTTGTTTTGTTTTATCATGTAGGTGCATCTCTCTGCACTATCTTGTCTTCGTTGTTGTTTTCTATTTTTTGCCAGACAACATAATTATCTTGATTGGTGGGTGGCCAACAAAGTTTTAATTAGATCCAGGGGGATTTGAGCAGGACTATGTATTTTAAAAAAGGTAAAACAACGTTGCTAGAATTATTGTTTATTTATCTTGTGAGGCATCTTCTGTGAAATATGACGTTGCTTTTTTGCATTTCCAGTTCTAGCCTCTCTTCTCCTGCCTTGCTTTCACTTGATTCACAGGGAATGGTGTACTGGTATTAACATCCGTGCACTGAGGTAACACTGCCAAGCTCTTGCTACTGCAAAATGTCCAGGAGCTCAACCCTTGCCAGACAGAGCCATTGATTCTTCAGTTTGTGCCAGTTCAAAGGAACATAGGACACATATCCAGCTTTGTAGAAGGGCTGGCAAGTGTTTTGAGGCGGGCAATTGGCATGGACATCAGTGAGCAACACTGAAGGCAGGGAAAGGACTGCACTGGGGAGATCTTTCTGCCTGGTTATAGTTATTAGTTTTTGACTGAAAAAAGGGTTGTTTTTATTTATTCAGATGTCTAAAAATGTCCTGGTAATGAATTAACTTGAATAGGGGGAGGGGGACAGAAGAACGCATATTGATTTTCTAAAAGCAGGCAGGAATGCTGTTATTTTCCAATTAATGTTCAGCATTACAGAACTATCCAGCTGGAAAGAACCAGCTAAGCAATAGCAAGCTTTTTTTGCTTTTTGCCCTTTTTCTAGTGATATTTTTCTCATTTAACTTTTTAAAGAAATGACCCTAGTAGCAACTTAGGCCATTTCTTTGGCTAATGGGGATTAATTTTTTGTGGAATCACTGGGATGACTATGGAGTAACTTGTGAGAATCCAACTGTCCTTGCTGAAGCAGAAGGCACGTTCATCTAATAAAGGCTGACCCTACTCCAGTACTGAATAAAAGTGTGAGAGGCAAACCATCTGAATGTGGTATTTGTGATAAGGATGCTTCTCTATAAAACTCTGGGTTTCTGGTGGGACTGGTGACCACTTGCAGTCTGATTCTGACAGAACCACCCTTTGCTTTCCACTTCTCTTTTTCATTCTGTCTGTTATAATGTTCCTGCCTCTTCCTTCTTATGTCTTGTGGCTTCTTATGGCTTAGCATACTTGAGGCTCGCTGGATTCAATAGCAAACAATGACTGAAAATGATGCTATCACATCCAGCCCCTTCAAGTCCTCCTTAGTGATCTCTGACTGAATGGCTACAGAGGAATGACGTGACCAGGAGCAGCCTTGACCACAAATCCATCAGGCAGCTCAGGGTCACACCACTGGCTCTCCAGGGAGACCAAGCATTAGATCCTGCAGCTCATATTATGTACCCAAAGCACTGAGCACTGATAACAAGAAAGCAGACTGGAAGCAGTGGAATTACCACCTTTCTGAGTAAACATGTGCACACACAGGTCAACATACACTCGCATAAATTGAGATCCTTATTTTTTAACAGGTTCCTGTGGTTTTATCTGAGTTTTTAAAGTTTTCTATGCTTTCTGAATTTTTATTTTTCTCTCTTGCAAGTTGCCCTTTTCAAATTATTAACTTGTGCGGGACTGAACTTTACTGAGTTCAAGCAACAGCAGAAGTTGTCTGGCTAACAGCATACACTGTATTTCCATGTAATTTGTCTCTTTTCTCCCAAGTGCTCAAGGGAACCTGGCTATAGGAAGTCCACACTTCGGCTTTTGTCCATCTTGGATTTGGCAAAGCATTTGGAAAAACTACAAGCACCCATTACTACTGTACTGAGGTGAAATTTTTGCCATATATTTCTGAAGTTTTGCATAGATTTCAATATATATGTTCTTATTTAGCAAATGTTTATTTAGCTATCACTGTAGTTTTCCTTTAAGGCTCTACAAGGGCCCAGGGAGAGTGACAAAACCACAAGCTTTTGCTGAGGAGTGATTTGCCCTGCAGTCATACTGTGTATTTAGAGTCTGGAGACAAATTTTAGGGCCTGGATTTATTTATAGTGTTTAATAGATGCTTTGATAATTATATGCATGGGAATGGAAAACAAATTCTCCAGATTAAAAAGCATAAAGAAAGCTTGTTTGGATTAGCATGATCAACCAAAAGCATCCATTTGATTCTTGGTATATATATAATTTACTGAGCTGCAAAATAAACATACTCTGCTGTTCCTCTGTTGAAGGCTCCAGCTGTAAATATTTCATTACTTAAAAAATGTATTGCTATTAGATAGGTCTTTTAGTATTCAGCAGAAACAAGTTTTAAGAAATAAAATTAAATAAACAAAAAAATTTTATAAACAAGATAGTTTCTATTTCCTTTTTCAAACATACTATTTCTGTTGGATGAAAATTGCTCTGCCACCTGTTGGATGTTAGCAGAATCGTCCGACAAGTAAGTGGGGTTTTAATAGGCTTTGAAGGCGTAAAATTCCTGCTCTTACAAGTGTAGGTGTAATTACACCATGACCTGGTCTGTCTCTCCCTGTCCTGCTATTACCTTACAGACCATCACCACCTCTAAGGAAAACAGGTCTTCTCCCTGTATTATGAAAGGTAACCAAGACTAGATGAGGGAAGGAGGAAATTAATCAGGCAAGCAGAAACATAATCCACTAAAGAAGAGAGAAACAGAGCACAAACTCCCTCTTTGCATAAAATAGTGAAAATATTCATAAGCAGCCTGGGAAAAAAAAGATGTGTGACAAAGTTTTGGGGGTTTGATGGCACAAAGATCCCATGGGACTATTAAAGAAAGACAGGCAGTAACCTGGTGATGCCATCATTATAGCTTTTTTTTGCACAATGAGGACACTTCTGGTGATCTTCCTGCTTTACTTGAAATGGACAAACCCCATGCTTTTATAGAGTATTTCAAGATGATTTCTTCCTGAATTTGAAGGAGGAAAAAAAAAAGGAGTATGAAATTCTTCACTGTTTTTCCACTGTTGAAAGGCTTTTCCTGAAAACAAAACAAAACAAACAAAAAAACAAGACCAAAACCAATCCAAACATCTGAGACTTTTGTGGAATAATTTGCTAATGTTGGCTTTTTTTTTATTCAGGAATTATGGTTTTAGTTGTCAAAAACCTGACAATGTAACCACAGGATTAAAAGTAAGTGCATGGATACATGGGAAGATTTTTGTTCTGTATGTGATATACCAAGCCCACAAGTATTCATACATATGGAAGGAACTAATTTGCTACCCATGTAGAACTTTGGCACTGAGTACACTGACTATTTCTCAAGAATAAGTCCCCATAAAACAAACAGTGTGCCAGAATATCACAAGGTACCATTTTTTCCAATTTATTATTGTGCTTCTTGAAATCCTTAAGGAGTCTTAAAACAGAACACTGAACAAACACAACAGTCCTTTCCTATAAAAAGTTACAGTCCAAGTTACCCAAGTGTCAAGAGCAGTTAGCCTATACACGGAGGAGTTGAAAGCCATTCAACATTAAATCAGTGTAAATTACAAGGTTGAGACAAAACTTCACGCCAAAAAATTGCAAGATTAAGCCTTCGAATTACATTGTTAGTGTTTGTTGTTCTCAAAATATGGCAACACATATCCACTCTTCATCCACTGAGCATTAAGACAGTAACACCTGAGAAAGGGGTTGCTTTGCAGATTTGCAGTTTCTCCTGAAACTTTTTTTCTCTTTCTAGCAATCCTGCAGAACTGTTTTGGTCCTCAGCTATGAATTCTCTTTACAAAATAAATTCCTTGTGTAGGAACAGCTGCAGCTGTAGGCTGGGGTTTCTAGCATTGATATGAGAGTACTTTGTGTCACTTGAAGAGCTATTGAAAACTCTCATGAAATACTGACATTTCAAGGCAGACTTCTTTGCAGAACTCTGAAATAACTTCAACCAATTTTACATCTCATCAAAACTCAAAACAGATACTCCGACTGCTGCAATGTTTCTCACTATTTTCTTATTTCTATACAGTATTATAGCAGTTTTGACAAACATTGAGATATTATAACAGTTCTTTTCTTACCAAAATGTATATTGAGTTATATGGAAAGTTTCATGCCTATGGAAAATTACATGCAATCTTCATGTGCACACTCTGAGTCCTCATTTGGAATAATAATCTGAAAATGAGATAAATTTCCCTCATTTGCTCATGTAGGCAATCTGTCACAGGGTACCTGAACTGCAATTGTGAACTGAGAACTGATAATATACATCACATATGGTACGATTCCTAAAATATTAATATATTTATGGAGCATTTAGGGAGTCTGAAAAGGCTGTCAAGAGGATGCCTTCAGTATTGCTTTCTATGGCAGCATCAGGTAATTTATCACCATTTCAGATACACCCTGTTCATGGCAACGCTTCCTGAAAGTGCTAACATAGATTTCTCAAGAAGGCTGCTAGCTGACTTCTTGGATTCCTTAACTGCTGTCTCAAGAGTTGATGGTGCACCACATTGGAAAAAAGGGATGAACAGAATGATATCATTGCTCTGACTGCATTCAAGTCCGTGTCCAGCTCACACTCCACCACTTCTTCTCCGCGTTCATTTCAGACATGATATTTGTTACTTCCTTTTGTTCTCTACTCCCTTGTAAACTTCCTCACAGCAATAAAGTTTGAGCAGGTAGCCTGGGGAAAGGAGGGACTTCATGAGCTCTCTGAATGCTCAGTTTGTTACCCTGTGGCTCTGCAGCTGAAGGATGTATCCTGCATCATCACTACAGCAGTCTGGAGAGCCCATCTGTGTCAACAGCTCCAGAGGTCTGATCTTCAGTGAGGTAGATCAAGGCTGACTCCAGTGGGGCCACCCTGATTTTCCTCAGGACATGGCCTCATGAATGTCATTTAAGAGTCTAGCTCTCTAGCTGCAAAAAGCTCTGCCTTGGCTCAGCTTAGTGCTGAACTGTAAATATCTACTGCAATGAAAGGATGGTCTCAAGAATGACCATGATGTTTGTGAGCTCTGCCCTCCCATCCTGGATTCTGCCTGAGAGGCTGTCTCCTGTGGACTAAGAAGGAAGGTGGACTGCTTCCAAGCAACATAGAAAAATTATCTTGGGGTGTGCATGTGGCAGAGTAAACTGATGGAGTGTCTCATGCTCTGAAGAATAATCCCTAATCGTGACTAAAATCATGGTGGTTTCTGTCCTGGGGCAATAGTATTCAAAATTAACATAGTGAGTCAAGGTCACCTGGGATCACATGCCTGAAAGCAACAAAAAGCAGATGCCAAGGAAGGAATATAAGCCTTGGACCATCATGAAATAATACTTCAGAACACTCTCCCATTTCCAGCAGTTTGCAGCTCAAGGACTTCCTGGAGCAAACATGATTCATGTATGTGCTGAAGTTCTGAGGGGATTTCCCTTCATTAGTTTGTCCAGGCTCTGCTTCAATCTGTGCAAACTCTACATATCCCCTGTGTCCTGAAGCAAGGAATTTCATAGCTATATGCTGTATGAAGAGTTACCTCTTTTGCTTTCTTTTGAACATGCCAGTTGCTGGCTATTCTCGCACCAGAGATGGAACAAAACAAGTGGTCTAACCTTGTCTCACTAGTCAGGAGCCAGAATGTTTCTCTACAAAAAGTTATCCAAACTTACTAGAATCTAGTGAAGCACTGGATAAACATGACATAAAATTAATCAGCATTTCATACACTTCCAGGTGAAAGTTTAGATAATCCAAAGCACTCCAAACCATCCCAATTTCAAGGGTATTTATAACTTGACTTTCTACACTACACTTAGCTAAAGCATGCCTCATTAGCTCACATGCAAGCCTTCATGCCTCCATAACACAAATTTCTTTTCTCACCTTCCTCAGATGATATTTCTTACCTCATTGTTGAAGCCCAAATTGATTTACTGCCCCCAAACACAATTCAGATGCTTCACAGTTTCCTGGCCCCTTTAAACTCTACTCAATGGCAACGGATATGGAAGTGCTGTTCAGGTCCTTGCATTTACCATCATTTGATTCTTCTCTCCCTGTCCTCCATCTCCCTCACTTCCCCTTATTTGTATTCTCATCAGTGTCACATTAAATGCCGTGGAACATGCTTTTAGGGTAATAACAGGCCTGAAGTTTATGAAAAAAAAAGATTGATATCAGCTTCATAAAACTCAGGGGAAGCAATATCTTTTCTGCGCCTTGCCATCCCTTTAACTGCAGCTACCTTTATACGTTGTGGAGGGAGAGAAAAGTTTAAAAAAAAAAGAAAGGAAAAAAAAAGGTGATATCTGCAAACAGCAGTGGGATTTTGGAACCTGGTGTGCCATTAATTTCTTTATCACTTTAACAGCAAGGAAGTTGCACTTGCTTCTTTGTGTATTTCAGTGGTGTGTTTCTTTCAAGGGCTTGGTAATCTTTTTCCTTAAATGTCAGTAGATTCTGAAATGTTCAAGCTTTGTAACCAGTGGTTTATAGCCGTCACACACCAAAAGGGCAGCAGATGAAGAAACTGTCTATTATTGTAAAGGAACTGAATGTATGCCAGGTATCAGGATGGAACGAGAAACAAGGCAGTGAAATCAGGCTGGATTTTAACTCTGATGCCCAAGCTGGTGGTACCCAGGTACCCACTGTGAAACCTGCACCATCAGGCAAAATGATCTCCCTCACATGTTTACCAGCAAGTAGGTTTTTCTGAATATGAACCCATAGCCGTGTTTGGATTAGGGTCATACTCACAATATGCGTTAGAGGCTTTGAATACAGGATTTGATTTGGGATACATCCCTTGCTTCAGCACTGATTCCAACAGAACTCACCTCTCCAGAGCAGCATTGGTGTCAAACACAGCCTTCTCCAGCGGCAGGAGGTGAGGGTGGACAGTGGATCTGAGAAAGCCCAAGGACTCTGATATGGGATCTTTTTTAGGGTTGTACATCAGTGAAACAGCATGAAACTTTTAAGCAAAACCTACCTATATTTATTCTGGGAGACACTGGAGAGACAAAGAGAGGTAATAGACCACTCAGCCTTAACAGCACCTGGAAACAGTCTCTGGCCAGGAAATTGGCCACATGCCTTAAAGCAGCATCTCACATACCCATGTATCTTTACAAATCAGTGCCATGTAGACCTTAGCAAAGCTTTTCTGAGGAATTTCTCATTCAATGGTGTGTTTTTCTATTCCCAAGTCACGGTTTAACCTTTAATTCTGCAGGCTGAAAGACTGACACAGGTACAGTTAAGATGAGGAAAGCTTTTTCTATTTATTTTTCTTATCTTTTCTTTTGGGAAGTCATAGTTTGTGATTTTTAACCTTGATAGTAGATATAAAATTCTACAAAAAAAAAGTAAAAGCCATTGCATTTCAGCTTTCTGCTTCACTGCCTCTGAACACTTGAATTCCTCCATTTTTTATTATTATTTAAATGCTGCCAATTTAGCAAAACTTGCTGAAATAGACAGATGAGGTGGGGGAGAACCTGGAGAAGGAATTTACCTTGCCAAAACTGTCCCACTAATCCCATCAACTTGTCCGTGTTTGCCAAAAGCAATAGCAAAACAACAAACAGGGTTTTTATTTTTAAAATGGGCCAAATTTTACCAGCTCCACCTTCCCTAAGTGTCAACAGGCAGATTGCTGTAATACAGTTCTTCAGTAAACTCAGTGGGAGTTTCTGCACAGCATTCTTCTGAGCTCTGGAACAGACCATATCAACATTTAACCCTTCACAAGGATATGCCAATAGGTGTCCACTTTGATGCACAGCATCCAAAGATGAAAAATAAGGAGATGATTTTGAAATCCTGAGTTCAGATAATATTTTTGTCTGCATCTTTCTCCCCTCCTCCCTTTTCAGTTTTCTTTTGTCTGAGGGAAGGGTTTTCCAGGTGTGAGCCCACCTTAGCTAGGTGGGTGATGATTGACCATGCAAGAAAGGAAGGAAGCCAGCAGATTCCATTGACAAAGAAATGGGCAGAGGACTGATAGCTATCAAAGAGTTGTGTTGTATAATCACTGAATATAGTCACTGAGTACAAGCCTTTCCTCACTAATTCTGATATCAGGCCCATCAAAGTGTTTTCCTAGTCACAAATATGTAAAAATTAAGTAATTCTCAGAAAAGTGTTTAGTAAACAAACATTGCCTAGAGAACTTTGAAGTATGATTGAAAAGCTTTTACAAGCAACATAGCTTGTTCTGAAAGGGTAATACAGCCACAGCTTTTAAGCTATACATCCTTTGGGTTGCAGAGTGAAAGGACATCTCAGAGCTGCGTTAATCATCAAAAGAAATTGAGTAAAAGAGCCGAAATTGACTGATGAGACTTTAGTTTCAGTGTAGGTCCTTCCTTCCTGAAAAATATTAAAGAATGAAGTACATTTTTATTTCCAAGTGAGGGGACCTCTCAGGGCATAGCATAGGATGACCCAATTGAAATAAAATAATTCTATAAATGCCACGGGTTTGTTATACAGAAGCTAGCAATACCCCAAGCCGAAATCAGATTCAAGCTTTGGAGAAACATGTAAGTAGATTGAATGAACCTTGTTGGTTGAAGAAATATCTCCAAACTGGTGAATTAATATTGCAGACCAGGGGATTATTCACTGGAAAGCCAGGGGGATTTTGCATTGGTTTACTGCTACTGGATTTAATCTCTGGCATGTGCTGCCTTTGCCCTCCCAGCCCACCTCCTACAGCTGCTGGGACTTGGCTCTTTCTCTGCTTTACAGTCTAATGGAGAGAGAAACACATCCACCAGCACTTCAGAAGCTGTTTCTGGCACTCGATAAAATGCTCTGGATGCAGTGTTGTTGCTGTGTCTGGAGACTTGTGCTCGGTGAGGGATGCCTGAGGAGCCACCACTCTCCCTGGGTATATTTTGCTCTGCCTGGAGACCTGGGCTGTATTCATCTGGTGACAGAGGCAACAGCTGTTAAATAACAAGCAGTATCAAGAGGGAGCAGATGAGGGGAATAGACACAATTTACTGAATAATAATGCCAGAATTCAATGCACCAGAGCATTTTGATTTAGCCATTTTAGGGCCCACAAAGCAGCACTTCACCTGCTACAAGAACATTGCAAATCTGAGTAAAGACAGGGAGAAAGTACACAGTTCATATAGTGGGACATGGAGTAGACAAATATTTAAACCCTTAGTCAACTGCTTCTCAAAACACTCCTTCTCCTGCCACCACTGACCCTTCCATCACTGAAAATGGAGACAGTAAAAATAACTGAAAGGAAGATGAAGTTTGCTAGGTCTTTGGTTCATTGACAGTGGCCAGAACCAGCAGTAGCAATCTCATATTGATTCCAACTTGATGAGAAGACAATGTGGAGTCCTGGAAGTTCAGCAATTCTAAGTGAAATTATGGATGAGGAAATAGTTTTCTCAAGGAAAATGTTGAAAATCACTGTAATAGAAGTTCTTTCTATCTAAAAGATAAGTTTAAAACAGGGTGGCTGGAGTCAGTCCTGTATGGCTACCAAGGCACTTGAACCCAATATGTAGCCCTTTACCTCCAAGAATTGTCAAAAGAGCCTGTGAAGACAGCACAGACAAATACTTGCTGTTCCTGAGAAAGTTTTTGCAATTATTGTGGCTCAACATCAAACTATACTGCCTGCAAACCATTCTTACTTTAAGACATTTATACTTCTGAGGACAGAATCACTCTCACCTTTTTTGCTATTACACAAGGAGACTTGGGCAATTAACTCAGTTGAGAGTGAGTGAAGATTTCAGATATACACTGAAGAAGCAACCATGGATGCAATGAAACGCACAGTCATGAAGGTCATTTCACGATTCACTTTAGTGACCCTGTCCTTTCTCCCAGTCTGACCTTTCAAAAATATTTCAACTCTGAAACAAGGTGCAAATCTATAGTGTTTCCTCTTCCCCACTCCTCTCCACCTGCTTTTTGTAGGTCCTCTCTGCCCTGATTTTATCTCCAGTGCTGTACATCACATGTACAGCCATTAGCATTTCAGTGAGGGCACAATTTTTCACCAGCTCATAAGGACACATACTTTGATACAATCCAGTAGGAACCCAGTTATAGAGATGTACAAGTCAAAATAAACAGGAAAACCTTTTGTGTTCATCTGGAGTTATAAATCATACCCAGCATCCTATATTTCCATAGTAGAACAACTACATTACTTTTTTGAGCATTGTGCGCACACACACACATATAAAAATATAGATATGCACATATAAACCCCACACATATATGATACACACAGATATAAGTAGACACACATTGTGCATGTTGATATATAAAGTATATGTTATTGACTCCCCTGGTTCACTGATTTTCCAATGTTATTACTTTCTTTTCTGATAACAGCGGTGGGAAAATGGTTATTTTTGAATATATGGCATTCAACCTTCCCAGACATTAGTCTATATAAGACATATATGTGAACATACAGCCCTTTGAACTTTAATAGTTATTTCTTTAATTCAGTTTTGCTTCTGTTCGAGTAAGGATTCATTATGAAGGAAAGAGATAAGAGTTTCTCTTTCTTCCTTCTTTGTAACAGGAGTCGCAGCAGGCACATCATATTTTCTATCAAGAATCCTGCAGGCATGGGTTTGACTTCTCTGTTTCCTTAAAAAACTATGTTGGAGTCAGCTTTATTATAGGTAAATTTCCATATGGAAGGAAAGAAACACAGAAAAAAATGCTAGAACTTGATTGCCCTCTCCATATGTCCATTGATTAACTCAGTTACCTTCATGACTAGGATGTTCTAATTTCAATGTACCACTGCAACATAATAAAAAATTGGGTTGCTGCTATTTGCTTATTTATTGCTGGCACCAGAAAGACACCAACACAGTGCAAGGAGAGGAAATTGTCTCTTGGTAAAGATTAAAACTGTGATTTGGGATATTGTCTGAAGACATGGTCTAATTAAAAAAAGTTCAATTAAAGAGCTACCAAAAGATCTATGTGTCTAGTCATCAGTCAGACATTATTAAAATAGGTCAAGCTATTGTTTGCTATTTTTTCATCCCTATGATCTTAAAAAGGAACAATATATATATAAAAAAAGATAGTCCTAAAACACAGAAGTGGTCAAAAGTTTTTTCACATACAAATAAATAAAACTTGGGCATCCAGTTTCACTGAATTGTTAAATAATACATTTCAAAGCTCCTGCACCAAACCAAAAATGCTGGCTTTGTTGGCTCTTATTCTGCAAAATCACATATCAGCACTCGATTTCAGATTTCATCTTAGTGTATCAGAAAGCTCATCAGGATCCCAAGAGAGATCCTATTCCTCGTCCTCCAGGCAAATATTTTATTGTTATGGTGTGGGGAAGAAAATCTCTGGCACACACGTTCTATCATAAAGGGTAATTTTACCTGTGTAAGTTTCATGCAGTACTGGTCTCAGTCTCTCTGCTTAAGTATTCTGCATGAAACCCCATAAATAGCCTACATGAAAATTCTCATCTCTCCATCCATAAAGAACATGAAAGGTTATAGCCTCAATATACAGCTGCTCTGCTTCTCAGCTCAGCCTGCAGATGTGTAGCTCCCCAGCCCAATTCCCAGCATGCAAGTCAAGTACCAACACAGATCGTGTTACAAAAGTGTTGTGGGAAAGATGATCCTGAAAACTCTGTGGCTGAAGTCAAAGGAGAAGAGATCCTTTATTCTGTCTCCCTTGCTCTCAGTTGGTCTTCATAACCAATTTGCAGCCTCTGTATTTCTGCATTTATGTGGACAAGGAGTGTGAGAATTCATCAATCTGTTTTGCACTTTGTGTGCTGGGATACTGAGTTATTGTGTCCTGTGGTCAAAACTCTAGGCAGCAAAGTCTGTTCTGACTTTATTTTTGGATGCTACATCTGGCTGAGGAATTATACACACACACCATGGGCTGTCTCAGACACTGCTCTTTGCACCTTCAGTTCTCCTCCAAACAAGAGTGAAAACACCATACAAATGGGCCTGATAGAAAAGTCTACAAATAATTTATTAATCAGGAAGGAACAAGCCTATAGCATATATTAGAAAACAACCACTTTCTCGTCATTTGATAGGCCACACTAATGGAAAACCTTAAAAAAACAACTTCAGTTGTTGGATGAAATTATGTTTATGGGGTTTTCCCCTCCATGAAAAACCAGTTTTATTTCTATTAAGTCCTATGTTCCATTTTTTCTTTAAATACAGAATAAATAAATATTGTACTAGAGCCTAAAAGCAGAGTTAATTAAAAAGACCAAGGTTTCTGACAATTCAATAGTAAACTACTAGTGCAAGCTTTGAAGTTGAAATTGGACTTTAAAATTTCTTCAGGTTTTGCTAATCTTTGATGTCTAAAGGAACAAAGAAAGGTTTTGTTTGGGAAAAAAATATGATTTCTGCATGACAATCCCCCCTTTTTTTAGACAGATTTCCTAGGGAAATAGGATACTTTGTCAAACTATCTGCCATTCATCCCATAATTACTTTTGAACATACTTGCCAATTTCCAGCACATTTGAAAGGGAGATAAGTCTCAAGAATAGTGACGTTTTACAAGTTTCACTGAGCTGCCAGGATAAAAGAGTGAGATGTGAAGGACTGGCTCCATCCAATGGGGTCAGGGAGCCCTCAGCTGCTGCACACTCTGTCTGGGAAGGTGGGCTGGCAAGTCAGCATGGGCAGGGGTCCAAGGAAGCCACAGGCACAGAGGACCAGGGCGAGGAAAAGGAGATGTTGCTGTTTTGGTGGGAGAGGTGACAACTGCAGGTGCACGTATAACCTGACTGCTCTGGTTCTGTTGTTTATGAAATTCCCAGTTAATATTTCTGATCCCAGATTTCACCAATTTTGTTTGCTTTTGAAGCATTTTCTGTCATAGGTTCAAAATACTGAAAGTTTTCTTTTAGTCAAAGAATAAAAGAGCCATTTATGAAAGGCATGCTATGTGGAGAAGGATTATTAATGGGTGCTTCTTCTTCCTCTTCCTCTTCCTCTTCTTCTTCTTCATCATCATCATTATCATAAAAAATTATTTAGAACTCTCCTGTTCATATTTAACTGACACAATTATTTAAAACAAAACAAAAGAAAACAAAACAAAACACATTTTTGAGCAAACTGTTTCAACTCTTTGTTTTTGTTGTTGGCCAAACCCACTTCTGCCTCATCACAAGGTAGTCTAGACTGGTAAATTTGTAAAATCCATGCAGAGCAGAGGCTAGAGGCAGACAGAGAAGGGATAGGGAACCAAAATAGCCATGCTGTAGATTCTAGAAAACATACTTACTCATATAGAAAATGACAGGTATATTAGGGGAAAAAATGGATTAATTTCTTCAGCTGTAAAGGACCTCACAGTCTATTACCATCAGCTTGTGGAAGCCAGTAGCCATCATGGCAGATGTCTTTTCTTTTCCAGTACTTCAAGAAATTAAACTGTCAGTCTTCATTTCAGCTGGTGCTTTCACCCTGACATGATGCTGTGCTTAAGAGGGTTTGAATTCAAAACAATTCCCTTGGCTTCACTGTCTCCCTGTATCGGATCGGTATCTCCTGATGAAATCCAGGATATTGCATTCAAGACATCAAGGCAAATGAGGGCTGGCAAGCATGAGGTCGTATTGTATTTTTGGCAATGAAATACTCCTGCTGGAAATCCTGGAGGACATCCAGAGCCTAAAGCTCTATTTTATCACTTGAGCTGGGGAACAAGTACTTTAAGCAATTTAAGATAAGACCCCCTCCCCTCAGTCAAGTAAAGACAACGTCACAAGGGACAAACTCCCAGTGCAGCTCTACATAGTTTGGCAGAGTTACCCTCATGATAAATCTCTCTTCTCTGCCTCCTGAGAAGGGCAACAGGAAATTACTATTTAGAGTGTCATTACAGGACAACCTTACTTCTCTTAGTCCTTCCATAAATTTTCTTGTACTGATTTAACACCGCAGTCGTGCAAACTGTTGGTGACTCTTTGTTTCCCTTGGAGGTGGGACTGTAACTTTGGAGGTGGAAGAGGAGGGCAGAAGGAGCCAGTATCTGGACGTGAAACTCATAACTCATGTGGCAGTGGGTACCATTGGAGCAAGGGACGACTTTCTTCCCAGTGCTTTATGATTTAGTGGTGACTCAGTAAAATGACCACCAGGCCAAAGGTGGGAAGTGAAAAGGTTTCCTGTATTTAATGCTGAGGAAAACCCAGCAATGACCCTCAACACACTTAAAAAGAATTATTGCCCTCCAGTTGGAAACAGCAATTCACATTTCAGTATTTCCTAGAAAAACAGCTCAATTTTTAAGCCCCGACTTCAGGACTGGTGGAGATCAGTGGGATTTTCCAGCTCTTCTGTCTTTCTAACCTCCTAAAGAAACTCATCTACCTCACCCTGAGTTTTTTTGTGCCTCTTGTTCCAAGTCACTCAGAGATGCTTTAAAGGCTGGTTTCATACATTGAGGCCTCTGAGGATTAAGAGCTATATAGGCAGAAAAATATTTCTTCCCAGAAATGACCCCATGCTCTGAAGTGTAAGGATTGATAACCCCTGTAAATTTTCTCTTTGCCAGGGCATCTGCTGATGTTATTCATATTCATGTAAGTGCCTAATCCTTTCCTGAATTATTTGCCTTATATCACCTTGAGTTTACAAAATAACTTTATAGGTAGCAGCCATTTTCACCCCTAAACTTTCCAGAATGCTCTTGCCAGTGGCCTTTTATCAAAGTACTGATTTAAGGCTGATGGTTTGCACTTTGAAAACCACAGGCTCACTTGTTATGGAAAAAGAGAGACCAGACAAGTTTGATGACTTGTATGCCAGTAACAATAAAACTCATTGGCCAGATACAAAAATTACCTGATTGCAGAGAATAAACCTCAAAGCCACAAAGAAATTTTCTTCTAAAGAGATTTTAAAAATGCACCTGAAAAAGTAGCTGGGACTATTAACTCCTCCTGGACATGTCCCTGTCTGTCCTGCACACTCCTCACGAATGGGTTGAAGTAGATGTAAATATGTTGCTTTTCCTTTAAGGGCTACAATAGATTTTTTTTTTGCACTTTCAGAGCAAGGAAAGAAAGAAAAAAAAGAACTCTCTGAAATCACACTTAGTTCTTCAGACCCTAGAAAAGAAAGGAGTATATCCCACATCATGGCATGTCTCGTTATTTGTCCCATTGGACAGACTCACAGACTCATCACTTTTTTGCTTCAACATCTGATAATTATTGCACAGCAGAACCTCTCGTATGCTTAGACACAACAAGACATCTGCATTTTCTCTTTTTGTCTGTTACAGAGGGGATTTTCAGCACTGAATTTATTTCAGGGAAAAATGAAACAAATGTAAAAAGTTAAGAGAAAGTAGGTTACCATGAAATGAGGAAATCTGATAATGTAGCATTTCAGGTATGTGTAGTGGCTGTTTACGTGAGGGCTCTCAAGGAGTGCAGAGTAGGCAATGATTAGCAGTGTCTCTGAGTCTGATCAGGCACTATTGTTGGACACAATGTTCCATGGGTTTTTAGGTTTTTTTTGAAAGTGAGATATACACAATAATTTTTTTTTAATGTGATTAGGAACACTCAGATTAGATCAGCAGAGATATTAAACCTGGCCGTAAGTGCTTCAAGATGAGGGGATGGAGGTTCCTTTAGAAGGCATTTGACATCTCGAAAAAAACAGCTTTATTTTGAAAGAACCCACTTAACCCAGAAGATCTATTTTCCTTGTGTTTTAGACTGTGATCCATTATGCGGTGTGCTGGAGGTTCATTTGCACTGTGAGAAAAATAAAATCACCAGTGATATGAGACTTGTGCTTTCTTCAGTGTATATTCTTCTATTTTTAAGAAGCACATACCCAGCCTCTGATTTTTCTGAGCAGTGTAGCAATAAACCAAAGTAAGTAGTGTCCTTGGTCAAAAATCACTGCCAGAAATCAGAAAGCCTGACAGTTTATGGTTTTTTATTCTCCCCCACAAATTTCTTCTTACTATCCCCTTGCTAGTCCTCTTCTTGGCTTTCCTGTTTTCCCAAGCCCTACAGCCTGCAGACCTGAAATATCTTCACTCTCTCTGCAGAACATACACTTCACTTCAGTCAATTTATTCTGATTTACCTACAGCCCGATGCTGTGGATGGTGGTTTCAGGCTTTGAAGCTCCTTTGCTACTTCAAGCAGTTTAACTGGCTTTTCCATTGAACTCAACTCCCTGTAACATCTAGGAGTCCAGGACTGACCAGTCTAAACACCACTGGTGTCCTTCAGCATTGCAACATCAACCAAAATGACATTTAGAGATGTAGGACAGAAGAGCGAAACCATTTCCCTGCTCAGAAAAAGCCCAGTAAGGCCATTCGTTTGCTTTTCATTTTTCTTTTGTAAAAGTCCATGAGGGTATTTGCTAGCACTGATTGATTGATCAGCTTCTAGGACTGACATTTGTCCTTGTACCCAATTAAATTTGAACATGCACTGACTTCTTACACCTGCCCTCTTTCTCAGTCTTACTTCCCTTCTCTGTGGGTAGGTCAGAGAGAATGAGATTAAGATTATACAGAAGAGGGGAATTAATTCAGAGAGAGAACTGAAGTAGTGTAAAAAAAAACTCTTTGTAGGAATATGACTGTTCTTTCTGCAGATTTGCAGAATCCCAGAAAGTGATAAACTGGCAATGCAAAACAACTTCTGACTCAACTACTCACTACAGACAGAAAGAACAAACAGTTAAAGAATTTACACTAATGCAATCAGCAAGTTAGACACTGCTTTTACACAGCTCTCTACTCTTGTTCCTGAAACTAAAGCAAAAAAACCAATATTTCTATGCTCCAATTAAATGTGAATTCATTTGTCTTTTTCCTCATCAAGTGCCATAATGAAAGCAGGGAAATTAAATGTAACTTTACTGTGCAATGAGTCAAAGCTGACAATCAACAATAAAAGCCATTAATCTAAATTAGAAGCATAAGAAAAGAATGGCACAATACTGTCTCCAGGACTGGATGGAATTGGTACCTATCACTGAAGGCCACCTGACGAATTCTGAGTTAATTTGCTGGGATCATGATTGCAATTTACTACTGCACATGATATTTCCTGCTTTGCCAAGTACATGTCACCAATTGGAACATATTTTAAAAAGATGAGAAAGTTACCTGCAAGCATCAAATCTTTCGTGGGGCAAGTAGTCAGTTCGGGGGGGGGGAGTGGGGGGGGAAGGAGTTATTTTTCCATTTGCCTTCCAAAACCCCCAGTGCTTTTTAATGTGCTCTCTCTGTCCCCAGTGTCCTATTTGAACAGTTTTCCAAACCATTCTTGCTCCCTTCCCAGAGCTTCTATGTGGCAGATGGTGATATTCCTGCTTCTCTCCGGACATACACTTGTTCTTGTTTGCTTCCAGTAGGCAAAAGCTGTGCCAGAATAGGCCACTACTTTGTAAACTCTCTGACTTCAGTGGATTCTCCAAGAGTTTCTGCAGCTGCAAACACCTTAGAGCTGCTGCCAGAGGCATTGTATGCAGTTTCTCACTGCAGGATCCTGTGTTTGGTGTCAGGTGTGGGCTGCCTCCCAACAAGATGGAAAACCCTGCAATCCAAAAACTATAGAGACACCCAGCAGTACCTTCTCATTTAACTGTTTCCTTCTTCACAAGTAGCACAGATAGCCCTGCTTCTTCAACAATATCCTCCCTATCCTCCTGACGAATTGCTTGTAATGACGCACTCAGGCATGCATTACTCCTTGAAATGTAAACGTAATCATCTAACAGTGCTCAGTCTGATGGAGCACAAAAAATACTTCAACAAGTGTTGGTTTGTTTGTTTCTCCACAAGAAAATGTACAGTGGAAATCTCTTGCAATGTAAGTGCCTTGAGTAGAAGGTTAAAGAACTGTTGGTTTTCAATTTGCCTGCCTGATACCTCTGATTCCAAGGAGTGATACCTCTGATTCCAAGGAGTATTTGGATGCTAAAAAAAACCAAACCACTCCAAAATCCAAACAAAACCACAAAAAACCTCACAATGAAAACAAACAAAACAAACCAAGAAACAAAGAAACCAAAAAACCTTAACCCAAACTGCACAACCAAAAGAAAGAAAAGGAAACCACATATACATATTTCACTTTTCAGGCAGGGACCTAAAGGTTTTCCTCAGTGTCTTCTTTAAGTTATGGGATTCATTCTCCAAGCCCTTGCAATTTGCTGATTAAGGGCAGAGACTGGAGAGGCAATCTTCAGCTCTAAAGTACAGAATATTTAGGCTCCTAACGCCTGCTTAAGAGCATTAAAACTTCTTACATGACACTAGTTGCTCAAGAAGGTATTGTACAACAAAATTCATAAGACAGCACAGTTTGTACAATGTGAGAAACCTTCTATTTTTGTAACCAATGAAACCTACTCAGTATCAATGCTGGAGTTTGGGAAATGATTTACTGCATCCTGAGTGAACACCTCTCTCAATTTGTGGATGAATTGATGGATTACACGTGACTGACTACACTTAGAAGAGTGACTCTGGTTTAATAGCAACCTATACTCTGGGTGCAGTTGTAAATACTTTATTAAGCTGGTGCAATGAAAATCCTCTGAGGTTTCAAATTGACTCTGTTTATAAACTCCAGAGAGAAGCAGGTACTGAAAGATTATGATTTATTTAATTTAAAATATTCCTTCATCATAGAGTATAAAGAACATATTCTCAAAGTATCCCTTGTGTCTGCCCATGGGCTCCAGAGGGAGCAGAGAACGTTAAGCAGATTAAGAGGCTATCTAAATATCTACAGTGTAGATATTTAGATGAATACTATTTCAAGTGTTTTGAACCAAGGACCGTCACAAAGGCCATGACAGGAAAACACTAGATGGGATATTCAGTTCCAGACTTGAGCTGGAATTTGGCACCAGGAGAAGTCATTTCAGCTACTCACTAGACACACTGCTGCTCTAGGATGGTTTGGGTCTGGATTGTACCATCTACGTGTGGATATCTTGAATAACTTAACAACCCAACTGTCTCTACATTCAACAGAACTGTGTGGATACATGAGCCAAAACCTTATATTTCATTTAGAGTTGATGGGGATCTAGTCAGTAACATCTATTGAGTATGGCAAGGTGCTCAGCTCCCTATATTAAATCAATAACTCTCCTGACTCCACTCCCTGTAGTGACTACAACTCCCTGACTGCAGAGGCACCCAGTGAACACTGAATGCAGACACTTAAAAGAATGTGTCTTGATATGGAACTGAATCCTATTCCAGGACCGTAACATCTTCAGAGACCTTACAGTGATCACTATGCCTGTCAATAGGCATTGTTAATCCAACTCTTCTAACAGTTGCTGTAAAAAATTGGGGCAAAACCTCTGCAGACTTCCAGAGAGAAATTCCCCAGGTGCAGACTGTTTGAAACATCTGTGATTTCTGTAATTATTGCCTGTGTTTCCTGTCCAGATGTGCCCATGCCCAGATAAACCAGTTGTTTTCAAAAATGGCAAACAGAGGAATAAAAGGCTGAAAAGACACTTACCGTTAATTATTTGCATTTAAGGCAGGGTATAATTAGTTTTACAATTGCTAAGGCATTGACAGCAAGCAACTGCTATCTCCAGTCCATCCATAAACAAGCTTCTCAGTAATTAGAAGAGACCACACATGTTACAGATTACTGTGGCTGTATAATGGCATGGGCTTTTCCTTTGCTTTTTGCTTTTTATTTTCTTTTGGTTTTTTGGTTTTTTTTCCCAGTGTTCTGTGATTTCTTCCTCACCCCTTCCAGTCAGCACACCTAAGTTCAAAACGTCCTTTATTGAAAGTAGGAGGTTCACATTGATTGTAGCATTTAAAAGAGACCATTTGGGAAGACAGCTTAGGAAATTATATAGATTCTTAAATTAGAATGCAGCCCATTCTCAATAGAAAGGAAAAAGTCAACACAGCACCAATTGTAACAAGGTGAGATTCTTCCAAACATCATTAGTTGCAAAGGCATGGATTTAAGTAAGAATTTGGTGGACTACTTTCTTGCCAGTGTGACATACATTTGTCTTGGAAAGCAACGTACAGACACTAATTTCCTATTCAAGATAAAGAGTCTGGTCTTCTGGAAGAAGTGCTAGCAATAGCAGTTTGGTTTCCAGCACTCTCCCAAAGGTAAGAAGGTGCTGGCAGGAGTGGAAATGATGTTAAGGTAAACTCACAATGAATGACTGATAGTCAAAATACAGAGGATGACATTACTGGTATTGTCAAAATACAAAGGAAGTAAAGGGTCTTTTATTTATTTCTTTTAACTCTGAAGAGCTCATTAAAAGGATGTCAAAAACGCTAAATTTTTCTGATTTTGTCTTCCCTATGTGAATCACTGGCACAATCTAAGGACCCCTTCTCTTGCTAATTGCTAGAGAGCTAATAGCACGGTGTTGCCACGGACACGTACACAAATGTTTTCACCACTATATACAGACATTATGTCATGTCATCTTTATGCCTACATAATAAAGGAGAAGTGTCCTAGAAATATTGAATTATAAATATGCCATTTTTATAGATCTGAAAGTTTTATTGTTTTATACCTTTCACCTCTGCTCATACAGATACATTTTTTTTAATAAGTTCGGAAAAATGAATCACAAAATCATGAGAAACATGTCTATTTGTTAATGCCTCATGGCCTGCTGTCAAAAGACTGGTGTAGGAACAAGCTAATAGCCTATACATTCTGTTCTGGGAGATTATAGGGTTTTCTTACAAGCAGATTAACACAGAAGCACAATTATCCTTTCAATTGCATTTTTGCATATAGCATAGCATAATGTTGCCACCATCCATGGAATTGCAAGGAAATTGCATATTTTTTGTAATGTGTTTAGTGAAACTGCAGATTACAAAGGAACTTGCTGAGATAGAGGGACATGGGTTAAAAGAAAGGAAGCAAATTTACCAAAGACACACAAATGGAAAGAGCTGGGAATGAACTGGATGTTTCTCAGTTTCTAATTTAGTGTATTAGCAAGTGCAACATGCTGTTTCCCTCTGTAAGCATCTTTATGACTGCTCCTATGACAGTTTACTAATAAAACAGTCTATTTTATAGATGCATGTACTGATGCACCCACCTTTTGCCTTGCACTCATAGGTCAACTAATTATATAAGGAGCACTGGCTCTTATTTCTGCCTAGTATGAGATGAGAACAATTTCTTTGGAGCTTGGTTTGGGTTTTTTTGTTTTTTTTTTTTCAGTTTGCAGGAACATTCTCATGCATTCTGCATAGAGAACCCCAAGTTCACAGAACAATGAAAGATCATTTTTATATTGTGTAGAAAAATTACCCTTTTTACACCCTGCTGGCATTTTTCTGGGAAAAGAAATGTATCCCCAGCTTCATGTAAGTATAAATGAGAATATTAACTCCCTGTCTCATGAGCCAGTCTTGCACTGAGATGGCGAAGCATGTCAATGATCCATAAAATATGATAAAATACTATTCCAATATAAAGTATACAATGGGCTTCTGTCTTGTGGGCAATATGTGCTGTGAGCTACCTCATCATGGGGAAGAATAAACTCTGCCCTAAAATAATAATCAGCATATGACTGCAACTGATGCAAACTAGGAGTTGACTGGCTTAGGAAAGAAGGCTGGTTGCAGCTTATTCCTGCTAGGATAGATGACAGGTGCATCAGTTTAGCAGCACTGAGTTGGTGGGAGTGAAAAACATGCTGTTTTGCTCTGGGTTGCAAATGGAAGATGGCTTTTATTTCCCTGGGGCCTTTCTGGACATGTAGCTACCCCCTAACGATGTACTCACCATTCCCAATGGCATGGTGCTTATCCAGTGGATTGATACAGGGTATATAGGCCACCCTCTCTCCTGATGAATCACTCCCTCTTTAAAGATGCATGACTGGAGACCAAAAATACTTGACATAACCTCCAGGCTGGAACTGAGCAGGTAAAAGATATTGCACAAGGGACATCCCTTTTCTCTATGACAAAATGTTCTTTTCTCCCTGATTTTTTTTTTTTTGTTTGTTATTCTGGGAAGTGAAGAGAGAGGGTCAAAAAGTAAAAATCAGAAAAAGTATCTTCATCCACATAATCAAACTGCCTACACTAAAAAATTTGCCACAGTTTCTACTGAGTTGGTTGCTATGCCGTTCCAAGGACTTTCCATGTCTTTTACCACCCTACAGCTTCATGCTCAGCACTTCTAACATCTCCAGTATTTTATTTAATATTGAGTTTGTCATTTGCACCTACAATTTTCTTAATTTCGTCCATGGTCCCACTCTTTGCTCACTGTGTGCCAAGGTGAAAATGGAAGACACACAGCCATCTTCATTTCACTATATTCTTTGCTATTACTGTTCTTTGTGCTTTCTGCCTCGTGTGAACAAGTTAATACCTTTTTTTGACAATTTTCTTATTGTGTTTTGTATTTGTGCATCAAACCTCGTAACATTTTTGTTTTAATTGCTAATATCTCATGTTGAGACTCCTAGAAATACATCCTTACCCCTACTAACAAAATGGATTTGTTCAAAGATATTTCAACACAATCAGGTCCCAGTTTCACCAGAGAAAGGATATTTCATTTGAGAACCCTAGCATAGGAAACACCACAATCAATCCATAGTCCTTTCTACAAAACAGGAATTATTGTTCCCTTTGACCAGCAAAGAACAAGACATAAATTGTAAGGGTAACTGCTGGAGTAAGCCAGATCATCACAAGATAAAGGTTCCCAGTATCCCAATGCTTAAGTGACAAAAATATCTACACTGAAAAATAATTCAGGATTTAGTGCTTATCACCCCACCCCACATCAGAAGGCCAAAAGAAAGTTTCTCACAGATTTTGAATAAAGCAACTAGAAATGCACTAGACTTCTGAATCAAGCAAGTAAATAGAAATGCTTCTAACATGTAGATGTCCAGTGCTTAGGGGAGGTGGGTTTTGGTACAGAGGTCATTCCTTTGGAATTACTGGGATACAAAAAACTTGAAATCAGGAATCGTAGAGTCCCATGGCTGGAGAAAACACAGTTGAAAGGGATGAAAACCAATCCTCCCACATTCAGCTGTCTAAATTAAGTATGTGTAGTCACAAACATTGAAAAGTGTTCTTTTTCAAAATAGCCCAAATATAGGATGTCACAGTTCCCAAGTAAGGATCTTCAGACAGATCCTTAGAGATCCTATAGAGGACTGTGACCACCTACAGAGATCACAAGAGAGGAGACCCAGCCCAGATAATCAAAGCTGAATTAAATATTTTTTTTTTGTTTTCTTGAAAAATCTCTGGGAAATCTCTTTTTGGGGCAGAAGTAGGGAACAACACAATTATTTAAAAAGAATGTTTTCCGCTTTAGACTTAAAAGCAGGTTCAAATAGTGCATGAAAGAGCAAAAAATCCTAGATCAACATATCTCTCTGATCTAGTTTCTACTACAGTCCATAGCTTAATTTTGCTGCTCACATTTAGATTTCCCTTTGTGAACACAGATTAATCTCATAAATTGAAAGGCACCTCACAGCAAATATTGCCCACAAGACAGAAGTCTACCATTTACTATTTATTGGAAGAGAGAAAGAATTATTTTTAATTTGTAGAACTCAACTAGGGAGAAGCAGATATAGCTCAGTTAGCAGAGACCTGTGCCTGCATATTAAAAATACATTAAGATCAATAAATGGATAACTGAAACATCTATTAAAACATTTCCACGTAATATAAAAGACATGCATAGCTGTATAATTGAAATATATTTTCTGTCCGTACTACTATGAGATAAAGAATTTCAATGAAAATACAAAGCACAGAATGATATTGCTCATTGTTAATTATCCAGCAAATAGGATTATTATTTTCTTTTTAAGTGATTTTTGTGTGAGCATGCACTGGTACATGACTTCAGATTTTCATCTGGAGAATGCAAATTTCTATCAATCCACTGCCTGGAAAAAAAGATGGAAAAAAGGAGAGAAGGTTCCTCTGGCTACCAATGCTTTCCACTCTTGCTTGGAAGGGACCTGCTTTTTTGGACTACCAGAAATTTTTTTTACTTTATTACTCTTCCTATCCTTAGGCTCCTTGTCCTTATTTTCTCATCTTTACTTCCATGATCCTCCCCATGCTTTACTCACTGAGGCATTAAAGTTGTTAGCATTTTCTTACTGTCCAGAAACTGGAGCACAGTATCATTTAAGGCATATCACGAAGCAGATTTGTGATCAGTGCTGGCATAATCAGGAAAAGAGAAGCATAAGGTTTCCTGAGCTAAAAATAGAATTGTAAAAGATTAAGCAGTCTTTTGTACTATTTATAGTGCATCAAGACTAAGTGTAAAGGAAAATATTTAGTAAACTAACATTTTGGGTTGTTTTAAATATGAACAGAAGTATAATGCATGCTTTTAAAGTGTCTCACATCCTTGAAAATGGGCTTATATAGAGATATTTCTTATGTACAAGCTCCAGTTCTGCTTCTAAGCCTTTTTAGTAGGAACCTACTCTAAATATGCCCAGTGTTCAGCCTGAATCACAAAATAATTTCCAAAAAGTCAAGCTTGATACCAAAAAAAACCCAGTCTTCTCTATGTTCGCAAGCACCACTTGCCTTCAGAGATGGACGTCTATTTCTGAGACTGGTAGAATACACTTTGAAAAAAGGGACAAAGAGAAGAATGCCCAGTTTTGGGGAACTCTGATATGATCAGTGCCTTAATTTCCTTTTCTTTGCAGTCCAGAAGGGTGGTAAAATAGAGTATGGCTTACCAGCAGCTGTCAGCTTTTCACTGTATCACTCCAGAAAATACGGGGATTAAGGCTGAGCGGGCTACATTTAGATCTACACCCAAAACATCATCAGAGGTGCCAGGGCATGAGGGACAAGACTTGGAAGGGATGTGCATTATGCAAAATGCTTAGCAGCAAGAGATCTGAGGTGAGTGATCAAAGGGAATCCTTCTTGGCTCCACTCTAACTGTCCTGGGTGCCTTTGGGAAGCTCTGCAAAGCTGCTCCCTGGCATTATGGAGAAAAGCCCCCTTCCAAACCATAGTGCTGCAACACAACCAGCATAAGCTGCCTGCTGGGAGGGGAAATCGTTGTTGGTTGGCTAACTTCAGTGGCCAAAGTGAAAGGAAAATAGGGAGAAAAAAAGAAATCGATTTGGCTTTGGGAAGATTTTGGTGAGTCAGAGATGTGCTTGCTGCGACACTGGGAGTGAATCGAGAATACCCTGTCCTTGAAAAGTAATTGGCTAAACCTCAGACTTTTAAAATATTTTGGCATTGCTGCACTCCACACTGCAACATCCTACTCCCTGAGGACCTTCAGCCCTCACTGAGGTGATGTAAACCACATACATTTTTACTGCACAGGGAAGAGGCTCCTGAGTTACCATGCTGCAAAACCAATCCATCTCCACAGAAGAGACCTCCTGGACAGGGAGCTTGAAACCAGCCGTGCACCTAAGCTGATGGTTACAGGCTTGTTGGTATCTAAATCCCCACTTTTCTCCAGGAAAGGGATGAGAAAATATTCAAGACCGCACCAAAGTGTCACCACTGTCTGATGGGTATTGAGTTACACTGATTCTCAGCTGGAGTCAAATCCAATCCTAATGCTGGAGTCTAGAGAACAAGGTGCCCTACCAACCTGCCACACTGAAGTGACTTCAACATGCTCTGAAAGGGAGAAAAAAGATATTCACGCACACAAAGACAAACAAAGGGTTTCTTGTTGTTTTTGGGTTTTAAGTGGGGATAGAAGGAGAGCTGGCATTAGCCAATGATGCAGTCAGCTGTGGTGAGGACTCATGCTCAGAATATGATTTTAATGCATCAAACTCTGAACTTGCAATTAAACCTCATCAACAGCAAGTTAATACTGTAACCTCATCCAATTACCTGCAGAACTAAAACCACTATAACTTTGCCTGGAGCACAAGCCAGCAGAGCTCAGCAAGCCCAAGAGACCAAGGTTACAGGATACCAGTATCCGCGATGTATAGCAAATATTGCTCAGCACTTCCTTAATAACTTTAATTTAGGAAATCTCAGTCCCAGGTAAAATCCCAAGTCCCTACTGACCGGTGTCTCACTGCTTTTGAAGGGAGCCACCAGCACTCAGAATTCTAAAATTCAGACAATAACTGTCACAGCCTGAATATGGACTGTAACAATGCTATTTTTTGCCTTTTTTCCAGAGAAAAATAGCCTTTTAGTCTAACACATAATTTTGTTCTTTTTTTTTTTTTTCCCCTTCTCCAAGAGAAAAACAAGCAGACAGAAACCTAAAGGTCTGGCAATTTATGTTGTGGTAATCATAAAAACTGAACATGTTTTCAGGCTTTGTGATTATAAACTGTGTTTGGGAAAAGAGATTTTTTTTTCCATTTTCTTCTTTAATTTTCCTCTCACTGAAAGTGACTGCTAACATGCAGGGTTCAGGGATTTTTTATTAATTTTGAAATTTCATCTTTCTGCTGCAACAGAATTTTTACCACTTCATAAGCTGCAACTGCATCATTGCTGCCATTTATGTCCAGGGTCATCATTCTGCTCCTTGATAAATAGGGACATGTAAAAGTCCTATTAGTGAATTTAGATTTATGAGCAGGTTTGACTGACAGATGCTTGCATGTCATGAATACAAGAGCAGTGAGTTTCTAAATACGACAAACTGCATTAGGCATATGGATTTATACTGCGAAAGAACTACTCAGCCACAAGAGACCTCCCAAAGTAGAGGAATATGCAGAGTAAAGTTAGGAATTGAAGTATGTCTCATAGAAACATACAACCTGGAAGAATCTCAGCCACATCAGTTCTTTCATACTGCAGATAATCACAATAAGAATATCAGAATCTATCTTTAAGCTATTTAGGCTTTTCCATAGAACACTGCAGAAAATTTGCTGTAGAAAATTTACATCCATTTCTTTTTGTAGGAATATTTACTTTAACTGGAAAAGCCTGTCTTCTTCCATGTTTACCTATTGAGATGTAAACTGACATGTTCCACAGGGCTAAACCAAGGTACATTGCTTTCATGTTCCCCTAAAAGACAGTCTGCCCTCAGAAAGCAAGAGATGGCAGCTCATGGGAAAAGATACTAAAAGAAACAGGTTGGGACTGGGTGGGATGTGAAGAAATACTGCAAAGATAATGGGAGGGAGAGATTTTGAGCAAACCTCCAGTCAACACAGGGCAGAGAAGCATTCTCACTGTCCTTGTGTCTTTTCCATGTTTCTGCTGAGGAGGTATTTGGCCAACTCCACCTTTCAGTTCTCAATTCTCTCTAACAGGACAGACAAACAACTGGGACTGACAGCTTTGGGGAATAAATCAGATTTTGAAGACATAATGTTTCTTTTCCAGCTGTGGCTCAGTTAAATGCTCAACAGTATTAAAAAACAGGATAAGAAAAGGTACCTGAGCTTATTACCCTGGTTGCAGTCTCAGTGTTGAGATATTTCTTCCTCTATATTTACTACCTTTCTTTTAAATAAGCTAGTAAGCCCTCCTTCCTTCTTCTCTTGGGAGATCATTCCAGAAATAAATGGAAGTCACTGCTAGAGGGTTTTACTTTATATTCTGGCTCTATTTCTCTTGGCTCAATTTCGTCCCCTGAAGTCAGTATAGAGAAAAAGATTCATGGATTACTTTTTAAGGGCAGAAAGGACCCCAGTGATTGTCCAGTGTGAGATATGTAACACAAGGCATAGGTCTTCACACTACTAATTTTGATTCCATATCCAAGAATTTTGTGTTTTTTCTTGTCTTCTTTTTTTTTTCTCTTTTCTTTATAGGAGAGAGAAATTCCATGTTGAATTTAAACCTTCCAATGATAGAAAATCTACCCCAGCCTTTAGCGAGTTATTCCACAGGTTAGTTTTCTAACTATTCAAATTCACACTTCATTTTTCGTTGGAATTTATTTTGCCTGAACTACCAGTCATTGTTTCACCTTAGTTTGTTATGCTGCAGAGCCTTATCAAATTTATTCCTTCTGCCCTTTCCCTTCCCCCTATGGATATATTTAGACTGCAATCAGGTCATTCTCTAAGCCTTCTTTGATAACTAAATAGAGTTGCTTGAGTATTTCACAACAAGGCACATTTCCCAAGCCTGTAAGCATTCATGTGGTTCTTCTCTGAATCCCTTCCAATTCATCAATATCCATCTGAAGTGTAGACACCAGAACCAAATAGTATTCCAGCAGCAATCTCACCAGTGCCAAATGCAGAGTTAATTTAACCTCACTACCCCTACTGAGTTCTCTCACATTTAAACATTCAAACATTACTCTAGCTTTTTGAACCATGCTCAGTAAGCATGAAGACTATGACCTCCATGACTTCTTTTCTGCCACTGCCTTCAGAAGTCATCCATGCTATGTGCATAAACTATATTTTTATTTTCCAGACATATAAACTTAGGTTTGGCTCAGCTGAAACACATGCTATTTGCTTGATATCTTCAAACAGCCAGATCACTCAGCAATCTGTTCCCTTCCATGCTCCCCCAAGCTCATGTTATTTATGGACTTAATCCATAATTACATTCTAGTTTTTATTTCCAAGTTGTTGATATATTTCTTGATTAGTGTAGGTCTGAACGGATTCTTGTGGGAAACACAGACATTTGAAAAAAATTCTCTTTTTGTAATTAGATTTTGAGAACCATTGTTTAACAAGGTTTCAATGCATTCAATGTGTGTCCCATTGATTTTATATCACTCTAGCTTACAAATCAATACATCATGTGGGTATCATTCCAAATGTCTGAGAGAAACTCTATTATATCAACAATATTACACCGATAAAGCAGACATGAAATTTCACTTTGAATAATAGTATAAATTTGGTTAAACAACACCCCTTTTCATAAAAACATGTTGATTGGCATTTGTTATTCCCCCCTCATTAACTCTTATTCCTAGAGTCATGTATCAGACATGCCTTTATTTTACCCAGAACTGATGGTGGGCTGAACAAACTTGTAATTACTTAAATCACAATGCTGTCTTTTTTAAAATACTGGTATTGTTGTGGCTTCATTCAACTTCTCTGGGATATGCTCTGCCTTCCTAGAATCAATCAATATTGATGGTTGTTCATCACTACTTTTCTTTTTCTTAGCTGTAAGCTCTCTGTATCTGCTGATCTTAAAGGTTCTTATTGACACTATCATAGATTGTAGTTTCAATAATTTCCTCATCATGGTCATTGTCTGTTGTAGTTTAATCCCAGCCAGCAACCAAGCCCCCACAGCTGCTCGCTCACTCCCCCACCAGCAGGATCAGATAGAACTGAAAGAGTAAAAGCCAGAAAACTCATGGGTTGAGATGAAAACAGTTTAGTAGGGAAAGCAAAAGCCGCTCACGAAAGCAAATCAAAACAAGGAATTAATTCACTGCTTCCCATGGGCAGGCAGGTGTTCAGACATCTCCAGGAGAGCAGAGTCCCATCACACCTCACGGTTACCTGGGAAGACAAACCCCACGAGCCCAAGCATCCTGGCCTCCCTCCTTCTTCCCCCACTTGATATACTGAGCACGATGTCATGGTATGAAATATCCCTTTCATCAGTTTGGATCACCTGTCCTGGCTGTGTCTCGTCCCAACCTTCCAACTTCTTTGCCAGCATGGCAGTACGAAGAGCAGAAAAGGCCTTGGCTCTGTGTAAGCCCTGCTCAGCAATAACAAAAACACATCTATATTATCAACCCTGTGTTCAGCACAAATTCAGAACACAGCCCTATACCAGCCACTGTGAAGAAACTTAATTCTACCCTACAAACAGCACACATCTGATGTTAATATTCATTGAGTCTGACAGAAATCTTTCCTACACCTTATTTTAGAAATATTGAAAAATCCCAGTACTGTAACAATGCTCTTAAGTTTTTCATGGTTTTGACATAATTAAACAAAAAAAATAAATTTTGGTGTTATCTTTACATCTACTGACTAAAAATTTCTGCATGTGTCTTTTTGTTTCAATTTACTTTTTATATGCATATGCATATATATAATTCAGATTTGACTACTTTGTTTTTCACTCAAAGTAGTGTTGGATGTTTTTTTAAGCAATGTAGTGTTTTCCTTAAAGTATTTAATTCTGACTTTTCGTCATTTAGTAAAATGTTCATAAACAAGTAAGTCCCAGTTACTGTTTTAAATTTTCCATTTATAATGTTTTTGCCTTGCAAATTTAGCTCTTTTTTTTTTTGTGCCTCTGACAATCTGACATTTTTAAAGCACAGGATATAAATTATTTTGAATTTATTCTGTTTGCATTAAAGATATGATCATGCACACCTCACTCATGGTTTCCAGATGAGTTTCTTTTTGACTGTGAATAATATGGCATAATACGGAATTCCCCAGTGTTGAATGCAATATAATTGTCATGCTCTACAAATGACATTTTAGTACTATCACTGTGAAACTTCGAACATGCCATTCTCCCCATAACAATTTCCACCTGACATGCCTTATAGCCTTACAGATGGATCTTTAAGGAAGTGTTTACTTTCTTTCTTATGCTTGGGTGATAGCAACAAATATCTGTCTCATTCTTTGAGTATGATCTGTAAATACAGATTATTCCCAAAGCTGTCAACGACATAGATGATGATGTTTCTGAAAAAGCAAATTTTTCCAAATGGAGTCTTCTTAAATTGGTTGTAATGATTTTCATAATCTCAGCATGTGAAAACAGTCTTACTAGCCTTGAGTAATACTTATCAAACCAAATTTCAATCAAAACTGTTCATAAATGAAAAAAAAAATCCCAAAGAAAAATTTGTTTTTAAAGTTCCCAGCACTGGGAATAATTGCACAGCCCAGTCTTTCTAATTCTGTTCATATTTAATTTATTTTTCCACTAATATCTTAGTTATTTGTCAAAACATTGCATCTTTGATATTCTCCCTCCTTCCTAAGTTGCTTCTTCAATGTGTTCCTGATCAGCCTGGACATCACAACAAAGTGTAGAAGACTGTTTCCCCATTTACTGGGATAGAAGGAGGTTATGGAAAAATTGATGGCTGCTACCAAGACAAACAAAGTGCAAGTCTTACAAAACTCCTTGTCCAGTCAGTAATCCCTCTCCAAAATCTTCCCCCTTCTGTTTTGCCTTTAAACACCTAGGAACACTCATTCTCTTTCTTCTCTGGTGTCACTACTGCAAAATCTCTGAGTTACCTAAAACACACAGTACTGGGCAAATAGACACCCCAAAAGGCCAGTGCTCAGTGTTTGTCCATTGCCTCTGAAGCCTAAGCAGTTCTGTTTCGGCCATCAGCTGTGGTAACTTCATACTCTGTCACGTGGAAGACTTTTTTATCTAGTCTAGGATAAATTCCTAAGACCTATTGACTTGGATTAAGATTTTTGCAGTAGAGCTTGCTGTTTGAGTTGATTAGGCCTTCTCTGGAGGGTTCCAAGGAATTCTCCACTCTAGTCTACCCACTGCAAAATTGCACCATCTGTGAGAAAAGTGTAGGCAGAAGCAATGAGGGGACCGTGAAGGTACAACACAAAAGGAAAGCAGTGTGAGGAAAATCTCAAGCCACTTGGACTTGAGCAATGATGGGACTGCCACAGAAAGTGGCCCAGAACAAATAGCAAATTTCCTTTTTAGTTCCAAGCACTATCTGCTCTGAAATATGTCTTTTGGTGTTTGTTTCAGTAATCTCTGTGGATTTGGCGTATTCTTAGGCTGTTAACTTCAAATTGATATTTAATCCATTTTAAAATCCATTTCTACCTATGTGAACGTACTCATCAATGATTCAGTTTTGAATGCATCTTGCAAAGAAAATGAGAGAGAAAGGAATAAGAAATATTCATGGCACATTCCTCCAATCTCTTCTGCTTTTAATTATAATATCAAAAGAAAATCTTCTATCTCTACACTGTTTCACCTGAGATTTTTTGCATTTGAGGATATGAGATTTTTCAAAAGGATAAAAAACATCAAGAGATACTAAATAATAGTGAATGGCACAAAGATTTTTTTCTTACACATATTAACAATACGAGAGTGTATGCATGTGATGTTGCGTATGCCAAAGTATGTATGTAAAAGAAGGGAGTATGCCTTAATGTAGCATATTCTTTATTTGCTAGTATATTACATACTAGAGAAAAAGTTATTTACTCACATGCAAACAGAAATGTATGTGCACAAATCTGTGATGATACCATCTTATATAGCATGAAAAAACCCTAAACTTATAACCTCAGGATCTAGAAGCACAGTACTCAATAGCAAAAGCCAGACACTGAACCCAGTTATTTTAAGACCTGATAATACCAGGTTAAGTCTTACACACATTATCAGTGGGTTACATAAATGTGTGAAAGAGATGTATTTCTGCATGAATTCAGGTTTCCTCATACAAAGGCTTGATGATTATTTGGGTAACACAAGAATTCTGAGATTTACAGGAAAAATATTGATTTTTCTAAAAACCAGTAGACAGAGTCAGGCCGATGTCCTAATAAGGCTGGGATGACTATAGTGAATTGATACCTTTTTAGCTGCATAAAGAACGAGGAGTGAAGGCTAGATAAGTAGTACTTATTCTCACTGAAAATTTGGCATCATAAAGTGTTTTTTATTCCCTGAAAATATATAAGGTACATATATATGTCTTTACTCCCTAAAGACACAGATATTTTTGCTGAAGTCTTGGTTGAAATCCTATACCTCTGCTGAACTTTGTTGAATTAAATGCAGCTGTAATTATGTCAAATAAAGTGAAACGTGAGCGAGGACCAGACTGCCCACATTGTCCAAGTCAACATTGTGCCTGCATTTGTGCTTTCCACTTTTGAAGTTGCTCTTATAGTCGTGGCAACCAGCCAGCCACCTAGAGCCAGGTACCATTTTGCAAACATGAATCTTGTTATTAGAAATTCTCCTGAGACCCCCAAACCTATTCATAGAAGGGAAACGCTGACCCGTCCTAGTTCACATCTTTCTACAAGTTGTGTAACTTCTGGGTTGATGAAATTTAACACCTTCTCTGTGATTAACACCTTCTCTCCTTCTTTCTGCTGCAGTTTCCTTATTTCTTCCAGGGTAAGGTACTTTTATTAATGTATCAGCAGTGTCTCTCCTTAGGATGGTAAGCAGAGGTATAGAGACAAGTGTATAATTATGTTTCTCTATAAAAAATGGGAATAGAAGATGTATATTTGAATTGTAAGTGTACAGAACTCCTTGATGATTTTCACATCCTGGTCTTATTTTTCACATCTGCTCTCAAGTCCTTGCTCCCCAGTATTTTCTTTTGTATATCGGTGAAGTTACTTTTGGCATGAGGTCTCCAGATGGGTCTCAACTGCAAGATTAAAATCCTGATCTGAGTTCCTGCTAAACTGCAGTTTGAAGACCTCTAGTGCAGAATTAGAGGTTTTAATTCATCCACTATGAAGTCATGAACCTAAAGAGTCATTTAGATTCTGGATTCAAGTTTTCATGCAGATTCTGCACTATGAGGCCTAGTGTCTAGGTGCTGTTCAATCAGATAGCTGCTAAACTCCATAACCTTAAATGAACAAGGTCAGCTGAAAGCTTATTGCCATCTCCACTTTACAGATTTAAGGTTCTAAAGATTTTAAAGGAGTTGCTGAGCATCTACAAGGTATTTGTGTCACACTCAGGAACTGAACGCTGACCTGTTGCCTTTAATTGCAAAAGTGTTTATAAAAGTGTCTCCAATTGCCATCCTGAAAACAAACTTACTGGGTGGTGATTGACCACAAAAATGTCCATTGGGATGCCTTACCTAATGCTCAATCAACACTAACTGCAACAGTGTTTTGGTGGCCCAGACCCCCTGCTAGGTATTCCTTCATCATTGCTGCTCGTTCAATCTCCTGTGTTTCTTGCTGGCTTTCATTTAGATTTCAGTAAAACAAATCAACATCTGCTTTACTGCAGCCATCCTTCTGCAGGGACTTGATGTTTTAGATGAGAATTCAGACTTTCAAATTATCGCTAGCAACAGGAAATATGGAGAAGGTATCCCTGTCTATATAGCTGTTGAAGAGATGGCCCTGGGGTTGATCATCTCTTTGCAATCCCTAAGAATAGACATTCCACTCTATTGTGTCACATGCAGCCCAGGAGTGTAAGGCATGAGGCAGGGAAGGCAGGGAGGTCAGAGGAAGGAAGGCACTTCTACTGAATGATGCGAGGATGGTGTAGCAGCAGGACAAGACTCCAGAATGATAATAGTTTTAAAAAAGAGTAAGCTGAAAGGCAGGCAGGCTCAAGAATTATTTACTGTCCAGGAAGAGAAAGGATTTTTTTATGCAGCAGAGCAGAAAAGACTGACTAAATTATAACCTTAGCCCCCAGTAGCAAGCAAAGAACTAAAGAGGAATAAAGGAACTCAGGGGGAAAGGAGGGAATTTAAAAGAAATAAGAATTCATAAAGAGCTTTTACCAATATGGAAAAGAAAGCAAGGAATTTGAGGAGTGAAATAAGAAGACAGAAACAAGTTAGAGGAAAATGAGAAATAGATCAAAAAATGGCAAGGCCTAGATACATTCAAATGAAGGGTATTTTTGCAAAAATTCTCAGAAATATTCATAATGTGCACAATATGAGGCTGTAATGGTCATATGAACTGGAATCACAAAAGAGAAATTACTACTGAAAGCTTTTATTTTACACATGGTGCTTTTTCAAACAAAAGCATCTTCATACCAATCAGCTTTTTGGAGATTCAGCAATTTTCCACACCCAACCTAGGATTTGTCTAGGCAAATACCATTCAGTAAAAGTAACAGAAAAAATGAACTTGGAAATGGAGAAAACATGCAGTGGAAATAAAAAATCCAAACACCTTTAAAATTTATATAAAACTTCTTTCTCAGCAGACTAGTTAAGAAGAGGAGTTTAACATTAGCTTAAACTGAACATTTCAGTAAATGACTCTGTATGTACACACTGTAAATGATACCTTAGGAAAAGCTTTCGAGGAAAAGGTCCATACTAAGGTCTTACTCAAGCCCACATTACAAATGGTTCTGCAATAGTAAAAATAATCCATAGTAAGGAGGAATTATCTAAAATGTTTCTGAAGGGATGTGGTGAGCTTACTGAAATACAAATGCTAACTGACAGAATAAATCATTGGTTGTAGTGGTGTCTTTGGCCTTAAAATACTCGAGAGATAACAGTTATATGCATGTTATGAGCTGAATGGAGAACGGAGGCTGTGTCTGGCAGACACTTGCTTCTATCAGCAAGCTGGTTAGTTTGATAAACCATTTTTGTGGAGCCCTGTCTCTTTTATGATTGCTGGATTCAGATCATAGTAAAGTCCTGCTAATTAAAATTTCTGGCTATAACAAACCTATAGCTTTGTAGCTATACTATTTCTGCCATATAGAAGAACTTTCAAATACTACAAAGCATGTGTTCCATAACCAACTCCATGCTCACCTTTAGTCTCATTGTTTTGGTGTTTTTTTGAAAAGAAAGTAACCACAAGCTACTCCAAAGAAGTACTACAAAATAGAGTCCACTATGAAAATCTATGAAATGAATATCTACTCATTTCCAAGGAAAATATTCTTAGACTCTCCCTCACAGTTCTGCTTCTGCACATCCAGAGATGGCACTAGAAAATGTCAAATACTGCAAGTATGTCTATATATGAAGGGTATGTGCCCAGGGCCAGACTCACACCTGATCCAGCTAACAAGGTGAACTTTCTCCTGGGATCTCCACTACACCTCTGGGACAATTAGGAAACCCTGAAGAATCCACACTATTTTTTAAGACACCACTGGTAAAAGAGGTGAATGGAATGAAGGGACACTATGCAATTTTATTTATTTTTCACACCATTAAAAAATGATCCAACTCAGGCTCTCTCTGGATGCATGTACAAGACTGATAAAGCATCAATTAACAAGACACAAAATTGACGAAGAACCAGCTCAAATGAATTCCCTCACACCTGCAAAATCAAATTCAACCTTCACCGACTCCTGGCCTCCAGCAAAAGCCTGAGTGAGTAGATAAGGTTTACAATATGTCAAGGAAGCTTAAAAAATAACTTTGTCAGATCAATAGAATGAGAAAGAAAATCCCAGGACTGAAGACACCTACTTGGAAGGATCAGTGTACACAGTGGAACCATTACAGAAAGTACTGGGGAAGATATTGAGCTCTTTCACTGTACCTCATGGGACCTGTAGCTGAAATGCCTCAAATGCCTTTGTAAATGAAGCATCTTGAGAATAACACATATTACAGGATGCACTTTTAGTGCTTCTCTGAAAAGGAAATTATACATCTAGGGCTTATGAGAATAAGAACAGCTTCTGGAAATGCAACAGGTGGTGGAGGTGCACCTAGAGAAGAAAGATATGTTGAAGGCTCTACTCTCAGGGCAGCACAGTTTCCTGGTTTAAGTATGTAATACATTGAACTTTAAAAGTTTTGACCAAAAGATTGTATTTTCCCAACTTAGCAGACACATTTTCTGACATGAATGTAGTATTTAATTGAAAACTGAGAACAGAAAGCATTCGATCAGCTATATGGGTGCTCCAAAGCACTTGCAACACAAATAAAAAGGGCAAGAGCTTGTGCTTCAGCTCCAGATCCCAGCAGCACTGATACGAAAAATGCAGGAAATATGTCCACTGCTAGGAAAGTCAATAGTAAAGATGCAGACTTCAAAAGAAATCAATAGCATGACAACATCCCTGCAGAACAGACCTGACTGTTAGAAGTGATGCCTCTTTGCCTGCTGACATACACGGTATTTTTAATCTAATGACTTCAGCAACCAGGAATCATGTCTCAAAATCATGACTTGAGTTTAAAAGGAGAAAAGTTAAAGAAAAACATGGGGTTTGCAGTTTGGCATTTTGGATTTTTTGTTTTGTTTTTGTTTTGAAAAGAACATGCCTTGTAGCTTTTTGCTCACAGCTCCCATGATCACTTTTTCCTGTGACTATGAGGGGTCAAAATCAACTTTTCTTTTTAATGAAAGTTGATGTGAGTCATAACAATATTTCAGAGATGACTGTTAAAAAGAATATCAAAATCAGTGGAGTGAAATACGTTAAGTTTGCAATACTGAATATCTATTACTCCATTCTTTCTTCCTTTACTATTGTCCATTACAGTACAAATTCAGAACATTCAATCAAAAAGGCACATATGAAGCAGTAGTGTTCAACCTTGGAAATGTTTTCATTGGACTGTTATTATAGCTTCTAAAGCTATTTAACCTATTATTTTTTGTGCTGCAGTTAGCCTTTTTTTGAAGGAGAAGTAAATAGCTCTCCTAAGCGCAGCGGTCACCTACAAAATGATAACTGTAGAGTGGATCAGTTTGCAGTAAAATAAGTTTGTTCTTGAGCGTGCTCTGGGATTGGTGGCCAGCACTTTGCACCAGTCACTGCTGAGAGCTGTTGGGTTTGTTACTCTCAAACCATGGGCAAGAAGTATATTTTCATGATCGTCTCATGTATAGTTGGACAAAAACAACAGAGAAGGATCAGGTCAGTGTGTGTTAACTTTTCCTCATTTCCTGTGGTTAAATTCACTATCTAGTACCTGTGCCCCAAATCCTGCCCTTCAGGAAAGATTTGAAATGACACAGACCATTTCTGATTCCTGGAACTTGCACCTAATGGTTCGTGAAGGGGTGGATAAATGCTGACACCAAAGAGAGATCTGCAAAGTAGTTGTGAGAGGTGGTTAAGGCAAATGTCTATAATGAGTCCTGCAGGGATTGTAGGATGCCCTGTGTGGCCTTAACAGTGGGTTCACTACTGTGAAGGATGATATCTGGTAGAGACAAGGGGTAATGGGGTTGTGGTTATGGGCTGCCCTCTCTTCCACCCCCTCAGCTGGGCAAGTGGCCTGAAGCCACAAAGGGTGAGACGGCTCCAGTATGAGCTGACTATGAGTCTTCATCTTGCTGAACCTCAACAACCTTCTGCTCTCTATATGTTTCTTTTAAGGTGCATAAAAATCTTGGTGTAGTGATATCCATCTCAAACTACCATAATGGCCTGCAGGTATACCACATCCTGCCTGGTCTTAAATGTTCAAGTGACTTACTAAATTACACTTAATATGTTTTGACAATACATTTCAAAACTGTAAAATGAGCCATCTTTTTCTAAAGCTTAACCTCGATCTCTCTCTGCAATGTGACCCCACAAGTCCTGATCCTCTCCACACCAGAGACGTCAATCAAACCCCTTTCTCTGCAAGGTGCTTTCAAGACTTGTGTCTTCCCCATGGTAGCATTTGCATGCTGCTTCTGAAGCCACTAACCAAAAAAAAAGCTCACCTAATTTCAAGACTAGCAGTCTGGGCTACCCTTAAAGAGACCTATGGGGTCAGTTGGTTGAGGTGGGCAGAGGCCCAAAGGCTTACTTTAATGTATGCGTTGTATTTGCTCGTGACTGATTGCTTCCTCAATAAATTAGGCAAGTGCTTCTCTACTGAAACCAATGACTGATTGAGGAGTCCTTATAACAGTAAATCCATTCCTCTGTCATTTTTCTGGACAGTAATGGTACTGCTGTAGTCACAGAAAAATATAGAGCTGCCCTTTGCATTGATGGCATCCTCCTTTAGAACAGAAGTTACAGTTGCTAAAGCAGCACTTTTGTGGACACAGTAAAAAATCATTAGTCTTGGTGTCTTCTCAGTCATTATTACCACTGAGAAAATCAAGCCAGGCTTGAGGGATGTACACATTCAAGAGTTCAGCATACTGTGGAGGTCACACATGAATAATGGTGCATTTCCTGAGGGCTTTTAAGTGTAAACCTCTTGTGTTCCCCAAATAATGCAAAGGGTCAATTATTTATGTGTAGGTTCCAAAATGCTTTCATTCTTGTGTTGTCAGGAACATTAGTAACTAAAAATAGCTATGGAAATCTCACAGTTTAAGAAGAAATGAAGCATCATCTTGGCAGAAAAAAACCGTGAGAAGTAACCACCAGAGATGGCTGAAAAATCATCTTGTTACCACATCAAACAGATGAAAAACTGCATTAAACAGTCTCAGGGAGCATGCTTTCCTCCCTATAACCTTCAAGTTATAGGTTTAAACAACTTAATTCGGTGCTGCAAGAGAAGAATAACAGAAAATGTATCCCAAAGGTCCTCTCTTCTCTAATAATTTCTCTTCCTCTTGTCTCCCATGGTCTTCACTGTTTCCTCTAATAGTTTTCTACCTCTGAGTCTGCCTTGGCTCAGGTTGCATAAAAATCCTTATAAAGGGATATAGTTTGTCAGAAGTGCAGTGCACTAATATGAAAATACATTAAATTGTATTAATAATGATACAGCACCCTAATGTACCCTTCAAGGACCAATTTGCAGAGCCTAACCAAAAGCAACATCCTTTTGTGCCAGGCACTGCACAGATATATCACAAAATACAGACCCCATAGCGAAGCTTTAGAAGTCCGTGGAGAGACACACAAACTAGCACCTCTACCTTCAGGAGATAATTATTTTACCTTGAAAAAGGCACTAAAGTGTCTTTATACTTAAAAAAAAAAATCAAAGCAAAATATAATTCAAGAGTAGAACACTTTTCTATTATTCTTATGGCTAGTAAAAAGCTGAATGACTTTGAGTGCAGTTGGGTTCTCATGAGAGCCACCAGTCTACTTGATTGACAGGGAAAATTATATCCTTTAATTCACCTTTCCCTCGATGAGGGAACATGCAAGATATCATGCAATGGAAAATGAGAGCAGGTACCGAGCATACTGTGACACCTGAAGTGTCCAGTCAATCACAGACCAGCCTCCCTCCAGCATGACCTGAAGGGACTCCATCTAGCATCTGTGTTCCCACACACATTTAGCCCAAGCCTGCCCACTGAGACAGCTAATTACTACTCTGATATTAAACCTGTAGGTGCCTAATAAAGTGGAGGCTCCACTGAGCCCAGATCTTGCCACTGCTGAACAAAGCAGGCAGAAGTCGTTCACCTCACTCCATCCCTACTGATTTGAGCTGGATTCAAACCAGGACCTACAAGAAAGGTGAAAGGCACCTGAAACTCAAGAATTTCCATCTCTGCGAGCCTTGATTAATTAACCTGGAAGCTCTGGTGATTGCTCTTCTGTACGTGTTGGTGAGGTTGAATGAGGCAGGGTTTCTAAGCTCTTTCCCCATGCCTCTGTGCTCATGTACACACAACTCCCTTCCTGGTGATGGTTTCGTCAAGAAAAATGCTCACAGTTAGCACCAAAGGAATGTCCTGTTCATCTTCAAATTCAAAGCCACTGTGTGAAGGGTCTGCATCAAGGTGGACACAGGTGAAGTCTACTGTAATAGCTGGTCAGATCCCAAAATTAAACTGAATTCAAAGAGTTTCTTATGAAGGCAGGAAATTCAGTGACTAGGGAGGTCATAGAAGCAATTGCATTAGTGGTTTGAGAAGCATGGACCCTCCCTCGAGGCAGTAGCCCTTCAGCTGATATTAGCAGACATGATTCTGTCTGGAAACAAGAATAAACTCTGTTTGTCTCTTGTGAGAAGCCATCTGCCCTCACTTAGTCCATATTGCCAACACACTTTGAAGTGCTTAAGAATTCATATTGGGCTATTAATGGTTATAACTGGGAAAACTGAGGCACGAAGAAACTGAGCTGAAGCTAGAAATTGAAAATGTTTTTTCTGAATGCAAGAATAATCTGTCGATTTCTTCCTGTGTCTAAAAGATCCCAAATGCACAGGAGAAGTGCACTAGAGTAAGTATTACCACTGCTGAAGACAAATTCAAATGAGGAAATTGTTCTGCTGATTCCACCTCTTGCCTTTGAAATGTTGTCTGGGCACACTAACTTCCTTCACTTCCCATTTGCAACATTGCCTTCTGTTGTTATGTGCTGCCTTTTAATTTCTGGCAATTCTCTACTTATTCTTGTTTTTTAATGGTGAATTAACTCATGAACCTGAAATAAATAGAGTGCTAAGTGGGTCAGCCCCCTTCTCTGCCAGCAATTTATAGTATATTGCCTGGTCATTGCAGGTTGATGCTTACTGAGGGTCTGACCCCCATCATCTGGAATGAGCGTTTCATATTCTTAAGCAGTTGCAGCTTCAAGAAAATACCCCTCAACTGACTCAGCAAAGCTGATTTGTGGGGCAAGAAATCACATGACAAATGTCAGAGACTGCATAATAATCGATAGTTCTGTGGTGAATTTCCATGCAGCAATGATGTCAGATAGTTTTAGTAATTACAACTAAATCTCATTTCCTACCACATGCTTAGATGAAATACATCTGTTTGCACTATGATGTGAAGTTAATCTCATCATTAATAATTCTTCTCATATTTATCTTAATATTGTTAATTACACCGGACTTGCTGGGTATGAATACAAAAGCGTGTGTAATTTGTCTTTTTTCCAAGAATTTCCAGTGCAATTTACCATTAATTACTTGCTGCTTAATACAACAACCTCCCCCAAAGAATAATTCCAGCATTATTATGGCAACTTAGAACTGTTGCTAAGGCTTTTTATTCTGCATAATATGTCATTACTAAGAAGGGTGAAAAAAAACCCTACAGCCATTCTTACATTCTAAATGGTATGCTAATAGACAGCAAAATTTGGATAATTTAACAAGATAGAGGCTGTCCTTGAACTTTACTTATTAATGATAGATCCTATCATAATTTTAATGATTTATGAGCATGCTTATATAGCATATTCTCTAGTGTGGGGCTCATCCACTGCTTATTTGAGGTTCTGGACAGATTTTCTTTGGCTTTAATGTCCTTTTGATAGGCACTGGATGACCTGAGTGTTAAAAAGGAACGTGTTTGGGCCAGAAGCTGCTCGGTATTGCATAGAGCATTTAGCACATTTCTGGAGGGAGTAGTCCAGCTCTAATGTGGAGAAAGATCAGGTTGCATAATGTAAATAGTGCTCAACTTTGATGTCTTTATAGTTCACAGAAGACTGAGGTCTTTGGAGATTTTAGACATAGACACTGTATGATTAAACTGGTGAATGTGATCATGACTGGATTATGTTTAAAATTAATGGAAGAATTATAAAAAATAGTTTTATGACAAAAACTTACAATGTTTAATTTTGAGAAATCATAGCTATGTCTAAATAAAAAAGTAAACTTGGGCACACACTTGGACTGTAGCCCCCTGATGCTCCAGGCAGGGAAGCTGATGGAAGGTAATTCTGGCCTCTTTCTGATCTCCATGTGTTGACTTTCTTCCCACAGAAACCAGCATGTCATGCCCAAGTATGTATGGAGAAACAATACATGTTCTGGGCACACTCCAGCTTGGATAGAAGTAATTGAAATCAAAACCATTCTTGCGTCCAAAAATACAGATAAACAAGGTATATTGGAAGCTCAGGACCCTGCTCTTGGAAAACTCCCGGATTGTCTTTAACTGTCTTGAATCTGCAGCCCAAACAATAAGAAAAAACCTTCCAGGCACCTAGGGGTTTATGCCCCCCAGAAGATACTGAGCAGACACTAAGAGGGAAAAGCCAATTTTTTTCTCTCTGAATCTGTCCGTTGAGCTCCAGCTTCAATCGTGAACAAATATCCTGAACAAAGGAAGAAAGAAATTTTCTAGCATCACAAAAACCAGGGCAGAAAAACTATAGCCCTATCAAAAATACAGCCAAGAATTAACTAGTGCACAGGATCACAACACCATCACATACAACAGAGGAAGATTGTTTACTCATTAGTACTGTTTTCAGCTCTGTGATTATTTTTTTTTGCACTGATTCCTCTTCCCTCCATGGAGCAATTGCTAGCAATAGTAAGCAGCAATTGAGGCAAACTCAAGAGAGTAGCAAGAGAGTTGAGAATGCTACTGGGATTCCTTAAATATTTATTAAACATTGATATATCTCCCAGGGCCCTCCAACTGCAAAACTGACAAATAGACAACCACAACAGATGTCAGTCTGGCCTGTGGTACATAATATCTCAATCATGGGGTTTTTTTCTATTATTTCTTCTTTTTTTTTTTTTTAAACTTGAATCATAAACTTAACCATAGCTTCTTTCAATCTAGGTGGCAATTTCTTTGATACTAAAATTCAGTGTTGGATTAGTAACCAACAGGTTGTAAATAATCTCAAAAGGCACCAGAATTTCACTTATTTTCAGCATACTATTCATCCACCTGTGTTACAACTGACTAAAACTCAGAATTTCAAACATCTGGTTCATTCCCAAAGTTGACTAAAAAGTTGAAGCTTTGAGGTTTTCCAGAAAGCAGAAGTTTCAAACTTCTGGGTAATACCAAAATGCCTTTGTAAAAGTGTTTGCAATGGATTGGATTAGACCGAGCTAACTGAATTGCACATTATTATATTGTGAAGCTGAAGTACTGCTCCCAAGCCTCTTGGAAATGAAGCAAAGAAAAGTTCTGTGTAATCGAGACTTGTCTGTGAAATATAGCAGCTTAGTCAGATCCCCATTTCCTCACAGAAAACTTTTCCATTAGAAAAATACTTCAGCAGTACTTTGTTGGTCCCACAGCAGCAGTTTTTCCAGAATTGAAGGTGATTCTGATGAGAAAGGTGTGTTTAGTCCTACAAAACCCACAGCAAAAAGAGATGATGATACCATTTTGTTCTGCTTTGGTATTGCCTAGTCCAGAATTTCAAGTAGTTTTCTCAACAACTTCTATGAAAAAAAAAATAGAAAAACAAACAAAAAACCCCAAACAAACAAACAAAAAACCCCTGATAACCTAAAAGCAAATGCGTTATGGAAGAAATATCTTGGAAGCATTGGAAACAAAAGATTGCCAGATCATAGGACAAGAAGAAACTGAATGAAACAAGGAGGACTGGACAAATATTCATAAGTTTACAGAATTGCATTGTGAGAAACACGAAACACTCTACATATGCTCCAAACCAGTCATAATACAGGGTAATTAAACATGACCCATAGACAACATGTTCCCTCAAAGATGGGAGGGGGATCTCTTTGAATTGTGGTGATTCCCCCAAAAAAGAAAAAAAGCAATCTATCCCTGATTTGTTGAAGTGAGGTTGATATCTGTACATTTATCAGATGCAGACATCCTGGTACAAAGACACTATTGGCTAGGAACTTTTCCATTGTTTTACGTTTGTGATTCACTGGAACATTGAAGAAATATTGGTGTGACACTGAAATCACCCTAATTATGAAGCTCAAAAATTTGAGCTGAATGAAAATATCCAAAAGTGTCGCCACTCTGAAAAGCTTCTTACATTCTGTTGATCTTATGATGTGAGGCTGATTGCTTCTGACTCCATCCATTAAAGGTCACTGGTTTGTATTCCCTCGCTCGCTCTGTCTCACACATGCACGCACACACACTAATATTTTCTCTTATTGTCTGCATATTTTCTGTGGTATAGAGCAAAGCCAGACACCAGCTCAGTATATATCAGAGGATATGACACCATTCCTGAGAAGGATTATGCTGAAATGTTGCTATCACTCAGCACTTGTAGCATCTCTGGGTATTTGGTGTTCACTTATCACATTTTTCTCTGAGTCCCGCCAAGTTGGCAGATATACATCTTGCATCTTCCAAATAGATAAGTCACCTGCACTCTGTCAAGCTCTTCTCAGAGTTGCTTTTCCTGTGGTAATGTCTTCCATGTGAACTACCCCATTTTTCAGAAGCTATCCTCTCATCCCAACCTGCCACCACAACGAACATTGAATAAGTGCTGCTTAAAAAACATGGCATGAACTCTTCAATTATTTACCATGGCCCAATTAGACTTACAATAAGATTGAAAGACTCCTATGTTGATTTCAGAAAGTGAGACAGTAATAGAAACATGTGGGTTTCAATTAGTGAGGCTCATATTACATTTAATTCAGAATCAGAGATTCAGCTTCTCTCATAAACAGTAATGTTCACGGTGGATATTGTTTCTCTCTGAATATATCTAATTACTGTTTACATGGGTGACATTTGAGATGCAGCAAAGTAGGCAGATGTGTAAAAGCACACATTTTTTGCTCATGCAGAGGTACCCCCCCATGCGATGGAGTCCTGATCTTTTGTGGAACATTTTACCTTTGGAAGATGAAATGGAGATTGTCTTTTTGACCTACAGGTGGATAATTTTTCACAAAGTCATACAGTCAGGAAAATCATTGAAAAGGGATAATTACAAGTCACAGATAGATGATGGGGTTTATTTTCCATCAATACTAGATGCCAAAGGTCCTTATATTCAAGATCACTAGGCAACTCACTACTTAGTGGTGCTTAAACAGAAAAAGAGCTTGCTTAGTTTAACCCAGAAATAACGTGTTGTGGTTTTTGGAGGTAAAATCTACAGTGAATGGCTATTAGTAGTGCATAAAATATATATTAATCAGGGTCCTATTCTTCAATGAGCTCACAAACAGCGTATCCTTAAAAGTCAGTCTTTCCCAAAGTCTCTCCAGCAGCTTGAAAAAATGCTTTCTTGTGGACAGTTCTTTCTATAGATATTTTCTATTGAATTTTATTTTACAATATCAGTGACCAGGATGGAGCACAATACACAAACAGCTAGGTTTGATTTGCAGGGAACACAATAAAGAACAGGAATATAAAACATGATTGCTTGTCCTCTGATAAGATTTTGTTGTTCCAAAGACTTCTTTTTGGTCTGCTTAGCTAGGTAAAAGTTCACAAAGTTCATCTACTTATTTTTGAAATGCACCCCACTAAAATATGCTTTATGCTTTTGTGCCTCCTCTGCAGGCTTTCCTATTCTGCAGAAGTTTCCTATGTCTGCTAAAAAGCCTGAACGAGCTGAACTGAACTCTGATGTGTTTGGTAACATCCAGGTTACACAGATTATCACAGGTTACAGGTTACACAGATTTGGGTATATCCTTACATTTTTTGCAATTTTTGCTCACAGTTTCTATTTAGGGGACATTCTGATTTAGTGTTTGCAACGTCTCTGTTCTTGGGCAGGACTTCTTTCTTGTAAGAGCTGTATTTACTGACTAACACCACCAGCTGTGGGAACAGATTCATGCTTTTATCAAGATCTGTAGGTTTAGTATATGGGGGGACAGGATTTAATTCCAAAAGTACATAGAGAGAGATTATTTAATTCCCACATTACAAAGAAAGGGGTTAAGTCAGTTATACACATTCTGATGTGTTGAGCATGCACAGAGCTGCCAGGTATGATTTCCTAGCCTGTTAGAAGTGTTCTTCTGGCAGGAGGATTTCCTAGGACATCTCGAATGGCACAATACATTTCTTTAGGCAACTGAGCCCCATCTAAGGTTACTATAATGCTAATTGACAATGGAAGAGAATGAAGTCTAGGGAAGGCAAAATCAAGGATAGCCTTTTTTTCCAGCAGCATGAAATACAAACTTTGAACAGACAGCATGTATAGCCCATCACTTCTAATCACAGAACATCTTAAGTAGCAAAAATTGTATTTAACTCAAATCCAAACAAACCCAAAAGTTTGGTGAAGTTCTTTAATAAAACTGATTCTGCAGTCTATGGTCTCCAAGTCTCTCCAGACTCCAACAATTCCTTGGTGCTATTTACATCCAAATATTTGTTTGGCACCTTACAGTGGTTTGAGGCACACCTTGGAGTAATCTCTGAAAATCTGACTGTGTATAGTTCTACAAACCTGTCCATTGGGTCATATAAATTTAATGCTTTCAAATGTTTTGTCATTGGATATTTCTCTGATTTATGGCATCAATTTTAGAAGGACGTTTCCTATAAGACCAGTGCTTTTTTGATCACCCTGAATGCTGAGGGATCACATTAGAGGACAGAAAGGAGGAGGATGTAAATGGTCCGTTTCCAGATTCCTCCCAGAAAATAAACCACCATCTTGCAAGCCCTTCCTCTTTTACTCACATGTATTTTTAAAAGACATTCTATTTTTGTGGTCTGACGGCATACAATTCTTTCAGGGTGAGAAGAATGCATTTCTATTAACTACTGAGTATCTTTTGCTGAAAATTTATAAAAGGCACAGAAAAATGTTCCTTGCATCAGAGTTCCTTGCTCTATGTTTCAAACTCCATACATCAGTGCTGCTGTTCTATCACAGCCTTCATTCAAGAAGCATTCATACTGCCAGTGGTGCATGACAGTGTCACATTTTCCCTCTGGTGGAAAGCAAGTGAGCCCAAGACATCTTCAAAAGCTCTGTGTCTTGCTTTGTGATAAATGTGGTCCACAAGACCTGTAGCCACATCCTTCTGCTAACTGAATATATATAACTTTGGGTAATTCTTAAGGATTCAGACAGAAAAATCTAATTTACAATTGAACCAGAAAAGCAGTTTTAGGATGAGAAATATTGGAATTATTTCTATTTATCTGAAGACATTCAGGCTTGTCAACAACTATTGCTCATAAAAGAGCAGACAAGTGCAGCTGGTTTGTCATAAGAAAAGTTCAATCCTGCTTTGTTATGGATAAAGCAGAGGTATCCCTCTTCAGTATCCGCCTTTACAGCACTTACTACAACACATTTTTGCATTGCTAAGGCTGATGGTCCTGCCATGTGCCTCAAGATTACTGCGATTAACAAAGCATGCAAATTCTGACATCCCAGCTTTCCTGCTCTTGCAGCAGCTGCCAGTCCAGGTCATCCATCCCAGAGCGGAATGCTTGGCTGTGTTATCTTAACACACGTCCACATTTCAAAGGAGAAACCACAGTCATGAAAGGCTCAGTGAACAGGCTTGAGCTAAAGACAGAAGCTACATTCTGAGATGCAACAGAGAGCACTTACGTCAGAGTACTCATACCCTTCAAGCTCATCACGGTTTTCCCCTTATACCCTATTAGACCAACATGGCCATGCTACTCATTTTATTGCTAGAAGCTAAAGTGACTTGCCAAAGGTCACCTGGGAATTCTCCTCATGCCTTCATATCTGCCTTCACTGCCTTTCGCTTACATTGCTGTTTACCATTATTATCAATTCCATTTTTCTCTTTGATGTACAGAACTTTTCCCTAAGAGAAAGTTGATTTCCTCCAACTCTCAACTCATCAACACTCCAACAATTCTATTTGTAGTTATGTATCTCTAGTGTTGAATAGTTCCATCATTTATTCTAAATATCCTTTCTGACTTTCTCTAGAGACTTCAGATTAAACAAATTCCCCTGGAAACAGTTCACATTACTGATCAATGTGAACAGGGTCCCTCCTTTGCCAGCACTTTGTTATTTCATGGATTTTGCCGTTAGTTAGAGCTGTGGTTGGAAATTTTCAAAGCTATGTTCCTTTTGATGTAGCAAGGACAGACAAGGCCAGTGGCTGAAGTATAAGCCCATGAAAGCTGAGTACTTGATTAAAAGAGGGTAGTTGTATTCAGAAAGTCACTGGCCAACTCAGACAGACTCTGTTCTCCATCTCTCAATAGAGTTGTTACAAATGAAGAGGAAAATATTACCTTAAAACCAGATTTGGGCAATATGGAAGGAGTTAGACTTCTTTTCAAATATGTTTTTCCAACTAATACTCTTGAGTAGCTTAAAATTATCCTGACAGAAAAACAATTGAGGCAGCTTTTAAACTAATGATACAATCCCATGGATAATTTCCCCTAAATAGCTCAGAGATGTGAATGAATGGTCCTATATATCATTGTGGGAAGCAATTTTCCTCATTGAGTTCTACCTGCTGGATATCACAATGCATTACAGAGTGAGTAAAAGCCTTCCTCTGAAATCAGATTCAAACTGGCTTTGGAGCAAAACTTAAACCCTGAGGCTGAGAGACCTATGATTATATTTAACACCTCCCTGATTCACAGGTTCCACATGTTCCTCCCCACATAAAGCAACTCACTTTGTGAGTCAGTCCCAGGAGCTACATTGCTTTCAGACTGTCTTCACAGGTGTTATTGAGCCTAATATGGGCTTTCCTACTCCTTCATATGTTACCCAGCATCTCACAGATGTCTTAACAGTGTTCTCCAGCATCAATTTCTCAGGTCTTCTGGCTGCCACACCTCTTAAACAATAAAATTTTCCCCCTGCTTCTGGTCAACTCCTGACTTTTGGGGAATTAACAGAGAAAACATAGCATCCATTTGGGGGCAAATTAAAAAAAAAAATCACTTAGGCACTGAAGCTAAAGTAAAATGTTGAATGTAACTTAATTGTGTCTATGGCAAGAATCTGACTCAAAGCTCTTTGAATCCAGAAGATTCCTGCTGATTTCAGTGAAATCTGGAGCAGGTTCTGCAATGGCAACTAGTGCAGAACAACTGATGGCAAATCCAGACTAAGAAGAATTATTGGAAGTCACAAACCAAAGTTTGGCTGGCTTATGTCTAGCATAATGTCAGAACTTTCAGATAAACCCACACTGAGCTACCTGAAGCATCAAATTCCTACTGTGAATCTGGTGGTCTTTAAAACCTCCTGAGAGGGAGCAAAGAGACAGTGGGAAACTAGATTTTGACTGCCAAAAGACAGCAAGATGAAAGCTTTTGATTGTATCCACAAACTTATAAGCCAAAGATTGCTGGTGCTCTTAAAATATCCTGGGCCAAATGCAAATCCTGTGATAGATATCATGATGCAATATTCTTCACTAATGGCTCCAAAGTTCACCTGAACACCACAGAAGAATTGTTTCATTATAGCTTCCTTCTGGAAGAAGAAATACATGCTTATTTCCACTCCATGAAGGCAAAATACTTTGAGGTGTACATGTCCATATTCTTTCAATTCTTTGAAAAATTCCCACAGGGTCTGGAGGTGAAATGTCATTTTGTTTTTCTGACATTTAAATGTTTGTACAGAATTTGGCTATTTCCAGATTACAAAATGTTTCTAATGATGCTGTCATCAAAATATAAATAGGTTTCTTGTCTAGTTCCCATTCCATTTCATCTTGGTAAAAGCTTCTCGATTGTTCTCACTGCACTCTAATACCTAAAAAAATAGTAATAAAAAATACAGTGGTGCTTGAGTCTAAAACACAGCCTTACCAGTGTATTTGGGCTTGCTCTAGGTTGAATTATCCCATTTAGAGAGCACAGAGAATAGATCTCTTGCCCGTTCCCTCATTTACCATTTTCAGGTGGAAACTTATTTAATTGTCATTTGTTACAATAAAATTAATTCATTTTCCAATTTGTACATGTTTTCTTACTGTAGCCGTTATAATATTTACTTAGCCAGATCAAGGGAGACGACAACTTCCCAGATGATGATTTCAGGTACTGCAGAATACCACGTACTTATATATCTCATAGATATTTTGCCTTCCATTGCAAAAGTCTGGCCAATGGGGTGAACTCTCTTCAAGTATTAAAGCCTTTTGTGTCATAGTCTGCAACTGAAGGTAAAAAGGGTGTTCATAAACCAACAGCACCAGCTCCAGAACCACATCCCTTCCCTTTGAAGTAGCTTTCCTGCAGCACTGACATGCAGTGAAACAAAGAGCCAAAGCATTAAGCAAAATGCTTATTTAATAAAACAAACAAGCAGGACACTGTTTGCATTTCTATAAGCTGAAACATGAATGAAAGCTCAGGAGGGCAAAGACAAAAGATGAATACGCTGACTCATTTTCTGATAGAAATAAAGATCAGAGAGCTGAGAAAGCCAAGCCCAAAGTTCTGCAAACACACTTTTCACACAGCATATTTCATGGACGTGGAAAAAAAGCACCACAAGCAAGTTTCTCTCCTGTCCTGCAACCTCCATTCCTGGCCATTCAGTTTGTCACAAATAAGCAGTAATTTATGTTTTGGTGACTCTCCCCAGTGAATACAACCACAAAAACAATCCCCAGCCATTTGTTTGTGCATGTTTTTTTCCTAGGGTTTGCATTTATTTTAGATGACACTTTTTTCCCACCTTGGCCGAGACAGGGTATTTTCTCCATGCCTTTTATCAAACAGACAGGTGATATTGCATTAAATTGGGCACTGCATCAACAACAGAAGCTTTCTCATTTCAAACCCAAAGTGTCAGTCAGGTGAATGAGAACTCATTTAGTCCTTTATTTACTAGATGCAGATTGGGTTTTCAGGAGCCAGGAGTGCAGAAGAGGAAAAGGATGCTCTGGGTGATAATGGGAATGAACGAGAGAGGACAGCAACAGAACAACACAGCACGAAGCAGGCAGGAACATATTGTGGGGGGATTAGATGACATCCATCTTCTCATCTATAAACCATTCGCACAAGCATAGCTTTCAAATTCACTTTGTCCCCTGTCATGGCTCCTTCACCATTAATGGGATAAACGGTGACAGGGGATTGAGATGATGTTCCTGATGGATTTCAGTGCACTGTGCATGTAGGTAAGGGGTTACAGATCAGCACTGAAACACTGGATTCCCTGGTTTCATTTGAATCCAACACCCACCTTGGGGTGCAGGAAAAGCAGTTTTCTGAAGAACGAAGGGAGATTGCTTGGCTGTTATGATGGCCTGCCTAGTTAGTCCTCAATATCTGCAGGATCTGAGAGCATATTACATGGAAAGGATGATAATAAACACTACACTAAGAGAAAGATTCTGGACAGTGTGAGTTCATACAAGTATTTGTTAAGCTGGGAATATGCGATACTTCAGTTGGGAAATAACCTCTTAGAGAATATTGTGTTTGTCTCAGCAATGCACTGACAATTATCAACCCTGAATTTTTAATATACATTTTTAAGGGATTGTCTTTTAAACATGATTGTTTCTGAGAGGACGGCAACCTTTAGTGAAACCATGAATCTACAGAAGCTTTGATATCCTTGTGTGTATTTCAACCAATTACTATCTAGACTCACTTTTATAACATTTAAACTTCATATTGACATTACATATGTGAGCAGACTGCAGATGCTGAACAGGCAGGGAATTCTGCTGCCTTGGCACACGATCTCCTGCTGCTAGAGCACCAATTAGCCAGAAGGAAGTAGGGTGTTTCACTATTATAAAAACGGGAGCAGGATTCAAACACAGCAACTGTTGCTGAAATTTAAGGGGATGGGTGGAGGAAAGGAGACCTGCCCTTGTTTCATCTTATCGAAGTGATAAAGTGACTTAAAGTAGCATCTATGACAACACACTGCTGGAAACTAGAGACAGATGATCAAAACTCATGCCAAAATCTTCTTAGTGCTCTCTCCCTCCACTTCCCCTATCTCTCCCTGCATAAAAATCACCTGGATCTGAGCACAGGCAGGACTGCTATGATTTAGACAGGCAAGTTTGCTTTTTCTTTCTAGTGATCTCAATATGTCCCTGCACTCTCTTGACATTGTTTGTGGTAACTGGTACCTGTCTCAAGGTTATGATTCACACTTTAAGAAAAGCAGCCAGGAGTTATCCATGTGAGAAAGTTTCTGAATAACTTTTGTGATTCCATATGACTGCAGTGGGAGTCTGTCATTTGCCCAAGAAGAGCTGCAGCCCTCTGTGATATGTTTATCTCTCATTCCTGTTCACTGCCACTACCCAAATCCACCTTGGTACCAAGGGGATACACAGAACATCCCATCCATCAGCCTCATTCCTTTCTTCACAAGTTTCCCTGAATGCTTTTAAACGAAAAATTCAGGTTTTACTAGATAAAATAATATTGTGAAAAAGAGGAAACTCGAAGTGACTTGAGGAGAAAGGAGTGTTAGAAAGTTTTACAGCCTGGAGCATTTCAGATGCTGGAGGACAGGGCAAAGCCAGTTGTTAGTGTGGCTGCTGTCATCTCAGTGGCTCTCTGGGGCACAATAAACTCATGGCAGTTCTGCCTGTTTCCTGGGCGTTCTGTACTTCTGTAACCACAGATGTTTAATGTCTGTGTGTCTGTGACCACTTCTCCCTGCTGCTGAGCAGTGTTGCTGGCTCTGCAGCTGCTTGAGGAGGTCTCTTCTTCCTGCCCTGCCATGAAGTCTGTCACCATCTTTCCACTGCTCCTGCAGGACTGAGCAATATTTCTTCTCCCAGAGATGCATTCACCTGACCCAATCACTGTGCTATTTCTAAAAAATACAACAATATGTAAGCGGAGAAGAAATAAACAAAATAGATGCTGCCTATTGCATAAAGCAAAAGGAGCCAGTGACATTAAAAAGGGCCATCCAGATAAGACGGACAGTGCTGAGGTTAGACCTTTAGTACATATCACGTCTGCTATCACATTCCTACATCATCCCTGTGCTCACTCAAACCTGTTTCACCTAAGTACAATTCCCCCAACTTTAGGGGATTTCTGCTGGGAATCTCCACCTGGAGGACACCTGATGTCTGTGTCACAACACACATAAACTCATAAAGACTCAACATTGACATGCTATTGCTGTGCCTTTCCAGATGGTAGAGAGATATTTAACTCAGCAGTGAGATTTTTTTGCTGCCATCATCTGTTGCTGGGTTTCTGTATACTGCTTTCTGGTCGGTGCTGTTAGAATTGGGAAGCACATGAATATATGAAGAAGCTTGCTGTCAGTTTTCTTAGTTGTAAAGAGTATACCTGTCATGAACACGACAAGCCGCTCAGTCCCCATCTTAAAAGCAAAACAAAGTTTGTCATTGTTTTGCTTTAAAGCAAGTAAACAATTTCACATTAAAGATCATGAATGTGTTTAGCTTTTTATCTGAAAGTGAACCAGAACAGGTTTTAGGAGTTCACAGTGACTAATTGTGAAAATAGATGAAAGATAGTTTTCCTAAAACTGTCTGAATATAGAATAGATAATGGGAACAAGGAAGGCTCTGAGATGCTGTCAGATCTTGTGCCACATCAACATCGGAAAGACTTAGACATATATACAGCATGAGCAATGTCAAAAGAATCCAGGTAGACGAGATGCCTTGTGTTATAGCAGTGATTATGAATAACTGAAATATCCTGACAGGAAGAGAAATGATGTCACATTAGAAAAACACAAAATAAATCAAAAGTTAACCTAGAAAACTAAAAACCAAATTTGACTGCCACAGAAACCCAGCAGTGCAAAGGACACAAATATAACAAGCAACACTATGCCATCAAACATTTAAAATGGCAAAACAAAAGTAGTTCAGGTATTTTAAACCTCAGAATTATCCTGTTATGCATAAGGGAAGCACAGAGATGATACATATAAGTCATATATCTTGCAGTGCAGGACACAGCACAATTCAGACTGACTCCTGCAGAGAGCTCTCATCTTTTGGAGAGAGCATCTCATCTTCAGCCCAGACACCTTTCTTTTGACATATCTGGAACACCTGAGGTCAGAAGTGCAATGATAAACACAGGCAAAGCAAATGTGATTTATGTTCAGAGGTCAAGATATCCCATACATTGATCTTAACCTAGCTCTGCCACCCCAAACTTCTATTTAAATTTACTTTCATTTATACCTACTTTGATCATGTAGCAGCACTGGTTGAACTGGTGGCTATCCCACTAACTTCTCTTAACCAAGGATTCTTAAATTGTAACAGAACCCTTAGGAGAAACTTATGCTTCCCCATGGCACCAACACAGGTTAGTATATGTGACCTATCAAGGAACTAGACAGGAGACACCTAAGAAGGGGACCTCTCTTCCTGAGTGGCTCATGCCATTTAGGACAGTGGGGGATTCTTTATAAGAGGCTTTAGGAGAAAACATATGCTCCTGTATTAGCTGAGACAAACCGAGGGCACTTGGCTACTCAGAGTGAGATGACAGCAGCACAGTAGTCTGGCCCTTTCATAATTTTAATTTGCTGAGCTCTCACCTCCCACATTCAGTCTGTACCACACTGCCTTCTTACCACCTCCCACCACAGGGACCCAGAGCCTGACCCCTCCAAGCAAGGAGCTGTCTGTCCTGGACACTGGTAAAACCTATTCAGATGAACTCTGAATTCCTCCTGGAATGGCAAAGAACTGTCCATGTTTATCAAAAATTGTCCCAGAGCTAAAATGACTCATTGTCATAAAATTCATTGACACCCACTTCCCTCCTCTTGACGTCTTTAGGACCCTCTTACAAAATGCCAAGGAAAAATAGTTCCTCGGTTAACAATGTTTCCCATTCAGAATGTGGAGGATTCGGTAACAATAAGTTTTAACATAATGTTTCCCAACAGTGATTTACATATGCATTCCTGTAACAAACTAGATAATTTCCCATTCAGAGAACAGCTGTCTTGCACATTCTATTTTACAGGGACTGAACTTTTAAACTGATGTATTTTCACAGGAGCAGAGAAAAGCAGAGTCAGGAAGACACCATTTAATGAGCACAAACCCATTACTGATACTAGTCCTCAGGAGAAATACAATAGGATATTCCTAAATTGGTGCCATTTCTTCAATGACGATAGAGCAATGCTGCTTGACACCGGCTGAGGATCTGATCCTGTTAACCTTCATTGACTCAGACATAAGTTTCCCAAAGCATTTAGCTAGCTGGAGAAATGAAATGCAGCTGAGATTGGAGGATGAGGACACAGCTCTTGAGCAGAGGGAGGGTGAAGGGAAACTACAGGCTGAATTTCTGCCTCCCTGAAATGGCAGTAGAGTGGCACTGAGCAGGGTATTCTTCAGAACATAGAGGAGAAATACAAGCTGAATCTCATTGCTCACCTGCACCACTAACGTTTCCAAATTCTGTGGTCTTTATCACTTCCTGAACAAAGGCACTCTGTGTCCCTGACATTCTGCCATCAGGACAACAGCTTTTAGCCTCACCCTCTCATTCTGCAAAGGCCACTCTAACACTTTAACACCCCTTGGTGACACCTTTGCCATCCTGTAGGGCCCTGTAGTATCTCATTCACTCAAGAGGTAACTCTAATAATTAACCATGGGCAACCTAAAAGGAAAACATCTGGATTTTGGAGACAAGAGCATATAGTAACCTGTGTTTCCATTAGGTGGTTTGTGTAGAGATTTGACAAGCCCCCAAAGTATACTATAACAGTTGCCTCCAGCTTTGATGAGCTTTTAGGGGCAGAAGGGCATAAGACAGACACAGGTTGCCTCCAGACCCAGGCCACATCAGCTTTCATCTGTGTAACCCCTTCTAGATGCTGATTGTTCAGATACGAAGAATGCAAGTGGACTCATAAATCCCAAATCTTTCTCAAAACAAATCCATAGGGTATCTCTGTTACTGGAAAGCACCTACAACACAAGGACCAAGCTTCCATCTTGCAAAAACTTTCTAAATCAAGAACAAATATCTAATATTGTAAGTAATCACCAGAGAAAAAATGGCATGAACTAAGTTAAGAGCCAAATTAAGTAAGAAAAAAGTGCTTTACAAAACCTGCATGAAGACAGGTGTGTTTGCTCAGGATCATGCAGAAGTGGCAGGAATAGGAAGAGAACTGAGGAGGTCTCACAGTATTTAGGAGACCATGTAGTCTCCCTGTTATTTAACAGCCATACTTGGCAGGAGGTAACACCACCAAAACTCCTGTTTTCAGGTGTTTCAACAGGACACTCACAGACTTTTAGTATTTTCTTAGTTGAGAACTACATATATATGATAAATGGAAATATCACAGTATACCCACACAGAATTTCTCAGGCACATTAGAGCACCCTTGGAAACAGGGCTGTGAAGAAACACTGAGAGCAGGTGATCAATGATGATCATTAATTAATGATTCTTGTACCATGAAATTCCTTCTGTCAGTATGATAAGCTATTGTGCAAGACACAGTTACTTTCATTTTAAATTGTTTGGGGTTTTTTGTTTGTTTTTATTTTTTACTTACACCACTGCAAGAGGGGACTGTGTGGGTGTTAAGTTTTAATAAAAGGTATCTCTCAGAACCAGGTTATCTGAGGGAATGAGACCTTTTCTAATTTCAGCATCAGTCTGTAAGCAAATAATCCCAGTTTTATAAATCTCTTTTATTGTGATGGGATGGTTTTTCCTTCACAGTCCTGTTTGTGCATCAGGGAGTAGCAGCAATAAAATCTCACTTTCCACCTGAAGGAAATATGTTCATAATGTTAGCTAACAACCTCGAAAAATGTTTCCCTTGTTGTGAAGAGTGCACCAGTCTGCAGTGCAACCAGACAGAAAAAAAAAAAAAAAGAAGAAAGAAAGATACTTGTGGCAAGAACTCCTGTCCCTCCTGAAATAAATTTTGATTTTATCTCTTTTTGAAACCAAAATCTGTATGCCAGATTTGCTATGACCTCTCAATGCAGTCGTGTCAGCCTACGGACATCATTAGGACTCTGACAATGCTAACCTTCCTCCTAGAAAAAGTATCCTGGTGATTTTCAATACAAAAATACAGAACAAGAAACAACACCAGATTGTGGTGTTGCCCATTTTCACCCCTTCTCTTGCTTCCTTCTAAGTTGACCTTTAGGGCAGTCTATTTGCTTCTCTATGGGGAGATAATGAAAGGTCAAGACAACACTCCCTAGATACAGCTCCCAGAAAGTCATTAGCAGAGGGAATGTTATAAAGGTTTGCTCTGCTAGTCGAGAATATTTTTCTTTCACCCACCTATGATAGCTGGGATTTTCAAGACATCTCACTGTCTAAAATGAAGATTCAGGCATATCCAAAGTATTAACCTACATCTACAGTGCTGGAGGATGACTGGAAGAAAATAGGAACTCTGGATTTACTTGAAATAATGCAGACAAGCAGTATTCCTTTTGTTCTGGCAAAACAGACTTCTGTACACCCTAAAGCAGAGAGGGAAACAACTTCAAGCATGTAGACTTGGCAAAATAATTGCTTCCAGCAGCAATAATATATTCCTAATCACACAACAAATTTAATGTAACCCTGAAAAAAAAAAAAATCACTTGAAGTCCAGAGAAGAGTACAATAACCAGTGTTATTATTGTTTTATCTATTATTCCATGCTTCCTTGATATGGAATACTGACATTTTATAGGCACTTAGAGTTGTATTTAGAATATACACAAGTGCATGTTTTGCTGAATTCAGGCACCTGTAATTTGCATTTATGATTGAGAGAATAAGAGAATAATAAATGATTCAGACTACTCACTGTCCAGGGCCTTCCAAATCTTGCATACGGAGATGTGTAATTTTATAGCATAAGGAGCATTCTGCAAAGCCTGACTGATATTTTGCTTTTCTTTCTCCTGAAAAAAGCAACAGCATATCTATGGATGCAGCAAGAAAACACACTCTGGAAGACAACTAGAAACAGCTGAAGATAGTCAGGAAGAGAATTAGTAGACTCAGACTCTAAAAACTGGCATCAGCTGAAGAAGCTTTTTCCTTGTTAACTGCCTTTCATTATGGAAGTCCTTCCTGATTCCCACAACTTTTGAAGCAAGATAACTGTTACAATCAAGGTTTTGCTGGGCCCCAAACCTCATATTTAAGCTTTGTTGTTCATACTCCAAACCTAATAAAATTTTACATTTTAGGCTCTGTTCTCCTTTCCTATTGCTTTTGAATGCATAAGACATCGGGGATAATTTTCCCACTGACTTGCAGAATATTATGAATTAAATGATTTATTGAGTCACAAACTTAAAATTTTAATGTTTCTGAGGGCCACCATGACGTTATCATACTGTGAGAACAACCTGTCTAAAAACATTACATCCACAGATGAAAATTACAAAAATTCTCTTTTAGGAGAGGTAAAACTTCTACGTTGTAAATGGGAATATACCTTCTCCAGACTGAAAGGAACAAGCAAAGAATATCAGCTCTGAAAAGAACTATTTGATATTTAGAACAAAAATGTCACTATTAAATCAGGTCAAGGTCCAAACCACAAGAGGAAAAACCCAATCAAGTCAAGTAAGGAGTTTTAAAAATGCTTTTCCCAGTATATTACTAATGTTTGGATCAGGTCTTGAAGTTCATTCAGTAGGCACGGAATTATGAATTTTGGGGTTATCTCTGTGTCATGTGAATGGCTGCACACCCTTCCAGAAAGCCCTGGTCTCAGCTGGTACGTCACTTCCTGATGAAGTGGAAAAAGAGAAGGAGGAGAGTCAAATTTGCTGAAGTTCCTTGCAGTTGTGGATCATATGTCTGCATTGTGCTTGTTGCAAGGAAGCTGCTGTGAATTGCTTTTCCTGGGTGCACAGTATGCATATGTAGAGAACTAACTGCTGGAGGGCATGCATCTATCTGGCATGTAGGGACTTCTGACAGTGCTCGTGTGGACTTAACTGTGGCTCCACCAAGAATAATAACATTCCAAGGACACCAGCACTGCTCTCCAGAGCATATCAAAGGACTACAAATAAAAATACAAGGCAAATTCCCACCTAAAAGCAGCCTTTCCACTGCACCAAATCAATGTAATCAATGTATATGGATCCAGTGCAAATCATCTCCTAAGATCAGCTCAGCTGGTTGGAACACAGTGATCAAAACGCCAGTGTTGTGGGTGTGATCCCCATATGAGCCATTCCTTTAAGAGCTGGACTCGACAATCCTTCCACCTCAGAATATTCCATGATCTGAGATGAATTCTAAGATATGACCCATTTTTGGTTTCTCCTAACCTGGAATGTGGCCAGCCTAGTTTATACCAAGTCTTTGTACAGACACTTTTCAAAAAGCTATCTCAATTGATCCAGTTGGCTGAAAATCCAGCACAATTTCTCTCTCTATCCCCTGAAAGAGCAGCAAGGCAAACTAAAGAATCCCACTGGCTCAAAATAGATTGCTGCATATGTTCATTTTTCTCAATTTTTTCCTAAAGCCCATCTCGCAGGCAGAGATTCCTTTGGTTGTTCCTAAGAAGAACAATTTGCTATGGCACAGTCAGCAGCCATGTTTAGGCTGGGACAGATTGTTGGCCAGTGAGTAGGTGTGGGCCTGCTGAAAACCATGTTTTTCACCCATATGGCAAACAGATGGGATAGGAGAAACTTTTTCAAAGGAAACACAAGTCACTTGTGCTATGGCTGCTTGGAACAACAACAGCAGATGATACCAGTCACTTCTCACCAGGCCCTTCATGCCCTCACAGTTTCTTCCAGATTACATTTCCATCATCCATTCCCTCTGCACTTGTATCAAGCTACAGCTGTCCACACACACAAGGGAAAAATTAAAAAAAAAAAAAAAAAAAGAAAGAAAGAAGAAAGTGGAAAACAAAGGGAACATATGAGATCAATGGCATTTCTTGCACACAGCTCTGAACAGTTATGTACAAAATAAAACATTTATTTCTCTAAGTTTCCACCATAAAGCATGCTCTGAGTTTCAGGAAGCATTTAGGTAGATAGAGAATTTGGATCCATCAAGGGAAAACACCGCAAAGCTTTGAGAAGTTTCATGTTTGGATTGCTCTAGCAATGGTAAACACAAAATTTGCAGAACAGATTCCCCTCCTAACTGAAAGCTGACACTGATAATTTGAATAGTAAATATTTGCTAGTGCTTACAGCTTTGAAGTTCATAGTAAAGATTACTAAAGGGGAAACTTATGAAATAGCAAGTAGTGTAAAATTCACAATGATATGCATAATTCATCAAGTGATAAGCATGTCTATTCAGATCTCATTCGAAGAGTGTGTGAGAACTGGTTTCAAACAAACCTGAGCAAAGTGGAGATTGGCACCAGCAAAAAGGGTAGCTCTGGATCAGAAGTTCTGATCTCAACTTTGGCCATTCAATTCTTTCAGCTGAATTTCAGTTCTGGATGAGACCTCATGGCAGACTTGTGATAAATTTCCCTGTTTTCTGCTTTCCTAACCGTTCCCCCAAAGAGGTTGTAAAATATATTGGCTTTTAAGAGGTCAGGTATTTGACATGGTTCTTCTAAAAGGCCCACCAGTATCAGGCTCCCTCTGGCCATTGCTTATGCACCAAGGGTGCCATGTGAGGGGATGGAAGGCAGTGTAAGCCAAGTGTAGCCTAGAAACAGAGTTCCTTGTTTTCCCATAGTCAATCATAAAGAAAAAGGCAAATCCCAGACAAGATATCATTAGGGGCAAGATTTAGTCCATTAACCAGACTCTTAAGTTAAAATTAGCTTAATGAAATCTAGCCTCTTCACTTGTATTATTGGACAATGCCTCATCATTCCTTCCTTACCAGAATATCTTTTTCCTTTGTGCCAAACCCAGCACAAATGCAATCCACATCAGCTTAAAACAGACACATTGCCGTGGGCTTCTGCAGAACCACACAGAAACCTGTACCAAATATCCTTTTGCATATTTATTGCCACTGAAATGTTTACAAAGCTCTTACATTTTGTATTAAGGCAGCATACAAAAAGGCGTCTTACAGTGTAGATGTTCCTTTACCCAGGAAAACTGGAAAATGATAGAAGTGTCATTACACTTGGCACCACTGGGTGCTTTAGTGCACAAACAGAACTGTGGGAAAACTAGGAACTTGCCACCTTGGAGGGTTCAAAATGATCAGGAAGCTTCTTTCTAAACAACATGCACAGCACAAGAGCATCTTTACTGATTCAGAGCAAAGGTTCATCTTGCACAGTGTTGTGTTGCCAAAAACAACCTGTTCTCTGTAACAGAGTAAAAAAAGAATATAAGAACAGTATTCTGCTCCGATACACTCTCATTCTACAAAGATTTGCAGATTCTGTTACAGTCATGATGATGTTTTTGCATTTAACAGCCATTTTACAGTATGATATTTTAGAAGCATTGGATGATTCTCTGAAGGAATGAGAAGTTCAGCATAAGTCCTTGACCAAAATCTTTCGGAATTTATAAATAAATTCATCTTGAGAATAAGCTTCTGATTTTGTGGCTCAAAAAAACTTTATGAGAGGGAAAAATCCTTTTTTTGCTCTGTGCATGACCTGGCATCATGGAGACCAATACTGGATTCAAGCATTTATTACAGTACAAATATTAAGTCACTGTCCTTTGTGCAGTTGATCTCAACTCTCAGGGTCTTATAGCAGTGGAAAACAATCATGTAGCTTTAGGAAACAGAATTTGTTGAGGTCAGATGTGAATGGAGAGGTGCAAGGAACCACACGCAGCTTGTGTTTCCAGTGAGTCACTTTCTGGCCACTTTTGTCTTAATTTTATGACCAACAAGGAAGATTTTATTCGATGGGGAAGGACTTGATAATTTTTACTCTTGAGTTCCATAGTTCTCTTTCTCTCTCTGACCCTCCCCATGAAAAACTAGTATTCTGATTTTGCCAATTTGATTCTGAAATCCAAGGCTTACAGTTGAGTTTCCCTTTCTCTATGCATCCGGCCAAACATTCCCACTTGCCAGTTATTTAAATAATGTAATTGGATCACATTTTCTCAGGCTTCTTTGGTGATTCTATCAGAAATGTGTAGGTCCCCATGGAGCTCTTATCTTTATCAGGGAGAAATAAGTCTGACTTTTCTTACTCTTTTTAGTGTAGTTGAATCTTGGAAATCAGGACTAATCTGTGATTGCTCAGCACTGCTTTCCCTTCAACAGTGATTACATGTTTTCTCAATTTTAGTTCTCAAACCTGAACACTGCTGTGAGCAAGGCCCTCATTCCCCAAGCCTTCTAGCAATAACACTAGCTTCTTTGATTTATACATTTCTCTTACAAGATTACTTGGAATACTTATGGTATCCTGAAATGCACCTGAATACAGGGAGGTTTTGTATATTTTTACTTTAGTTTTTGCCTTCAGTTAAATTCCCAAGTCTCTTTCCTTTTCAGTATGCAGCTTTCAACATTCTCTCTTCTGAAATATACCTGTTTTTATTTTCCTTCATATTGCTCCATCTTCTTATTCTGCTGTTATCTATATTAAGCTGCTTTCCAAACTTGCAGCCACTGAAGTTAATCTAGAATTCATTATTTCATATGTCTGTTCCAAAATTTCAATTATTCATTCCTATGCGAGGGGTTTTTTTCTTTCTTTTTTTCTTTTTTATTTTTTCTTGGTTTTCATCATCTCTGACTTGAGAATTTACTTTTTGGCTGCTGACATTTGAGTCACCTACTTAGTTAATAAAACTCCAGGTAGTTCTGCACTGATCTCTGCAGTACTTCATGTTTTCTTTTGGTTTGGCATGTTCCCTTTCTCCATGAAGTTGGTCTCTCCCTGAGCAGATTTGAAGAAGATATTGAACAGAGGAGGGGGTGCAAGAAAAGAGAAAATCAAAAGGAGAAAATCAATATCTACACTTGCTTATTTGCTTGATGATTTCATACAACCTCCTGATTTTTCTACCAGAAGGAGGTTAGACCAGTATCGGACTGATACTGCCTTCCTGTGTGCTGGCATCAGCTCTCAGTGACCCCTGTTTAAGGAGCCACAGAACCTACTCACACTTTTGCAAGCCACAAATCCACTCTATGGACAGTGTCACAGAAACCTTACCAAAGAATCATATGGCAGGAACCAGTACCATATTTCAAGGGAAAATTATCCAGTTCTCCGATATATATATTTAATTGAGAGTATCTGTGCAACATGGTACTTGGCATTCAAAAAACAATGAAAGCTTTCGGTTATAGAGTCAGCACACAGCAGAAAAGAGCTTGTCTGTAACTTTGTAGTATTAGTCTAAATGCAACTACAGTTGTTTTTCCTGGCAGAAGTAAAACCACGCTGAGTTTGCTCCATTGCTTGAAGGTAATGTGTAAGCAGGTCAGCACAACCACTGTCTGTCTTACATGGAGATAGCACTGCAATATATTGAAATACAACAGTGTATTCCATAGGCTCAGATGCTGGAAGCAGAAAAGAAAAAAATGCCAACTCTCCTTCTGTATTAGTATGAATCTAGTTAAAAGACAGCCAAACCCTTATGAGTCCCAGTGTATACTTCTGATATAAACAATCATAATAAAAACATGAAAATATTTAAAAGTTTTAGTATAAATTAGAAGTGTTAGACTAAGGAAGATGGAGAAAAAATTATTTTACTCTAATATTTCAAAGGCTCACCTATTCCTCTCCTCCTAAAGTTCGTAAATATTTCTTTCTTAATCTACCTGGTGTAGCTGGATGCTAATGAGGCATTTGCTGTGCCATCCAATAAAAAGTTATTTTCTTGGCAGCAAAAAGATACACTATAACCTTCATCTCCAGAAATGCCAATCCTGTAATCCAAATTTCCATTTGCACTGATGCCTGTTTCTTCTCTCCTTTCTTCTTCCCTTTAAGTGTAATCCCTGGCAGTCAGACTGGACAACAGAAACACTACAGCGACATGTCTCTGTGACACATATGGGTGCTGCTGCCTTTGCAAACTGACATTCCTTTCCTAAAACACATCGACGATTCAGCTATGCTCTGGAAAAGACTTTTTTTCTTTTTTTTTCCCCACAATATATGCTTTTTCTATATTAGACACTTAAGGAGTAACATGTTCCCAGTCCTCCTCATCCACAATCAAAACCTTTACATATGTGCCTATCGTCTGGTAGAGAGGGGGAAAGAAGAGGTGAAAGCTTTTGGTTTCCAGAGTAACAGCATTTTCTTAATTCTTTGTCTCACTAAGGCATCACAGGATCAAGAAACAGACACAAAGTAAAGAAATGAAATGTTTAGAGCAGAATATAGCAAGTTTTAGATAAGCATGTCAATTAATCATAGCAGGATATTAAAAAGGTTGTCAGCATAGCAATAGACATTGTATATTTACAGAAATATTTTCATTATCAGTGATTTGTTTTTAACCCTTAGCCTGATGACGTAAAACACCACCTAATAAAGATGTATCCTAGGCCTGAATTCAGTGGCAAAAATCCTTTATTGGCTTCAGCACTTACCTCTCTGAGTCAATAGCAGTTTTCTGTCCAGCCAAGTCACGATGTAGAAGGATGTGTTCAATTCACTCTGCAGTTTTCCTCTACATGTTGACAGTCATTTTCCTTGATCCTTGAAGATTAGGATGACTGAATATTTTCTGTGCAGGCCAAATATCCTTAAGAAACTCTCTAAACCACATATTTCAAGAGTTGATATGCTGCTTAGTCTCTTAGTAAATGCATTTCATAGCTCTGGAAGAATGTCTCTTTTTCACTGCTGGTATCTGAAGCAAACCATAGATCTGATGACTCCACATCTTTAAAGGGATGCAGACCAAGGTCAGTGCCATCTCCCTCAACTCCAACTCAGGCAAGCAATTTTCTTTAAGGAGTTGCATGTCATGTTTGCCCAGATGCTTCTGATAGTACACAGCCACTGTCATTTGTCTAACTGGAGTGAAGCAAAGCAGTGAGAAGTAGAGTATAACATGCTGAAAGACCCGGAATGTCACTGGAAGGGCATAAAGCAGTAGTGGCCACTGTGGGATGAGATGGCAGGTTAGTGTAGTCCAAAGGCCTGTATGTGTGCACACAGTTGTCATGGCAAATACTGCCCCCATGAGCTGACAACACGCCTCTTTCCTGGACTTTCCCTTCACTGGGAATCAAATTTCTCAAAGAATATAGATCTGTGCTTGTCTATCAGCATCTACCAAAGTTCAGATTTCCAGGCTGGTTTATGGTCCAACTGCAAACAGGACAGAAGTGGGAAAGTCACATCTCTTACAGTCAAGATCCTCATTCTAAGTTATTCCCCACTTCTGAATCAAATCAGGTGAGCTATCTCCAGAGAGATGATTCATAGCCCTACAAATTTTAGCTATTGCACTCTACTATTGATACAACTCATAGATCCTAAAAAAGCACAGCAAAATTCAAGTCATTCATAATTTAAGTACCAAGTAAGGTAATCCTCTGAAAGCAAGTGCCTAAACTCTCTCCCTGGTAAGGGAGAGGAACGCTTTCAAATGCTTATTGAAGGAAGTCTTGCCTACCAAAACCACCTACTTCCTACTGCTATATTTGCCTACCTTTTGTGTGATGTGTGATTTACTTTGCCTCCTTCTGAGTTCCAAGGAGACAGATGCAGTAAAATGAGTCTGTCATCAGGTTTTAGCACTTAGGTTTTCAAAAGCAGCAGCAATTAACAGCTACCCTCACGCCAGGCTGCTCAAGTTTGTCCATTTGCCTATTGCTGGCATTCAGCTTGAGCTGGACAACAGCAGAGCTTGGGTATTGCATCATCTATATTCGTCAGTGCAGGGCAGAAGACGCAGACTGATGGGTGTCTCAGGAAGTGCTATGGGAAGATGTGATGTGCATCCCATAATTCCCTTTAATGTGCTGCAGTGGGTCTGTTGTACTTTTCCATAGATTAGTAAAAAATGAAGTGGTTTTACAGTTCTTTTCCCTGAGAATCAATGAGGTTAACTTGGCAATGGTGTCCCTGATGGAGCAAGAACATTTGCAATGTCACAGATGAAATATTTAAGCTCCCATGGAAGGCACTTCAGAAACAATTTCTATTTACTCAGTCTTATCCAGATTTCCCTCTGACTTCACAGACTGAGATTTGAGCCTAAGTGATGTCCTAAAACACCACTCATTGGATATTTATTCCTTCTAAATCCGGCTCTACCAACAGCAGGCTTCACAGCACTTTGTTTTCTTCAGGGTGACTGGTAAATTAGGAGAGAAAAAGCTCATGTACATGCATATTACATATGTATGAATGTTGACTTGAGTAAATACATGTGTGAGTATGTAAGCTGAGTGAAAAAAAAATGCATCTAAATTTATATTTGCCTCTAACAAAAGAGTCCCATCCAGTCTTCTATTCAGCATTTATAAATGACAAAAAAATCAAATTAATTATATCTTAATGGATTTTATTTCTTTTTTTTTTCCCCAGAAGTCTTCATTTTATGCTATATATCTTGAATTATTTGTTGTTTCCTAATCAGGAAAATACTCACTGTGTCTGAACTAGTTAATGAAACATTGTTATGTTCACAGTGGACCCAACACTTCTTTTCAGTTTTAAAAACTATATTAGAGGTTTATTTTATTACTTCTTCAGGTAATATTGACAGTGTGATACACATTAGGATTTTTTCTGTTGAGGGCAGAAATACATCAGGGCAAAGGAAGTGAAAAGAGAATAAACTGACCATGATCTCGGGACAAAATGATACTGAAATGAGCAACCACCTGTCCTCTGTACAGTAGCTTTAAACAACTTTTGAAATTCATGATCATCAAGCTTGGGAGAGTCTGGTATAAACACCAGATTTGCTTTAAGATAAAAGGGAAAAGTTTCAGTGGCTTCATGCAACGTCTGATGATCCTATCATATGCATCTGTTGAATTAGCCATTTTTTAATATAAAGGTTCCTAAATTATTAACTTTTTCTAAAGTGATATTTGATGGGAAAAGTAATATCCGTATGAAGTATTAAGTGTTCCTTATGAAAGAGCTGTATAAATCTGACAGAACATAATAATTATGCTGTCAAGTATAGAAGATTCCATTTTCCCTGAAATATCTAGATCACCAAATTTCAGGGACTACCATCAGGGTGCTAAGATTTATTTTGTCTCCAAAGGCTCAGAAGAAACTTTTGCTCAAAACACACATCTAACAGTTAATTCTTTCTTTGCTGGTGCTGCTGCAGTTAGTTAGGTTTTGAATAATGACTTTCTCTCATCACAGACAGGGAAATGTTAACTGGTGTTTATTCATTCTAGTATTATCAGCTTGCACAAGAGAAAGGATGTTTGAGGTTTGCAGAAGACAGAGTAGAAGAATATCTTCACAGTGTGCATCCACTTGCAGCATGCAAATCCCCATGGCATCTCTGGGCCATCTCCTCACAGCCCCCTTGCAGGCAATTCGCTTCCTTCATTTGAAGTGAGAAGCCTTCTTCTCTGCAATAATATGTCCAGGTGATGACAGAATTTACAGTAAAATTTAGCTGAGTCACTCATGCTTATTTAATGAGTATGTGGTCAGCTAAAATCCCAAGTTGTCTGTCTGCTGACTATATGTTTCACTAAGGAGTTAACGTCCATCTCCCAAACTCCAAATTAGACCCAGACAGATCAAGGACTGCCTAACTGGATTGCTAGATGAGTTGCAGTAGCTATGGGAACTATAATTTTAAATTGTCTTGGATTTCTGCACGTTGATTTTCAGCCAGAACATTGCATTACAGGAAGTTTTTGCATTAACTATTTTAAGAAGTTGTCCAAATCATTACTTCATAAATTTCTGTCATTTATACCAAATTTTAAATCCTTTCCCTAAAAGATTTGCTAGAAGATTTCACTTTGTAAATGTCTTCAACACAGGTGAGTAGTAACTTACAATCTCCTTTCAGCCACCAAGGAAATGAAAGGGACGTGTTTCAGTACTGATATAAGGATGCATTCTGAGATGAACCTGCATCAACAGTTTTGGCTCAGGAGAGCTGAACTTTACTACCCTATCTTTGGTTGTGCTTCTGAATATTTTCAGGCTACTATTGCTAACAGATGCATAAAATTAGAAAGATGTGGCAAGTTCCAATCAAAATTTTCTTCTAGTAGACATTTAGGGCAATAAAAGCACAAGGCAGTACTGCAGATGTGAAGAGACTTCACTGAAGAAATAGTAGAAAGTCAATGGCTTCAGAAACTGCCCTCCAAGGACAGGCCCTCCCTTTCTCTCGCTGAAGACAGTTCAATTTCAATAGCTAGAGAAACCTCAGATCCTCCCAGGTTATTTACCCTGTCCGAGACTACAAGAGCTAACCAGTCATGAAGTGCCTACCATATTCACTGCTTCCTCATCCTCTATTTAACTTAATTGCAACAAAATTCTCATTGTACATAATGCTCAAAATACACACCTCTCACTAATACCACAAAATTATATGTATTAAATAAAAAGACATCACTCACATTTTAATTTCATGTTCAGGTAAATTTAATAAAATATCTGCCTAAGATGACAGCTTGTGGGGCGATAAGGAGTCTGAATTAATCTACTTCCTGCAGAGTAAAACCACTTAAGTATGTACACGTCATGTCAGCATTTACAAAAAAGTGTCAAATTGTCAGTTCCATGATTAGATTGACAAAACAATTTATGTTTCTGGAAGCTAATAGCATGGTTCTTGGTCCCTTGGATCTTGTAATTATGCTTATTTAGATTAAAAACAGCAGGATAAAGCTCTCCAAACTTGCCTTCAGACATTTAACAAAAGCTACAGTTTTTTAAACAATTACAATAATGGATATCCCTTCTTTCATAGTAATTCACATTGCAATTGCCATTGCACCGTCAACAGTTGTTATTAATTAATAACAACAAATGGTTGCATTTTTTTCTTTCTATGTGACAAATGCAAGATCATCAAGAAAGCCCGAGAGGACACCCTTTATTGCCAAGCTCTGTATAAACAGAAGGTCAAAATTTGTAACGAAGAACATTTTAAGACAGTAAAATGTAAGAGAACACTGTGTCCCTATCAGAGGTCTGTCACTAGAAGGGAGAATCTAGGACTGCATCTGCAGTAACTCGTTAAAATAGAGTTAATTTGCCTGATTAGCCCCCCTTCCAGAATTTAAATTTACATCGCTACATAGCCTTGCAATGTGTGAATTCGGCTTCTTTAGCATGAAACCAAACTAGTCCAGCTGTTGATAGGCTTTCAGCTTATGGGACACCATTAAATGGATCCAAAGTAAAACTCCCAGAAATATCTGCAAGATCTACATACCTTTCCAGCACCATTTCCATATACAGAGCCACCCTTCTTGCAGCACATTGCTCTCTAGAGAACAGCTCCTCCAACATTTCTTGAAAACTGTACCATTGAAAGAGTGCACAGTAGGCAAGAAGCAGAGTAAGAGTGCTACTGAAAAACCCCCAGAATCCCCATTTTGTCATGGGGGTTTGTGTGTGTCTGTGTGTGTGTGATTCTCTAATCGTTTCAATCCTCAATCAGAGCAGGACAACAATAGTTCAACATTTTTCATCAAGTGGAGAAAAATAACACAAGAAAGGTTTACTTAAAAAAAAAAAGAAAAAGAAAAAGCCTAAAAGCAAAAAGTATAATTTCAAAAGCAACAATAAAGAAGAGGTAAATAGCTGAAACATTCAATATCATATGAAAAAATTCTTGCTTAACACATAACTGAGGGCAAGTTAGGACAAGACTTGGGCAAGGAAAATTGCATCAGAAAAGAATTATTCATAGCAAGATGCTGTGTCACAAAGCATAGTCAGATTTCCCCAAGAAAAGATTTCAGTCACATTCGGTCACCAAAAACAAAGAAACAAACACAAAAAAAAATTGTTTGGCATCTTTGAAATTATATTTTCAAACTAATATCTCACCAACAATGTGTTCTTTGTGTTGTGTTCGATCATGCCACCACAGGTCAGAAACAATAGTTTGTTACTTAGAGGGTCAATTGCAAAATAGCAAAAAGGAGTTTTTTTGAAACAGCCCATGCACGGTTTCTTTCTTGGATACTTGGGAAAGATGTGTGACAGTGCCATCAGGAAGATGAGTTCATGAGTTCACCAGCTAAAACGGGTTAGATTTGTTACGGGTGTTAGTTGGATGAAAATGCTGGAATTATGTTGACTGATGAAAACTCCTTCTGGAGACAGTGCCAGAGCAACCTTCATCCCATGGGTGTTTAAACGGTCATGACTGAAAGGTTTGGTTGTGTCTGCCAGCCAGTGTGAGAAAACCAAATGGGGCAGGTCCTCCACATTCAAATCTGCATCTCCACCCCACCCCTTCTTTGGGGCAGACCCCAAACCTGCATTCGGATGACACAAGCAAAACAGCAGGTCAGCAGGAGTGCTCCCTGTCCTGTCAGGCTTCCCTACGCCTGTCCACCACAAGCAGTGGACAATCTTTCCTATGGATGGTCTTACTGTTAACGGAGGGAACATACATATGGTTGTCAGCACAAAAGAGAGATATCAAAAGTTAAATAGCTGCTGAGACTTGGTGAAAAACTTGTACAACATTAATTTTAGGGACACTTTTGCTGAAATATCATATCTTGAAGGAGGCTGAGGTATGCCTCCTTTTAATTATTATTCTTAATGACAATAGAAAGAGGGGGGAAAAAAAGCGCTTTGTGGCTCAGAAGTTCATCTGCCCCTGCTGCTTGCTTTCCTACCTGAAATCAATCATGTTTGATTCCAATCATCCCCCTAGAAACTAATTGTGACAATACCAGGGGAAAGAATATTCTTTTCATTTAAACCTGGTGCTGAAATTAAAGTAACTTGGTTTCTCTTCTGATATTATCATTTATCCTTGAGGTGACTTGTAGCTGATGAGGAAATTATTTTTTTCTTCCTCTTCTCTGTAATTTTGTTCAAAATTATTATTCCCATCCAGAACTTTGTTTATCAATGTCTGACTTGCCAGCTGGGACCTTTCTGTGCTTTACCCCTTCCTCCAGGAGGCGACAGATACACATCAGTGGGATGCTAAATGAAGTTCTACTGCTATAAAGGTTGGTAATGGAGTGGAGAGCCAGACACAGTATTTTAATTACTTACTAAAATGTTGCAAAGAGTCTAGAGATGTGACAACAAATGGCAGATCTGGCTGAGAAATAAATGAACTGCCAAGCCACAAAATTCCCATTTTTCTGCAAAGGCACTCTGTGTGATAATTATTAAACATATTGAGCCCTCCCATCCATAAGCAGATCTCTCTATAATGGGAATGTCTTTAAAGTTATCTGTGAGGCTAAAGTACATCTTTATGTCTGGGAGGATAATAGAACAAACTTCTTTTCCATTGTAGATAAAGAAGATGTGTTTTAAACTTGCCCAAGGGAAATTTCCAGCTGGCCAATTACTGCCAGCAAAGCTCTCTATAAAATGGTATTCCTCTAGGGTCAGCAGGCTACAAATGTGTTTTCTAAAGACCAAAAGTATGTAATTACTGAAAAGGACTTCTGGACCTTGCTGGCAGTTAGTGTTGTTAAAACAGACAATTTTTCGGGTAGCACATAAACAGAAACAGATGGACTGGCTCCCAAGATCTTATTATCAAAAGAGGTTCCAGTGTTTGTTGTCATTCCATTTGGAAAAAAAATAAAGAACAATAAGGACAAAAAATGCAAAATAACACCCAAAGTCCCTAACCCTAAGAAAGAAAGTCTAAAACATATTTATGGGACTTTACTGTCTGAAACTTGGCAACAGACCCCAATGTGTGGGTAGAAGAGGACAGAGGGAAGAAAGAGACATATTTATAAACCCCTTACGTTATGAACAACTATATCAAAAGCATGTTTGTAAATATTCTGAATCACAGTAGTGTTTTTAATAGCCTCAACTTCTTTGGAGTGAGATTTCTCACTGCTAAGGCTATGCATTGTCAAAGGGAGATCTGAATTGCAAAGTTTCCCAGCTAGAGGGTATCTCATGAGGTCTGCCAAGGCAGTGGATGTGACCAGAATGCAACTAATTATTCATATAAACACCTGCATTTTTTGGCTATTCTAATATTTTCTTCTGAGCATTTTTGACTAAAGCAGGAAGTTTTCATGCAGACTAGTTCAAAGGCCTCTTTCAGGTAAACCAGAACTGAATTTTCTCTTATTTCTGTCTTGAAATTGAAGGGTGCCAAATGAAAGGACTGAGTCCCTTTCCCCTGTCATCCCAGGTTTTAAGACTTCTCAAATATGATTCCTTATAAAAATTAAAGAATTAGGCACTATAGTCATCTAATGAAATAAAAAAGTAAAAAGTACCAAAAAAATCATAACTCCACAAACAGCTTAACACTGACACAGCAGACATCTTCCATATGCTGCTCCCTGTAGGCACAGAGTGGAGCAGGAATAGCTAAAAACATCCCTTTAGCCCTCCTAAACCTCCCATATTCACAGAACAAGCTGTGGGACCTCTCCTAATGGCCATGCCTGACTTCAGCACAAATTTTGCGTGCATACAAAACCGTGGCTAGGCTGCTTGGAAGATGGATGCTGGTGGTTAAGTGATGTCTGTGTATTCTTTAACTCTTACATACCACATACAATTTCCCTATCCATCCCGCCATCATAGGCAAAAAACAGGTTTCGAAGATAATTAAAATCAGACCTATGGTTTGTAAAAATTCCCATTCCCTTTCTTTCAAGTAAAAATAGACTAAAATATGTAGAAGCACAAAATGAGAATTTGCCATGTATGCTAAGATACGAAACAAGGACGGAACAGCTCAAAAAGGAAAAAAAAAGCATTTTGGAGGAAATTGTGTATCATGGTACTGCATTCATCTAATGGCCAAGCAAGAGTCTGCTGATGTTTTAAAAATGAATATAAGGAATAATTTCAGCATTTGGTTTGTTAAATTTCCTATAAATAGCAGACTACATAATCTTGCTCATTATGAAAAGTTGTGGTGGCAACAATGCTAAATACCAGTTTACTTGTTTTGTCAACATATCCATGTTCCATTTTATTACTCAACCTAAATATTTGCTCCAAGTAAAGACTCAGTTTCTTCTTTATATTCCAGAGACTATTTTACCTGTCTTTTTTTTTTCTTTTTTTTTTTTTTCCCCTAGGACTCGTTGTTGTTCTCTCCATTGTCAAATAAAATATGAACTTTGATGGGAAGGAAAAGGAGAAAGGAGTTATATTTTGGAGGTCCTTCCATGGAGGTCAAAAGATTCCATTCATTGGGAAAAAAACCCCAAACAACTATTAATTGGGAGAAGAAAGGAATGCTACAAAGTTTTTGAAAAGTTGGGGGTTTTCCTCTTGAAGCCAAGATTTTCAGCTGCACTCAAGACACAGGAGCAAAGCCAAACATCGTACAGAATGTGGTTTTGCATTCTAAAGCTGTGTGGCCACTATCATCAAATGTTCTGGATATATTTTGCCCTTTCAAATCCCTTTTGTGCCTCCCATAAAGGCCAAACTACTTTCAGGATGAAAAATCTTGAGAAGTTTATGAAAGAAATTAAATGATATACCTGTCTTTGATTCTAGGGGAGTGCACTGGGTGACCCAATAGTCTCTTCTAGTCCTAGTTTTACATCTTCCTGTGGAAATACCTTATTTTTCAGACGTTTACTGGGTTTCAGAAGGATTGACCTGGGAGGTCAGGACATGTCCATCAGGCTGAGAGAGATATCAGAGTTACAAGCCAGAACATATTACATCTGGGAACTAGAAATGAGTTTTGAGATCCTTCTTAGCCAGTTAAGGTGATTACAAACATATAATACAACCCTAATGAGACTTAGTCATCTGGGAAGTGTGACAACAACACACAGGCTCAAATAATAACCAAGAAATGGAATGTATAATGTGTATAAGATCACAGAGGAAGTAAAGATAGATTTACGTGACTTAAAGTCAGTTCCACGTACAAGCTGTTTTCTGAGCTCAAGGCAGGTTCAGAAGAGAAGTCATGCAGGTTTGCAGGGGTAGTATAGTCCAGACAGGAAAAAAAATAAAGGGGAAATAAGGGGACAAAGAAAGAAAACAACTCAAAAATGTACATTAGGTAATTCTACTACCCAAGAGTGCAAAGGTAATTTCATTAAAAACTACTGTAAACACAGATGTGAACAGCAAAGGTATCAATGCAGAGAGCGTCCAGACTATTGTACACCACCCTGGCTTCTACAGACAACATCAGCTTCAGAGATGCTCCTCCTGAGTCCATGGCAGCTGCATTCTGTTGATCCTCTGACAGCATTGTGATGGGGAGTAGATATGGTAAAAGAACAAAAGAAAGAAGAAGCCTTACACTCCAAGGTCTGTTTGAGCAGATCCCCCTTCCAGTTAAATGAAGCTGGGAGGAATTCATTTGCTGCACCTTCATTTTTTCTACCTCATGACCATCCAGACAGAGCTTTAAATTAATAGATGATTCAGTAAATCCAGCCTAGTTCAATATCCTATCTGAAAAAAATAGCTAAATAATGCAAAATAAGCCAAGGATGGACAATCATCTCTTCTGACAAATTCAAGTGCTCCTGACTGACACTCGAGCACTACTTTGGAGTCAATGTCTGCAGTTTGGACAAATCATAGTACCTATTGCCTCAGTAAAGGAGAAAGAAACAGAAACAGCTAGAAATGGTGCCATCCCTTAGCTGCTGGTTCTTCTTCAGTAGCTAAGAATTCAGCCCAAAACCTTTGTTTGATAGAAATTACTCCCCTGTTTTCTTCTAACTCCTTTTTCTATCTCTTTTTTCCTAAGATGAAGCCGTAATAGGTGTTATTTGTGAAATTACAGGTTCACTGGGATGGGAAAGCCAACCCTAATAACTATCCTTCAAGAGCAGACATGCTGATCAAATCCCCCCGGTTAAAAAACTAAAGAAGTCACTTGCACACGGGAGCAATTCCTGAGGCTGTAAATGAGTGAAGATGCCTGGAGAAAATTGAGTTTAATTTGTCAAGGGAGTTATTTGTGACTTTCTTCCTGTCTATGCCAATTGGGCAGTACTTGCTACATTAATTGCTGAACACAAAGTACTGCCATCAAAAATTCGTGCATGCTATTGTTTCTTTCTTTTTCTTCTTTTTTTTTTTCTTTTTCTTTCTTTTTCCTGGCTTCTGTTGCTCTTCTTCCACCACTAACCTTCTGAGTCTCAAGGCTTCTTTCACCACCTTTTTGGCATCAGCAGCTGGGGTACATGTGCCAAAGCACACTGGATTTAAACAGGCATGCCAGCCAGATGTGCCAACACCAACTCAACCTCCTAATCACACCTTGCTTGCAATGTGGAGTTCAGGAATACATTTGCAGACAGCATTATAAACCCTCCCAATATCGTCTTGTAATGCAAATGAAAGGTGGGCTGGTGATTCATCAGGGAATACAACAGGTCACAGGTTGTCTCAGGTAGTTGAAGCTCACTTTTCAAACCAGTTCTACTTATTAGGCAGTACCATTCAACTGCTTTGGGGACTTGATGGAAGATCCTCATAAGGAGATGCAGGACTGAGGAATCTTCCATCACACTCCATAGGATTAAGACACCTCAGTTTGTCTTCTGAAAACAGACATCTACTTTTGAACTTGTCTTTGCCAAGCTACCTTATTCCCATCTTTTAAAAGAAGACAGTCATTCCCAGGCTGTTGGAGATCTGGAAAGCAATGCGGTCTTTGCACAGAACACTTTGCACAAAGTCTAAACTTTGAGCAGGGCTAGAAACTCTCATCTAATACAAATTAAATTGATCCTACAACCTTGGACTCCAGCTGAGGATTTAAGATAAACTCCAAATTGTACAAGCTTGTGCAAGCATCACGAGAGCTGGATCTATTAAAGGTGTCAACCATATGAAAATGCAAGCAAGGACTAGAATAAAGGTAGGAAGAAGCTTTGAGCTTTACTATGGAAAGTAACAAAGAAGAGATATTAAGGGGTTGTATTAACAGAAGAGATACAAAGGGAAGGGAGTATCTCCCCTTGTCAGGCGGTTCAGACAGTGAACTGAGTTATTACTTTGCTTGCTCAAACTCTTCTGTCTTAGTTGAAACCTCTGTGCAGAGCAGGCTGTTCTACTATTTCGCCACCGAAATTTACCTTGGGAATTGGCAACACAGCTTTGATATCACCACAGTTGGAATCCTGAGCTTTGCTGCCTGGCTCCTAAATTACTGTGACAGAGTAGTGACAACTGACAATCCCTGCTTTTTAAAATGCCTTAGCCTCAGTCAATGAAAGTCAAACAAGTAGAAAATGTGTGAAGACCTGATTTCTCAGGCTGATTATATATACATTTATGTGTGTATGTAAGCTCCAGGCCCTTCGTGTTTAATCAAGTACAGTATTAAGTGAGTTAATGAAAAAGGAGTAGATATCTTCTGCTAATGTAATAGATCATTTGGGCAGTTTCAGCACCATCTGATGCACGTGGCCATAGCACAGAGGCACAACTGAAATAGATGCTGAATTTTCTGGAAGGAGAAGAGAATACTGTTCCCTTCTCCAAAGAAGAGACACACCTAGCAAAACGTTTCTAGAAAGTTCCATTTCTAGGTGAAATTAATATTTGGAGGAACTGGGAAGAGGATGGAGAAGAAGAAAGGCAAACAAGAAAAAGAACAAAAGTTTCTATGGAAAATGGTAGATATCAAGTGTGAGGATATACTGGCTGCAAGTGAGGTATTTATTTATTTACTCCAACTATGTCAAGAAAATAGATCAGATTCTATAACAGCTGGCAGATCAGGAACAAGATGTTCCAAGAGCCAGCACTAATGAGCTCACAGATAATACTCACACTGGCTAGCACTGAACTCCCCAAGTTGACAAAAGCACTGGCATCACTACATCAAGATTCAAAGAGCAGTGAGAAAGTTATTTAAGGAAGAAAGAGTGGTGCAGTCACAATGTTGTGCATCATCAATGTGTTCAGCATGCAAACTGTGGAAGTATTTCTCACAGTCAGTCCTATTTATGTCAGAAGCTATTAAGACTCAAAACTGTAACTGCGGAGGTTCCCCAGCCCTGTGCCTGATACCAGCTGCTACTATGAAAACAGTATTTTCAGAAGAGTTTTCTTTCCATTTCAGGACCAAATAAGTGACAGATTTTCAGTTCCTTTTTATTTAGGTGCATATAAAGTGTCAAGGCCTTCCAAAGGCCAGAGAAAATAAAACACACACAAAAAAAAAACCAAAATAAAAACAACCCTGAAAGACATGCCAAAACTGCAGCCAAATCTCAGTATTCTGGAAGATCAACTATCAACGTAAACATAAATATAATGACTAAAGATCTCTCATTGTCTAGCCTGGGGAGTTCTTCTCTCAGGCTCCCTTTCCTCCAGACTGGCATTCCCTAATTCTACTTCTGTTTGAAAGAAGAGAGCTGTTGGATTTGTGACAGAACCACTTTAAAAGGAAATTAAACATCTTTGGAAGGCTGAAGGCATATCACTCTCTAAATGCAAGATGTTCCAAGATGCTACCTCTCATTTCCAGAGCACTCCCACTGGCAAGTAAGCTCTGCATTTGATTGACACTTAGTTAGCATTAAATAGGCCAAGGCACTAACAAAATTCACGAATTTACAAAGCAAAGTAAAAAATCGATGGATTTTTTTGCTTGATGTGGGGGTTTCATTCCAGTTCGATGCCTTACTTGATTTTAAATGAACAGAAATTTTTATACACATGTGTATTTAGTTGAAAGGCAGGCTATGAAGACTGCAGAGGTATCAGTAGTTGATTATAGAAATTTATTTATTCACAGCACAAATCCCACTAGGAGATGCAATCCATTTGCCAAAGAATCCTTTAAGCAGCCGTATCAAGCCACAGCTGCTCAAAAGGGGAAATTTGCAACACTTAACTACTTCAATCTAATTTCCAAAATCCTCACTATCTACAGTCTTTAAAGCCCAAGAGCATAGATTTTGTATAATTGATCTTCGTGCTGCAGGATACCTAAGCAGAGGAGTACATTTCTCTTTTGGCTTCATGTCTGAAAAATAGATGCTGCTGTGTTGTAATGAAAGGAGTGAAGCGATTCTTACAATGGCTGACACAAAACTGCCTTGGCATCAAAACCATAATGAGGCTCCATAGGTAGAGGCAGGCAGAGCAGCTACAGACAGCAAGAAGGTTGTTTAAGAAAAAATGGATGGAGGTTTAAGTAATAGGCTGGAAGTTAATTTCTCTTATGGTCTTTCTCCAAGAGCATAGTAAGACATTAGGAAAGCCTAAAAGCTAAGCCTGTGCTGAACACGTTGGGGTGTTGAGCAGCTTTGGGGTGTGACTGACAGTTGGCGCTGCAGCAGCTTCACCTGCAGATGTTGCTCTAAGTATAAAATCTAGATGGATGTTTCCAGCAAGGAGAGCAGAGGGACAGGCCACTTCACACCATTTCCTGCACTGCTGAACTTGTTGGTCTAATGGTTTATCCTTCTTCACACTAGACTTCCCTTGTTCTGTGACCAGGAGATTTCACTGAGAACTTTGTACAGTACCCTGTGCTTTAGTGCCATGATTTTTCTCCATTTTCTCAATATTATTGGGCTACAAATAACATTGTCCAGATTGGATGTGGTTTGACATTTTAATTCCTGAAGTCTGGATATCAGGCACTCTCATCCTGTGTAATTCTATCACTGGTATAGATATTTCTAAAGCACTGTATGGATCTCTTCTAGTTCTTGGATCTAAATAGCTTTTAGGGTTGTTCACTAGTATTCATTCACAGGAAGTAACACATTTTTTTTTAAATCTAAATCCAGGTACAAAAAAATTGTCTAGATTTTCATTTAAGGCAGGGAGAATTCAACTGCCATTAGACAAAAATTAGAAAATTGTTGACTTACAAGCAGTATGCCTGAACATGACTTTGAGGTATCAGTTGGTCTATTCCCTGATTGCATGGGAAAATTGCTGTATTTACATCTAATCTTACTTTACAAACTCCAGTGAAGTTTCCATAATCCATATTTCTGTCTCTTTTTAAATGCTGGGATCACTTCTATGGCCACCTGTAAGACTGTTTTCAGTTTTCCCTAATTTTTGTCAACGCATGGAGCCTATAAGCAAAGAAAGCATTGCAGCTGAGGTTCTTTAGATACACAATGCTTGCCCCTTTTAGATGAAAGCCCTTTGGAGTTTCTGCACTGATGCATTATTCCTGGTTCTTGCTGTTTGGTAATGCCACAGACAGTAATCTTCAATTTCAGAGTGATACTTGCATTTGGTCTTACTGAATCACAGGCTTTTTTCTTCCACTCAGTTCTTCTGATTTACAAAGTTAATTTTGAATTCTTCTCAGTGTCTGTGGCATCTGCAGACTTTCTGAGTTTCATATCAGTAAGCTATACTGCCTACATCACAGAAGATACTAATAAAATAATTATTTGGTTTAGTTTATTAATACATTATTAATAAAATTATGAGTACTACCAGTCCTAAGGTAGCTCCGTGTGCACCCAGTGTAACACATTTTTCCAATTTGAAGAGTAGCAGAGTACCACTAGCAGGTACTCTATTAGTGCAATTTTCCAATAAGTGATTTGTTCCCTTTGCATAAGTTTTACCTGGAATTTTCTTCCTAGTATGCTTCTTTGAATGACATAGGGAGATTTTTAGTTTGCAGGGAATAGAGTTATTGTTTCAAAGAGTTTCATAAAATGGAGGTTTGTGTTTTCACTTAATTCAGATGGGCATCATGCCTGTAGCATCCTTAACCTTAATAGATTCCAAAGATTAAAGGTACCTTGCCTCCTGCTTCCTCTCACGAGGAAAGGAGGTGATAGCAGAGCATAGTGAGGTGGTGGGAAAGTCATCATGAATGTGTTGCACTGAAAAAATAATTAGAACAGATGTTTCTCTATCAGAAAAAACACAGCTGCTTTGAAAATACATGGCAGACTTCACAGACTAAAAAGAGATTTAGAGCCTAAAAAAACCCACATTGTTCAGTTGCAACCATAGAGACAGGAGGCCAATTAGAGCTTATCTAGAGCAGATTTGCCTTTTTGTAAAACAAGAAGTGCTTATATCACTTGAAAACAAACTTGTCTTTGGTACACGCTCCATGGCCCATGGTCTGGGGTCTGTGTTCTCACAGCCCATGGTCCCGGACTGTCGTAGCTGTGGCTAGAACTTCTGTGGATGTGTCATTATCTCTAAGCGAGCATCACTAACTAAATAATTTAGAATATGGTACATTTTTTTTTCCTAAAACTCATTGCTTTCCACCCCTCCCTCCCTCCAGTTCAATCTGATGGTTTTCTATAGTCATTTGGTGCTATATCACAGCTCTGTGAATGTATTTTATATGAAGATTTATATAATAACACAGCTAAGTATTCCTCACTAGGCAGGACAATCCTTGTTAATCCTCCACTGGGACTTTGTCCCCTTTGTAATTCTCCACACATTTATTTTATACAAGCGAAATATAGCTGGCTAAAAAATACCCAGAAAGAAAAGGTCACAGTTATGAAAGAAGAAATATTGCCTTCCCCCCCAAGAACAACAAAGCATCTAGTAAATCCTTAGTAATGAAGAAACAATAAATTTGTGCCAGTATATACTGGTCTTATGAGAGGAGAAAGTTAAATTACTGCTGTCTGACTTGGTGACATGATCCCCAGACAGCTGGATGAAGCTTTTGCCTGGTTGCTCATTCTCATTCCTTAGCTTCAGTGAAAGATGAATTGGGACCAGATGGGAGGTCCAGTTTCAAATCCATCATTCCCCAGCCCCTTTCCTGAACCAAAGTCATTATGTTGCCATCAGGATTTGTCAGCACTCGTCAGCTGGACTGGAAGCCCAGTTGTGTTGTTTGGGAGTTACTCCACAAGTCACTGCCAATGTCCTCCTGCCCTGCTCCACGTACCCTGGTGTGCTGGTATGAATCTGGACAGACCATTTCTAAACATTTTTGCAAACACAGGCACACATTTTTCTCTCAGACCTTCACAGAAAAATGCAAGGAAAGCTAATCTGTATGTGGTCAAACCTTCTGTCTTCATACGCCACAGAATGCTACAGTAAAAAGAGGAGCAGGCACTGGGTATGTGGGTCTGCCAGAGCAGCCCTACTTACTTGTAAGTTGGGATGTGATTTGAGTTACTGTACAAATTTCCCGAGTGAATTAAGCACTGTAGATATCAAATACAGATCTATGCAGCAGACAGACATCAGGAAGAAAAAACATTCTTTGCACCTTCACCTGGAAAAACAGATGGGTGTGTTGGGAGCAGTCTGTGGGAGTTAGTTGTCTGTGTCAAGTTAATCGTAAGAAATCTTCTAGGCCCATCAGAAAAAAACTCTGCTATAAGGAAGATGCCGTCATCAGAGTTTCCTCATCCAGTTAGCTGTCACACCTGTTAACTTGCCTTTCCCGAGCTAAAAAGGAATTTCACCTGGCAGAAAAAAAATGCTTTGTTTATGTCTTATTCCCTATGTAGTTATATGTGATGAATTTGTAACAGATTTCTAGGAAAGACCAATCCTCCAAGAATCAAGGAAGTAATCATAACAGTGGCATTTTCTTTAAGTTATGGAGTCTTTTGTAGTAGTTCTAAGGCTTGATTCAGTGAACTACTAAGGCATGCACTGCTTGTGTGCAGTGTTTTCTTTTCCTTGACTTCTGCGAAGGATTTACTGCACTCTGAAAGATGAAGTTAGTAGAGAGTTACCTAAGGTGGGCAGTTCTGATCATTTAATCAGAGAATTATCTTTCCAGAAGTATTTGCAGCTCTATTTCATCATAATTTAGCTATGACACAGTACTTGCTAATCAATGTGATACTTCCCACCTTTGGAAATAGATTTTTGTATTTGATTTCTGTCTGCATGTTTGTTTCAGGCAGTAGACCACCAGGCTGCCTGCCTAATGAACAACAGAAAGGATATACACAGGTTTCCAGCAGAAAAAAAATACAAAATCCTTCATGATCAGAGTCCCTGCCAGGCTTTGTGCCATTGCATTTGAAAGCAGTGAAATCATTCCAGTTTCCTAGGGTAACTACCATTTTCAGTAGATATATCAGTCTCATTATTTTATTGGTAATGTCCTCCAATTTTGTATATTGCTCTGAATCCTAAAATTCTCTGTGTAAAAGTCTTTCCCTACTTAGAAACAGGACATGGTTTGCCACGACTGTCCTTGAAATATTTTCAATACGTTCTTAATTCATACCTTAATATACATCTCTAATTTCCCTCCTATTTCAGTCACCTACTTCTTGTCCAACAGCCTGTGGACAACAATCAATATATTTATACTTCAATATAACAATAATCAGTTTTATGAATATCCATTTATTTAAAAAATCTTTACTAGTGCCTCTCTTCAGTCTCCTTTCCAGGCAGAACAAACCCAAGTTTTGAACCTTTCTTCACATTTCTTTCTTACTTTCTCTGTTGGGCAGTTCTCTGTCAGAACTTGATACCATTGCATGATTCTTAATATATGGTACCAAAACCTTAGCACAGGACATTACCTCCATAGGCTTATGTCCATTTAAACTGTCCTACAAAGCTTTGTTCTGTAATCTGAAGCCTTCAAGGAGCCAGAGATAAAAGCACAGGTATCCTTCATGTCTTCAGCACCAAGCCACTGTTCATTAAGAAAATATGTTTTCTTTTCCCCCAGAGCTTTTGTTGGGCCTTATTCTATAATCCCATATTATTTCTAGAGTACTGTTGCCAAGCCAGATGATCCCTGTTTTGTGTTTGTAGCACTGAATTTCTCAAATGTGCCATGCTTTGCACTTCACTGCATTCTATCTTAAGCCTAAAAAGTTAATCTAGAAAAAGAGCAGTAGATTTTTGCCTATCAAGAAGTTGGACACTTTTGTACAATTCTTGTATCTTAATTATACCAAGAGGTTGATATGCATCAAACTGTGACTAAATTGGCAATGTTTAATTGATTTTTAGCAGTAAAGATGACTTAGACCGAGATTATGTTGTCCCTATTTGAAACCTTTGACATAGTGGTGCGGCACCTTGGAAGGTGCCAGATAGCACCAGACAGAGCTGATTTATGATTTTCAAAAGTGTAGTTAAACAAAAAGTCAATCTTTCTCCAGGTATGCAAAAGTTCGGATACAGTGCCTGAGTTCAGACACAGTCTGGAAGCTGACCAGAAATATATGTTGGGTCCAGCATGCACCCTGAGACTCATCATGTGGGAGCAGGAGGCATTTAAACTCTCTCAAGGATGAAAGTTAATAGCATAAACCACTGGATTAAAAAACACCAGCTGTGGAAAAGGTGTATTATAGGAGCAGATTCAAGCCTAACATCACTCACTCATGGACACTATCTTCTGCTTGTAGTACCCTGGTTCCCTGGGCCTGGCAAGGGTGCATGTCTCCCATAGCTACTATCCATTGGATCTGCTGTGCAGGTGCATGGCTGCATATACCTACTCAGAGGGACAGAAAAAGACATTACCTTCAACAACTCTGGTCCCTGAGCCCTTCATACTAAGCTAGTCCAGCATGAACAAGTTTCCCTAACCTCCTTCCACGTATATAGGCCTCCCTCAGTCTCCACAGTGGCTGCCAAGCCATTCTGTGTCCATTTTCCTTAACTTTTGCTTCTGGTAGACCTTATCTGCAGATGTTTCGGCCCTTGTGTTTTCTCTTTAAAGAGCCACCAGGGTTCAGCATGGGATTCCAGATAATATTTCACCATCACTTCATCTGTGGTGATTTCCTTTGTGTCACTGCCTTCTGCCATGGAATCCATATTTTTCTGTCTCCATTGGATATTACTTATATTGATAGGCTGAAGGATCCTATTTGTCTTTTCTGAAATTCTGCAAGATGAGGACTCACAATATTCCTATGCTCAACTAACCCATTTGCTTTTCCTCCTCTGTCATTTCCACTGCAGAGTTCTCGTGTAAATGAGAAAAATCTTACGATTAGTCCCACAGTGTATGACCTTGCCCTTTGTTAGCTTGAATTTCATTCCATTTCTATTGCCCCCCTTGAAGGTCACAGAGTTCACCTGAACAATAGCCCAATGCTTCTGTGTACTGCTGTGTCCAAATCTGTATCATCAGCAAATTCCTACAGCACCAAAGTCCCTCATGTAAATATTATACAAAACTGAGCCTAAACCCAGTTGTTAGGTAAATTGGCTAGGAGCCTACCTCCAGTCCGACCCTTCCCCATTTGATATTCTCTTTTATCCAGTTCTTCCTTCATTTTTCAACACTATCCTCTGTTTAACTCACAAGTCTTCATGTAATCCTACACCAAATGCTCTCATGAAGAAGTAAAATTAGAAGATCTGTTTTTTCCTTCTATAGAGAAATGTTTATTTGTAAAAAATTACATTTACTTAGTATGATCAAATTTTAGCAAACCTAGGTTGTGTGTTGTCATGATTGCTGTTTAAATCCAGGCCTTTATTTGTTTTTTATTCCAAATATGTTCTAAGTCTCTATACACAACTGGGATCAGACCAATGGAATGGCACTTCCTTGGAATCTATTTTTCCTCTTAGTTTTAAATATAAGAAACATCTTATCCACATTAAAAGACACATCTAGAATTGTCCTTACTAGAGGTATTGGATTAATTAGACACCTGACTACTCCGCCAACAAATAGCCATGGCTCTGGCTCTGTTTGCTCTTTCTTTATTCTTGTATTAAAATGGCTGCAGAATGTTTCATTGTTTTTCCCATATCATATGTGGCAGCTGTACCCTGCAGCTGGTCTGAAGGTAAACCTGTCAGTTTGTGCTGCTGCTGGTACTCTGCTCTCAGTGACATCGCATCATTTCATGGCAGATGAACATCTGAGACAGAGCTATACCCTTCTCTTTTGGGTACACATTTATTCTAACCCATTTATTGGGAGCATTTATCTGATGCCCACACACTGTCCTTCCAGTTCCTTTTTCCTTCCCCCTCAGAAATGGCGGTAAAACCTTACTTTCTGGATACAGACAGCCTAAGGTCTCCTCAAACATTAAAATTAAAGAATCCCACGATTAAGACATTTCCAAAACAATGCACTTCTTTATCTCTGGTAAAACTTTTAACAAAGCAGTCTGGCATGTTACCTTATGATGTCAGTTCAGGTAGGTAGACATTTATTTCAGTGTCAATGGCTGTGCCATTCATAAAAAGGAATATCTGCTCTATGGCAGTCTCAATAACTTCCTATAAGTTCTATTTTATCTGTCATGAGGATGCTTGATGCCTCTTTATATTATGATCTTGTATATTCTGCTACATTTTAGTTATTCAATAAAGAATAAGTTGAGAGTTTTTTAAATGAGAATTGAAGTGGTTTAGAGTATACCTCCCTAGTTTCTGCAATGGAATACAGTGCCATGTGGAATTTGTGTCTCTTTCTTCTTTTGGGGGAAAGTAATAGATTTTCTAATTACAAAAAAATATCAAAACATGTAAGACACAGTCTTGAGTTAGTGCACATTGATATAATCACCAATGATCTGATTAATTTAATTTTTTCCTCAAAACCGTTATAACCAAAAACTGTAAATTTTGTTCCTGCTTTATTTTTGCTATTATTTTATGTTCTATTACTCTATATTAGGATTTCAATAAAGGACATTTATATTCAATAGAATATTTATTCAATAGAATAAAACAAAATCCCAAACCAATGGACATTCTTCAATCTGGGAATCAAGGCAAATCTAAAAACAACAAAATGGAAAAAAATTATAGGAACAATGAGAGCTCAATAAAAATTCATAACTCATTGCAAAGGTAGCAAAGAAGCAACTAATTTTGGACAGTGAATCTCTGAATCTTCTCATTCAGATACCAACAAGCTTACATTTTCAATGTGTCTCTACTATTGTGTCATTAATTATTTCATGGCTGATGATCATGTGAAGATTTACATACCAAATAGTTCCATCTGGATGTGTCCACAAGAGTTTAGCATTCTTTACTTAGCAGGTAGTTTCACTGGCAGCAGGCTTGTGAATGGAAGTATCCTTGCACTTCAAGTGGAAAACATTTCAGACTTGTCCTTCATTTTACCTAGGCAATAAAATTAGGACTCAAAATCACCCTGCATCCAGTGGCAAGACTCCCATGATGAAATTAAAAAGATACCAGCAAGCAAATCAGTGGCATCTAACCCATTTTTAAAAGCAATAAAAATAAATCCTCACCTCCACAAAGGAAGAAGCCTAAAAGATAACCTACCTTGAAGATAACCTTCAAAGGGAGAAAAGAAACCAAACCTGGGAATAAGTGCCAAATGCCTCCAATAAGCAAGACTTGCAGAGGTCATTCTACAGATAGATTAGTATAAATTAAGCTTTAAACAACTGTTTATAGTCCTTGCTGGATAGTTCCTGATTTACCACTGTTACCCAGGAAAGCACCAAATAGCTAAGGTAAATTACATTCAATCTCGATATGGAGAGATCACAAACTTGGGGGTTTAAAACAGAATGTTGTAAAATGCTCACATAACTTACCAGCACAATCCAGCACAGTAATGTGTCCGTGTGGAGTTTCTGCAGAACTTAAGTGCCCGTCATGCAAACTAAAATGGTCATTTGAAGGAGAGATAACAGAACTGAAGTGCAAGTCCCTCCTAATTGCTGATGCCAGCTTTTGGTAGCCTTTGTGGGTTTGGACTGTTCTCTAAAAGTTCTGAATTTAAAGTATAAGACTTGAGTGTAAAGTGTTAAATCTCAGAGGGGAACAGAAAAGTCTACATAAAATTTGGCTTTGCTGCTGAGAACTTCATAATCAATACACACACACACACGTGCATGTATAGATGCACATATTTACACATATAAATAAGGGTAATTTCCTCTTCTCAATCATTTTTAATCCTTTAAATGAAATATTTAAATAGAGTATTGAACAAAACATAGCTAAGAACATGAGAAATGGAATAGAAGGGACACTGGTATCAAATGCATTTTATAAGTAAAGTGAATAGGCCATTGCAAGTAAAGGTAACCTGCAGGCATTTCTTTCATCCTCCAGATCGCTCTTTTGTTTGGCCAGCTAAAAATGTATTCCTAGAATACCACAAACACTTCCACTCTGACTATGTGATCTATGCTCTCATTGAACTATTCAGCTGGGTTTAAGGGTAGGACATTTTCTAGGGACATTGCTGTTCTTTCAGAAACAGGGCTCCTTTCTCTGCTGAGTCCTTTTTCATTTTTCTTGTAGCTCAGATAGGCAAGAGAGAGAAAGATTAACATGAAAACAACTCATTTCTTCATTCAGTTACCTATAAGAAAGGATGAGGGAAAGGCCTGAATAAATTGTTACCTTTGAAACTATGACTGTGGAATGGATATCTTATAATTAGTTAGAGATTGAGAATATCCACAGTCTGAGATGCTGGGTTGATGAGTGCTTTACAAACATGTGAAAAGCAGGGTCATCTAATGCTTTTGTATTCATAGAGTAAGTCCTTCTGCCCTCTCTAGGAATGGGCAGAGACGTACAATGAGAGAGTTTGACCCTCAGAATGGCTTACAGAATTGCTAGTCCCCTCAATTACCCTGCTCACATATGGGAAGCTCAGAGAAATGCATCACACCATAATATGACTGTCCCTCATTCAGTGGAGGAAGATCATTATCTCTGGAGTTAATAGTACAATATTTAGCCCAGCAGAGTGTATTTAGGGTTGCTATTAAACAACAATATTGAACTAAGCAATAACCAGCTCTTGTCTCAGCTATTTATGATTCCAGAGATATATTATATGCATCGCTGGCTTTCTCTTCTGGCATCTGTAAACTCTTCTGACTAGTTAAATGTTCCAGCATTGATACTAGAAGCAGCAATCAGTACATGCCGATTTGCTGCTAATGAAGGAAACAGATCCAAGACCTAAGGTCACCTTCCTTTATCCACAATGAATTCTAATTTTTCCAAAACAAGGTTTATCTGGTAGGAAGAGAGGAGGAGAGGGAGGGAAGAGAGTTTTGCTCATTTCATTGTACCAGTCTGAAGGGAAAGCAAGATAAACAGATAATCATTTCTCTGTCTCCAATTTACATGAGACCTCCCCTGGTACTTAAGCCTGCAAAGGCAGGAAAAATGAATGCATACAAAGCAGAGCCTCAGTGCTTCTTCATTCTGAGTCAAACCACACTGTGTGCATGACACTGCTAAGAGCTTCTATCTGCATATAACCAACTCTTAATATCATAGGCTACAAAGCAGATGATAGAAGACTCATCGGATAAATCCCATGCAGACAAGGAAAAACAACTGCACTTCTGTGTTGCTTTGCATTGATTACTTATAGTCTCCCAGTAGATGCCAAGGGACAGCAGTAACAGGCAAGCTGGCTGTTGATACAGCCTGATGGGCTCTCCCATCACCTTTCCAAAGGATTTCTTTCTTGCAAATAGAAAATATCAAAATCTGGAAGTCTGTGGGTAAAGAGCCTAGACTGGTACTTCCTCAAACTAGAGGCATATAAAACCTGCTGGACCATGTAAGGTACCACATTTATACACTGTTTAAATGGGCTCCATAAATGGTGTAGAAATGTTTTTACTCAGTTTCGCCTGCACTTCAGGCAAATCTGTTATTTTTCCCTTCCTCTGCTTTGTAAATGTCATGTTGTCTGGTTAGTGCTAAATCCCAGTCACGCTCACCGCAGAGGTGGTCATATTTCAGGAGGAAGGGTGGACGCTATTCCTTCATCATGAAGTACCACTCATACAAACAAATCAATAAAGAAGTGAGTTAAGAAGAGTTCAGGAACACATATTTTAGTGCTAAGCTGACAAGCATTAGCACAGAAAGCTTGTTCTTAATTCTCTCCCCTTCCTTGTCTCGCCATAAACAGCCCCAGTCCCACCCACAATCCAGTGCTTCACAGCAGTGATTAAAGTAAGAGAACTTTCCTTGAGCAACCTACTGCTGGGAGTACCATGGAAATGGCAGACGAAGAAATCTCAGCTGTCATCCTTCTAATAAAAGGCTGTGGCGATGACAAACACAGGCAAATTCATTCTGAAAGTGAGTGTTTACTCCTGATAGGGGTGTTAACTAGATCCCTTGTCTTATCTCAGCTCCTTTTGCCTGCCCTAATAAGCTCCATGCTTTGCTCATCACCTGAACCAGAGAAGAAGTTCCAATGGCAAATGCTATTGGGTAAAAATAGTTGATTAGTGTGGAAGGAGATAATTTAGATCTTCACTGGACTGAGGCCAGAGATATGAGCCCATAGAGAAGAGAAAAACCATTGAAATAAACTGTATATTTAAAGGGAGAGGACAATCCAAGGAAAGTCTAGAGGCCAAAATGCCTGTGGTGGTCCTGCAACCTCAAAGTCTTCATAATATTAATGTCAAAACCTCACATAGGAATTCCTCTACTCAGATCAATTACTTTAGTAATTAAAGGGGAAGTTAAGAAGTTAAAAATCCCCCTCCCCTCCTTAGAAAGAAATGTCATTGCAATTTAAAGACTGCAAGCATTGGAAAACCACCCTCTTCATCTGAGCAGTCAGACAATGTTGTTAATTATCTCTGCTGTTAAGAAAATAAATAAATCAGAACTAAAAAAGATCTCATTTTCCTTTTTAATTCATCTAGTTTCAATTTCAAGCTACTCTTTCTTGTTATGACTTTGTCTGAAATTAATGAGCGCTTTCCCGTCTCTGCACTTTATACAAGATATCCCCACTGGAGACACTTAGAAAATATGATGAGGTTACCTTTTAACCTTATTATAGACAGAGGGAGCAAAATCTCTCCTGTGATGCCTCCCATTCACTTCTTAATGCTGAACTTCAGGGACCACTTCTACAAGTCAGGAAGCAATTTATTCTCTTTGACAATGCAGGGCTTTCTTGGGGGATTCTGCAATAAGTGAAGAAATGGTGGTTGTTCTCAGACACATAGATCTGCAATATAGGGGAGGGCTGAAACCACCTTCTCAATTTTATTTACCTCAACATTTAAGTTGTTGAAACAACTTTTCCATGATCAAGTCACAAAAATTCTCAGCCTAGACATGAAGTTCCAAGCCTCAGCTCTCATATCTCTTGGCCAGCCATTCCCCAGGTGCATTAGCAGAAAGAAAACATAGAGTTTGGAAATGATGCAAAGGAAGAGTGAAAGTGCAGGGGACACCAGGCAAGATGGGTTCAGTTTGACAAACCTTGACAATTAGGTTTCTTTTCTTCCTTTTGAAATCAGCAGGATATCTGGACTAAGAAATCCAATAAGTACATGGAATCAACCCGTAAAGTTAGGCACATAAAATATTGTCAGAGGAATGCAAGCTGGCAGTCTCATTCATTTTAAATATGTTTACAACACAGAATTACGTCCTTAATCTGCATATCAGATTGTACTGAATAATGTGAATACCAAACACATCAGAGGGAAAAATTAGCTTAGTGAGTAGGTTGGTTGTTTTCTTTCCTCTTTTCCATTTTCTCTAACCTTCCTGTTAGTAGGTAACAATTAAGTTTTTAGATTCCTGTTTTGTCTTAAATCTCAACGTTATCCCATTTGCATTGCAACTGAGTTTTGACAAGGGTTCAGAATACAGAGATGTAAAGAGGTGATGGAAAAAGTCTTAGAGAATCTCTCTGAAGAATTTTTTATTTTTCACCCCTTTTTTTTTTGGAGTTATCTATATCACATCTGCCCACAAGATACTTTCCAGTTACTAATAACAGGAAGCACATTTAATGCAGTGTTTGTGTTTGACTCTAGAGTTCCTTACCAACAAAAGAGAAACTGCTTTAAGTCAATGGGGACTTAAAGGCATGAGCCCCATTGATGTGAAAGGAAATTAGGACCTTAGCTGTCTTTTGTGACTTTTGCAGCTTCACTTGCTCCCAAATTAAAACATCATGCTGAAAAACATCATTCAGACATAAACTAGTTGTTCCACAGCTACAGTTGCTTCTGTGGTGAATCACTGAAAAAAGTCCACACAGCAGTATTGGGTAGAGCAGTGGAACTCAGGAAAAACAAACCAGGGCAGCCAACTCCTAGCCCTTAGAGCACTTCAGAGAAGAGACATAGGTTTCTAAATACACCAAAGGTAAGATTCACACACCAGTTTAAGCTCTATAGAACCATATAAAACTTATGCATCCAACACCTTAGCCTGGCATTAAGATTCTGTCCAAAACTGGTACCTAATATAGGTGGATTGAATTGGCATGTGATTTTCATAGGGGAGAGAAGGATCCTATCTAACAAACCTGCCATAGAGACATATATTTTTGTTTGTTTTAATTACAAGACATAAATCCTCATTGCCATCAATTTAGGTTTTAGATGCCACACTGACTTCTCATCCTTCTCATTTTACTAAAGAAAGAGAGAGAGTATCAAATAATTAGCACAAGTTTAGAAAGAAACAAACGCTCTACCCTTCCCAAGAACAAGTCTTACAGATATGAAACCATCAAATCATTATATTCCCTAGTACTATGCTAAGAAACCATAGCTAAAAAGAAGAAAACTACTAATTTTAGCACTTTGTGATTTATATGAAATGTTTCTAAGCTAATATTGTGGGGAAACTTCACAACTCCTTGCATATGTCTCTACAAAAGTCTTAATAAAATCTCAAATGAAAGCCCAGGATGGAAAGTCCTTAATAATTTCTGTGATCTTAATTGGCGTTGTTTTCTCATCCAGCTAAGAGCTCTTTGTTTCCATGGGGAATACCTATTTTCACAAGAGTAGGAATGACATCAATTCAAAAACCAAATGAAGCTAAAATTAAGCTTTTTTTTTTTTTTTTAGCTTGTTTCTGAAAAACCCAGTAATTGACAGGAGCATTACTCATCACAGAATCTGAGGGAGAAAGTCTCCTGAGAGCAATCCTTTTTTACTCCTTCTCAAATATGCACATATGTTTCCTTTCATTCTTTCCTCTGGGCACAAGGTGTCAGAAAGGAATAGAGCTTCTTAGACATGTTCATGGTTTAAATGCACTGTATGCTTGGATATGAAATCATCAGTTTCAAGTAATTGTAAGCAGACTCTCCACATCCAGAGATGGTAAGTGATAGAATGTATAAATAGGCATCTCCAGGAGAAAAGAAAACTTTAGTGGACATCTCAGGATTAGGCACAAGTACATAGATGTGAAAGAGCAAGTCAATGCAATCCAGCCACATTGAACTGATGTAATGTCTCATGCAACATCAGTGTCACAAAGCCAATTTCATGAGCTAACAGGAGATAGAGCCTGACCTGAAAACATAATTAATTCAAATTAACCCAAAGGATTTTCAGTGAATCTTGGTCTGTTTTTTGTCCAGCTCCTAGAAGACATTTAGCTACCACTTGGGTGCAACACTGGATAATTTCCATAATGATCCTGGACCTCTGAAACTAAAGGCAGGCTTTGGGTGGAATCCACTGGGCTCTGAAGCAATTTATCACAACTTGATGACCTGGAAGAAAAAGAATAATAAATCTGGCCTGGCTTAACTGTGCAACTCCTAGTTTGTTTGCAGAGAGCACTCACTTTTCCCTGTGAATAAGATGAACCTGTGACCCGTTATGTATCAACTGAACATCTCAATTCTTCTGGAAGTCCAAAGAGAATAGAAGCCATAGCTCCACTCTCTAAGCATGCATGGCTTGTAATTAGATGGAGTAGATGCACAGGGTACGTTGCAGTTCTTGGCATTTGTAATCCTCACAAGTACTCATTACAAGATAAAAAAATCCAATTAATCTAATGCAAGGGCTCAACAGGAAAACATCCCCCACATCCTTCAGTTATTTTAAGCTTATTTAGTTGCTTTTCCTACTGCCCTTTCACGATATTTCTCTTTTTTGGGTGGCACAAAGGGAACTGGCCCACTGGTGTCTGATTTCATTCATTTGTCCCATTTTGACTCCTCCACTGATGAAGAGAAAATAAATCCTTGGATTGAGTAACAAACCAATAATTTTGCAGATACATCATACTCCCATGAGGAAAGATTTGTAGAACTTTAGGCAGAAATCAAAGAAAATAGCTTTCTAGGAGAAAGTCAGATCCTAGGCTTGTGGGTGGAAGCAGCCTCAACTCCTGCTACAAGGCCTGATTCAGAGCAATTGCTTTCACAACATACAGCGGATCTCACACAAGGGGCAAAATACTCAGCAAGTCCCAGGACTGAGCATTTATTCCCAGAGTCACCACCAGTAGGAGAGAAATAATTGATGTGTAATGATAATACATACAGGTGAAGTTAAAAAAAACCCAACTTTGTCTTCTGACCTAGTTGGAAACTTGATCTAATGTGTCTTGGTTTCTCCTTTGACTTCAACTGATCCAGCTGTTCTTCTTTCCATTCTCCAAGGCTCGCATTTCCTGAAAGGCTGGGAAGATATCGATAATAAGCAAATCATTAGCAAAATATCATGTCTTGGCTCACACTCTGCCCTCATCTGTACTGATATGGATCATGCCAGTCTGAATCTGACACTTTGGTAATTTCACAGACTTAAGATAAAACAGAGAGGGTCTAGCCAACAGCAGACAAACTGCCAAATAAGTACTATTGGGTTTACTGAAGTAGAGTTTATTCAATTGCTATGTCTGGCCTGCTCTGTACCAGAGTGGTTAAACACTCTATGAAACCATTAATTTTCAGGGTGTCAAAGGGAAGAATAGGGAGAAATATAAAATAAAAAACCACTACATTTTAAGACCCCCTCCCCCCCCCCCGAAGAACTTTGCTTCTTGCTTCATTAAAGAGTTTTGATTTTCAATACCCAAGATCAGAAATTGTCTGATTGGTAATGACACAGTTTCATGATTTTTATAGGGGAATAATTTAAATTTCCTTAATTAAATACATATTTATACATTGCAATAATTTTTTTTTCCATTATCTATTATTCTATCCCATTCTAGAATGAGAAGCTACAAATCATCAGAGCCACATAGATATTAATATTTAACATACTTGTTGATTTCTTTGCAGAGTTTCTCTTGTCTTTGTGAAAGAAGCCTGGAGCACAGCTATTAATCAGGCTCCTGGCTTTTTTTTTTAATGATGTAGCAGTGAAGCAACCATTTTGACTTAAGGAAAGCTGAGCTTCCTAGTTATGATCCACTGAGATATATAATCAAATTGGCGTATCCAGGAGAGGACCCACATTCAGTCAAAGTATATCTATATTCCCATTATACCAATATTGGTAGGATTAAGCAGTCATTACAAAATCAAACTTAATTTAAGAGGAGAAAATTTACCCAATTTAATTTGACAAGGGAATGATTATATTCTTATGAAGATGTAATTTCATTTTGAGATCAGTACATACTTGGAGAACACAGTTAAGCCCATAGGGTACCATAGATGCAACACCAGTAAAACCCACTATCACACAGCAAAAACTGCTGCATTGCAGTCACTCCAAATGTAAGGGTCCTATTACACTCGGGGTGATAAAATCAGTGCTGCTGCAGCAGGGAGTTCAGCTGTGAAGCATATTACCACCCTGCTGCACTAGAATAGAGAGAACTATGGTAAAGACAGCTTAATAATTTGCACTGACACTTAACAAACTGGACACTTTTATTCTGAGCACTCTAGCATCTCAGACATGAGAAAAATTCAAACCACAATATTAGACTCCAGCACTCAATGCCAGACTGACAGCTTTTGAAAGGCAAGCCCTGTTACTGATCCCTAGGTGTGTGATCCCATCAGATCTGAACTCCACAGTCTGCTCACTCCCTAAAGACTCTCTTGGGAGGCTGCTGTTAGAAGCAGCAATTAGCATTGATTGAGATGAGACTCATTATGATGTACACACCTATCTAAGAAAAACTGGACTAGAACCATTAACACATTTTACTCAGAGAAATGAACAGCCACTGGTGACAGCCAATGTTGGTAGTGCCAAGAAAGCTGAATCTGAACTGATGACTTAGGAAGAAGTCTCTACATCCTGAAACTAATGTTCTTAGTTTGAGGGAGAAAAGGACAAGATAACAAAGGGATGAGCACAATTGCTTGTTATCAATAGCCAACAATTTAATGAGCGGTTTGTTGAGACTTCAGCCACATTCATTATCCATCTAGTATTATTTCACTTGCTTCAAGTAAAGTATGTATTTTTGCCCTCAGCCTTCCTTTAATTTAGATGTTTCATCATGGATACCTGATCAGCCTCCACTTTACTAGCTCAGGACCCTTGATAAGAATCACTGGCAAAGCTCGTTTGCAGCACAGAAAAGAGTTAAGAGTCCCATAGACGGTTTAATAAAGGTAATGTCATTTTCAATTATACAGCACAAACACTTCAGTAAATTCTACGTCACGTCACCAAGGAAACTCAATGCAATAATTCAGTCAAAATGAAAGAGAGGATTTCTACAACAGTTTAATAATAACAATGTGTTCTTGTCTGTTGCCCTTTATCCAAGGATATCAGTGCTTTTCACCAATATTAATTCATTTTCTAAACACAACTTCAGAGTGTAATTTCACAAAATTAATTGAGTATGACATTCCTATGTACCCTAACTGTTGATCCCTTGCCAACTCTCCGCAGAGCAAGAAAAACCCCCATGAGCATCTCCAAATGAAATGGTAAGAAATTCCTTCAACAACCCTTTGCTTTGTGCAACTGGAATCTCGGACATGACTAATGTAAAAATTAAGGAAATATAATACCCTTGCATCTAGTTTGCAGTTCATCCAAACTCTCTTTTATGGTCCTCAATAAGAAGTATTCCAGCCTGGAATACACAAAGCCAGGAGTTACAAAGGCTGATGGGTAATGAGGGACAAAAGTAGTTGGATTATTTTTTAACCATGCCTCTGACCTTACCAGTCTGCATGCAGAGTTTCTATAATGACATAAATTAGCAGATCAGGATCTTCCCCCAAAATGTTATGGTCAGAGAGAAAAATGGCATTGTAATAGTCAGCAAGTGAACAGAGCCCTAGGCTCATGAGATCTCTCTTCTATCCCCAGACAGGCTCTATCACATGTCCCAGTGCAGCACATTTTCCTGATTCATTACTTCGTTTCCCTGTTCAGGAAAACAGACTATTCTGTTTGCTGCAAGAGTAGTGCACAGGCTGATTCACTTCTCTGCTTTCACATCCTGCCACAGGAGACAAAAAAAGGCAAAGTATTGTCCAAGCACTTTAGGAAATGTCAGTACTGCAACTAATGGTTGCAGGTCATATTTTTAGCGCTGCCTTTTCCTCTAGCTTGTTTTCCTTTCATTCTTTTCCCTCTATTCTCACATAGGTCAACTTGACCTATGCTCAGGTCACTGCGAGTCTCTGTATCGACTTTGTATCTCCAGTGAAGATTCATCCTTCCACTTTTCTAAATGTTAGTACTCTCGCTTTTTTTGCCAAACATGGATTTTTTTAACACTGCCGCTGGCATGTTCAGATACAAATCCTTATGTGTTATGAAGGCGATATTGCAGGGGAAAACGGGGGGAAAGAATTGTGTGTGTTGCCAGAACAAACAGACTGGCCCACTGCAAACAGTCTGGGAACATTACCCTAAAACCAGTGAAGGAGCAGTAGAAGCAGAACACACAAGCTATAACTCAGCTTTTAATGAGACAACTGTGATTTCAGGCACAGAGGTAACTATTGATTTGGTCATCACTGGAAGCATAAAGACACAATTTCTCCCCTTCCTACTCAATCCCTATGGTCCATCATCTTTCAGAAACATGATGCACACAAGTAGCACAGAGTCAAAATGTCACAGCAGACCCAAAGAGTGTTTTAGGACACAAGATGGCCACAGTCTGCACAAGAAACAAAAACTTTACAACTTACTCCTTAGCTGCAGGACATTTAATCCATACCAGCCCTTGCTCTCACCTGGGACTGTTCAGTATTTACTCAATATTAACTATGGTTCACTTAGAGCAGAGCCAGCCCTTCTACTTTTCCTCAGTGTTACTTTATAAGAAAATCATCCAAATGACTTCACAGAATGACAAAACCACAGATTATGACAAATTGGAAGGGACCCACAAGGATCATCAAGTCCAACCCTTAGCCTCAAACCAGACATCCCAAGAGTCACACCATGTGCCTGAAAGTATCGTCCAAACGCTTCTTGAACTCTGTCAGGCTTGGTGCTGTGACCATTTCTCTGGAGAGCCTTTTCCAGTGGCCAACCAACCTCTGGGTGAAGAACCTTTTTCTAATATCCAACCTAAACCTCCCCTGACACAACTTCAGGGAATTCTCTTCAGTCCTGTCACTGGTCACCACAGAGAAGAGATCAGTGCCTGCCCCTCCTCTTCCTCTCACAAGGAAGTTGTAACTGCAGTGAGGTCTCCCCTCAGTCTCCTCTTCTCCAGGATGAACACACTAAGTGCCCTCAGCCACTCTTCATACGGCTTCCCCTCAAGGCCCTTTACCATCTTCATTGCCCTCTTTTGGACACTCTCCAATATCTTAATAGCTTATATTGCAGTGCCCAAAACTGCCACAATATTCAAGGCGAGGCTGCCCCAGTGCAGAGCAGGGAGTCACAATCCCCTCCCTCGCCCAGCTGGCGATTCTTTGCGTGATGCCCCCCAGGACATGGTTGGCCCTCCTGGCTGCCAGGGCACTGCTGACTCATATCCAACCTGCCAGGACTGCCAGGTCCCTTTCCATGGCACTGCTTTCCAGCAGTGCATTCCCCAGTCTGTCCATACATCTGGAGTTGCCCCATCCCAGGTGCAGAGTCCACCACTTTCTCTTGTTGAACTTCATATGGTTGGTGATTGCCCAGCCCTCTGATTTGTCGAGGTGTCCCTGCAGGGCCTTCCTGCAATTGAGGGAGTCAATAGCTCCTTAGAGTTTTGTATTGTCTGCAAACTTGCTCAGTGTCCCTTCCAGTCCTGTGTCCAAGTCATTCATGAAGTTGTTGAAGAGAACAGGGTCTCAGACAGAGCCCTGTGGAACTCCATTAGTGACAGTCTGATGTCACCCCATTCAGTATTACCCTCTGTGCTCAACCATGAGCCAACTGCTCCCCCACCACATGGTGTGTTTATCCAGCTGTGGGCTGGACAATTTGTACAGAGGGATACTGTGAGAGTATCGAAAGCTTTACTGAAATCCAAAGAGATTACATCAACTGGCTTTCCTTGATCATCCAAGTGGGTTATCTTGTCATAAAAGGAAATCAAGTTTGATAAGTAGGACTTTTGTCTCATAAAGCTGTGCTGGCTGTGACCAATGGCAGCATTGTCTTTCAGGTTTTTTTCAACACCTCCCAGAATAATCTTCTCCATAACTTTATCAGGCACTGAAGTGAGAGTCACAGGTCTGCAGTTTCCAGGGTCCTCCTTGAAAACTGGTGTCCTGCTTCAGCCAACAGCAGATACTTCAGTGAGAAAGCAAGCAGAAGTTATATCCCCAAGAAATGCTCCTCCAGATCCACAAATCTGTCGATCAGGTCTTTCCAGAGCAAGAATTCAGGTCTTTCTGATTAATCTCCCTTAGTGGATTCTTGTTTTATAAGTAACCCAGTTAATTTCTGAATCTCTTAGAAGAGAGATCGTACCTGTAAACTCATGAAATAGATTTGATATGACAGTATATACAAAAGGTCCCCTTCTGGTTTGCTGTGAATGTGCTAGCTGGCAACTTCACTTGCTCACAGCCTGCCTCCAATGGTCTTGCAATGGGCAGTGCATATGATGAGGTCTGTTAAGAAGAGATGCATGTGTGCAGTCGGATGGATGGTCTCTCCTCAGGCAGTGTGCAAGCATGATTTTTGGGGAACTCAGCAGTTTCTAGTGTGGTTCCTGAACCATCAGAGAGCCCAAGAGTGTTTGTGGTTATGCATTTTTCCCATTACTTCACATCAAAACTTAATAAAAAAGGTACACAGCAGGGTATCTCAAGTTTGTCAGAGACTCAGAGAATTTTAAGTAGATAGCAGAGCAGAAAGCCCCATTTGTCTCTGCAGAATGCTATTAGTATTGCTTATGTTCTTCCCTTGCTAACTCAAGCTGGAAGTGGAAAGAGGAGCAGAAATGCATCTGCACTGGAGTCACACTGTTCTTCCCACTTTCTGTCTCACACAGTGAGTCTGGTCCAAACAAGGAGGAGCCCTTCACCCCTTCACCTTCTCTTACATGCCTAAGCAAGAACATGTGTGTGAAGGTGATTTCCACTTGTTCACCAGGACCCAGCTGACTCCTAACTTTGTCAAAGACCATTATCAAAACCCACTTAGAGTGAATAAAGTTGGTTTTCAGCAGAATTGCATTTTTCTGGCTTCTCTTTTCACAAAGTTTGATGATCTCCTTCCCACCCTGAATTGCAACAACTTGTGCAGGCAGCGTGGCTGCATTGCTCTATATAGGTGACAAACCAAATCATGACAAAAAAGAATATTTGGCTGCCAGATGCTGGTGTGAGGTAAGAGCAGTGCTGTTGTTGTTTAGGACTGTCAGAAAATCTCTCTACAGGATTTTTCTTTAGAGAAATGAGGCTGCAGAGCTGTGAAGCTGTCATTGCTGGACTAAAGAGCAGTACACAGCATCCAGAGATGTAAAATCCTGTAGTGAAACCTATGCTCAAATCCTAACTCAAAAGTGGGCAGAGCCAAAAATAAAATAATCACTTTTCTGAAAGGGTGGTTTTCTTCTGATTAATTGGAGGTCTATTACTTCTGTCTAGTCTTTTCCTCCTAAAGTCTACATAATATATATATTAATCTCCTATTGCTTGCACTTTACAGCATGCTACTCTGGTTTTAGTCGGGGTAGAGTTAATTTCTTCTCAGTAGCTGTTACAGTTCTGTGTTTTGGATTTGGAATGAGAATGGTGTTGATAACACTTTTTTTTTTCTTTTCATTTGTCTCATGCCTTGCCAGTGGGATGGAGCATACCAGGGACAGGTGATCAAAGGGATATTCCCAACCACATGGAAAATACATGAGATATAACAAACATTTAGAAAGTTACTGAAACATACTCAGATCAGACTAATTCTGATTGTCTTTTACAACTACATATGTATATATATATATACACAAATGCACACACACATATATATAAAAACTTCAACAGAAATAATATTTCTAGTAATGTAATTTGTTCTAGATTTTGTAAAAATCCTAAATTAGACTGGGCTTGAATGCTAGTAATAGCAAAGAACAATTTCTCAAAGGGTTTGATCTTATTACTAAGCTACTCTGGTAATAATAATGCTGAATCCAAAGGTTTGTTTATATGGTCTGCTGCCTCCTTGCATGAACTATTGACCATCTGTGTGAGAGTTTCCTGGGAAATGGACTGAACTCAAACATTTAAGGATCTCATACTGGCAATAATGGAAGCAAAAAAAGTTCTTATTTTCCCCCAGAATCAAAGACTTAATAAAAGTAACTCAATTTGAACTAGACTGTGTTGCCAGAAGCTACAGGGGGAGAATGAATACCAAGATATTTCTTAGGATGTATTTTCATTTATGAAAAAGTTTCAAAAGAGAAGACAATGCATGAGAATGGGAATAAGGACTGAAATGCAGTGAAGGACAGATACTAATACATGACATATCATAGAAAGCCATTGCAGTCACAAATACCCACGGAATGGATGTGTAGAACCACATCCTAATTTCTGAGATCTCTTTTGACACCAGCCATGTATTACAAGTGTGGTGCCTATTCAGAACCATGTTAAAGACACCTACATGCTGTGTGCAGGCAGGGAGTTAAAGGCTTTATGAGTTTTTTATTAAACTTTGGGAGCATGCTTTCATGACATGGCTCTCCAACAAACCGTGAATTTAACACAATTTACACTGTGATTGCTATGAGCTCTGAGCGTTCACACAATTTTTGCAGTTTGGCTAACAAACATTCATTCAATAAAGAATATTAAACTGGTGACTTCCCATCCCCAGCCCAGCCTTGCAGGTGAAAGTCTGGGAGGTTTGGGTGATTGCAGGCTGCTGATCCCGTTAAACTGATGTAAGCCTTCCTTAAACACTCAAGCATGAAGACATTCAAGATTGAGTGACTAATTTTCATTTATTTACCATCTTTAATTCACACTGATACAAACAGCAGGAGCAGATGAAGATGCACTCCCTGGCTGTTTGCCAATCCCATTCCCAGAGTTTACTGGGATCATTAAATCAGGAAGACCAAAAGGGAACTTGGGATACATCTCAATTGCTTCTATTCTTAATCTGAGATTTTAGAATAAAATCACTACTAGATAGGTTATTTGGGAGCCCTTAAAACACAGCAGTGGAGGGACTTGCTCTGTCGTGGAGGCAGTGATCTTCCGGACAGGGGCAAAGAGATAGGGGAGAGTGGTAATGCCTTCAAATGACTAGCTTTAGCAAGATTTGTCTCTCAACCTTCAAATCTTTCCTTTTCTCAAATGCGTTTACTAAACTTTCAGACGAGTTTAATCCAATCAATTCCAAATCACTTTCAAATTTATATCAGTGCAACTTTGCATCTAGGAAAACCTTTGATGAGCTCTTTACCAGGCCTTGACTCTACAAGCTCTCAAGTATACCCTTCATTTTAAGCACATTCCTCAAACTTATTGATCTCAATCCACTTCAGTGGATTATAAACATGTACTTAAAGTTGGAGACCTATATCAGTGTTGCTTAATACAAATTTGTCAATTCTGAAGTGGACTAGATTTAGATACACTAAAAATGAAGCTAATCCTTTAATATTTTCCTGATTTGCATAGATTTTTTTCACAGGCTCATTATTAAACATACTTGGGAGCTTTGCTGTACTGGAAATCAAAGAATTGCAATAGAAATGAGCCTGAAATGATAGACTGGGTGGTCAGATCAGAGCTCCTATTCTATGACTCCCATGTGATAGCCATGAATTCATAAACACTCAAGAGTCAGGCTTCCTGGGAATAGGAGGGAAGGGGAACTTGCACAACAGATAAGCAAGTTGCATTGCTAATCATTCATATAAGTGCATTCAGGGTCTTTCAGGAAAATAGATGTGGAACATCCTAATCTGGTGGTACGTCATAAGTATAGCTCTGCTGTTTCAGCTGGAGATGAACTACAGTGCTCCCAGAGTTGCTCTTGAAAGACCTTAAAGTCTCAGTTGCATCACAGAGAGGAAAAGCTACCTGATGCTGCTATTGGAATGGACAACAAAAAACATGCTCAGGCATATATAAGAACATCCATCCCTTTGTCCAGTTTTTCTGATAGCAACTCCAGCTACGCTTCGATTCAGCAGTACAGGCTTGACTGATGAAGGCCTCTAAATTTTACTTCCTGCATGTGAGGATCAGTGCCTCAATGTCTGTGTGTTAGACACAGCAGCCACTGTTCAGGCTCTGGTAAAGAGCACACGTGATGGTTGTCAGACACACTACCATCTTGGCAAGTGACTCCTCTTGTCCTCTTTCTTCCATCTCACCCTTCCTGAGTAAAACCAGACATTTGCCATACTGAGGCAAAAACAACTATCTGGTCTGGTATTTGATGAGGCACAGTAACAGACAAACGAGAGGAAGGTCTGAGAGCCCATAATAAATACATGAGATGATTTTCTTTCTTTATGCAAACCAGACCTCATCCCAATGCCTCACGTAGAAGAAAAATACATGAAAGATCAAATTAAATTATGAACCACCAAAAATAGTATCTTTTCACTAATGTTATTTAGCATTCAGTACCATCATTTCTCAAGGCCAACGATTTCTCAAGGCTTTGTATTCTCTAGACTTTAGCAATTTCAAAAGTCTAATTACATGCCATGCAAAATAGCATTTCTTTCAGTAAGTTTTGAATTTCCCACCTACTAATCGAATTGACTGGCAATGGAAATGCAGTAAGAGAATCTTATCTGTCTGTTCTAGATCATTGTATCTCTTTTGGTTGGCTGGGTTTCAGTAGTGGGAGGCCTACAGGGGTTGCTTCAGTGAGAAGCTGTCAGATTTCTCCCATGTCCAGTAGAGCCAATGCATTCCAAGATGGACCCACCACTGGCCAAGGCCCAGGACATGAGTGTTGGTGGCAGTGCCTCTGGGATAACAGAGTTAAGAAAGGGGTAAAAACTGCACGAGGGTAACTGCAGCCAGAAAGGAATGAGAATATAAAGAACAGCTCTGCAGACACCAAGGCTGGTGAAGAAGGAAGGGGAAGAGATGCTCCCACCACTGGAGCTGAGTTCCCCCTGCAGCCCATGGTGACTCAGGCTATCCCCCTGTAGTCCATGGAGCTCCATGGGGGAGCACAGATCCACTTGCAGCCTGTGAAGGACCCCATGCCAGAGCAGGTGGGTTTCCAAAGGAGGGTGTGACCCCATGGGAAGCCTGTGCTGGAGGAGGCACTGCAGCCCTGTGGAGAGAGGAGCCCATGCTGTAGCAGGTTTGCTGTTGGGATTTGTGAGCCTGTGGAGGACCCACACTGGAGCTGTCTGTTCCTGAGGGACTGCCCCCCATGGAAGGGACCCATGCTGGAGCAGGGAGGAGTCCTCCCCTGGAGGAGGAAGAAGAGGGAAAGGCAATGTGTGATGGACTGACCACTGTCCCCATCCCCTGTCTCCCTACACTGCTGCCGGGGAGGAGATAGAGAACTTGAGAGCAAAGTTAATCCTGGGAAGAAGTGAGGGGTGGAAACCAGATGTTTTTAATATTTAGGTTTAATTTCTCATTATCTTGCTCTGTTTTGATTGGTAATAAATTAAACTAACCTCCCCAAGTCGACTCTGTTTTGCCCCTGACAGTAACTGGTGAGTGACCTCTTCCTGCCCTTACCTCAACCCATGAGCCTTTTGTTATATTTTCTATTCCCCATCCAGCTGAGGAGGGGAGTCATAGAGTGGCTTTGATGGGCATTTGGTGTCCAGTCAGGGTCAACCTGCTACAACATTTTACGATTTGATCTTTTATTTTGGCTTCTCTTATTCATCTCTTTTCTAAGCTATAACATTCTTCACAGAGGAGTCTTCTCCAATGCTTGATATTTTGCTCAGCCTTTTCTGGATCCCCTCTAAGTCATCCATATCCTTTTCAAAAGGGAATGGCCAGCACCTTATGCAACACCAAAAGCACACTGCAGTGCTGATTTACATAATGGCCTTATTGTTTAATAGGAGCCAGTCTTTTAAAAGCTTTTTTTTTTTTTTGCACCAAGTCACCAATAACTTAATAGACAAAAATACCCAGAGCTACAAATGTAGAAAATTACAACGGAATGTATCAATTTCATTTCAGAGAGCAGACGATAATAGCAGCTGTGGAAAATTAGATGTGCTGCACCAGAGGCGAGTAGGATGGTGGAGGCAGATTTATTGCTATTGATCTATTTATCTATTTATTTAGTTTTACTTTTGTTACCATGACCTAGTTATAATTCACTGATTTTGAGATTGAAAATTTGAAGGAAGGAGCCTTACTTGGTTGATAAGGCAAATATGTATTATTTTAAATATTATTCCCCTAGTGATTACTTGTCAACATCAGTTAGCACTCAAAAATGGATGTTTTAAAATTGGCAGAGTGAAAGAAATTCCTTCAGAACCGGAGAGCAAAACAAGGAATGAATAGTTTTTGCCTCTTCTAATGCAGGAATTAGAGGGTATCCCATAAAGTTTCCAGGTAATGGATTCGGAGCAGGCAGAACTTCATCACATAACTCTGAGTTAAATTTTGGAATTCCTTTCCGCAGGCTATGGATCATGCCAAAATGTTACAATGCTTCATATTTTGACCAAAAAAAAAATAAATTATGAAGAATTATTAAACAGAGATGCCATCTCTAGCTCTAGCTCAGGAAATTCCCAATCCATGTCACTGAGTCTGAGAACGTCTACAAGAAAAGCATTGCATGCTTTTTTGGCTCTTAAGCTCTTCCTTATAAATATATGGAGATATATATGCTAGTAACTACTGCCAAAAGCAGTCTTAAAAGTCTAAGCAGTTACTGGCCTCACTCAATATGGCTCTTCCTGTCACTTGTGTGTTGCAGCAGAGAGGATTTCAGTCCTGGGAGAGGTTTCTCTTTACTGCTCATCTTTTTCCACTACTACTGTCGTTGATATTGCTCTCACTTTTACTATTAATCACACCATTATTATGAATCACAACAGTCTTTGACATACTGTCTTTCTATTAATAATTTTGCTGCATCTTATTTCAAGTAACATCATATGTCAGGAAAGGACTGCACAGAAATGTTGTGCTTACCACTGAATATTCACATAAAAATCTCCATAAAGCTTCAAATTGAATATAGACCAAGCACATAAGCAGTAAATGCAAAGTGGAGGCACATGAAACAGTGGTGTCACTTAACTGAGGTGTTTTATTGTTTCAGTCCCAACTAACTGACAGCACTGCCAGAAACCAACACATTTTATAGCATGGCCTCGTCTCAACCCAGATTCACCTCTGACATCTTTACTTGGACTCAGTGTTGGGATGAAGGGTGAATGTGATTGCCACCCTTCTAGTCCCTGGCTTCCAGAAGGGAAAAGAATAGAGCCAGGTGGTAATGGAAACAGTGAATTGAAGCTACTGAGGTGAGGACCAAGGTGCCAGCAGAGGTCCTTCAAGCACAGGGAGCAGGGAAAGGTCACTTTTAGCTTCAGTGCAGAGAAGTTGAGGAAAAACTCTGAACTAATTTCTATGAAAACTGCACATATTTCAATTCCACATCCCTCAGATCATGCAACCAAGCTTCTCTTCAGATGTCAGCATCTTGTGTGAGGAATTACTAGCCGTGATACCATTCTCATACAAAGTATTTTTATTTATTTTTGTTTGTGGGTTTGGTGCTGGTAGGTTTTTTAACAAACTGTGAGAAGCAGCACAAAGACTGGTCAAAGAGTAAGTATTATTTTCTTCTGTAAACTCTGACAGAAGAAGAATGAGGTTTTGCCACTGCATTTGCTCTACATCTCAAAGTTGACCAAGACAGTTCCCCCACAGCTCAACAAGTGATCTAGGACCTTTCACATGATATTCCTGACAATCCTGTAAGTTGAACATACACACCAATGAGTTGTCATATATGCTCTGGTCAAAGGAGATCATACAAAGTGCAAGGATAGTAAATGAAAAAGTCACCCCATGTCTTTAGCAAATCTCATAACAGTCCCCAGCTGCTCATAAACATCAAAATGTCTTCCAGAGAAACTCCAGTCAAAGTGGATTTTGTGAAAACAAGTTTCAGAGCTTAAAAACTCAAGGGGACTCTAAGAGAAGAAATATTCCAAATGCCCCCCTGCTGTGTCAGCATCTTAACCACAGGCTTCCCTCTAAGAGTGAGGGAAATTCCCTCTAAACAGATAATCCTGAGGACCCCATTTTGGCACATCCGCTTCAGGGCATTTTCAAAAGCCCTAGCTTTTGGAAATCTTTAAAAACTTGGTCTTTTACAAAGGGTGATAGAAAACAAACAGAGAAAAAGAAACACTCAAACCAAAGGACTGATCCTAAGAAGCAGTCTGTTAGTGTTATAAGGTGGAGTGGTGGTTTTGGGGTTGGGTTCTTTTGTTGTCTGTCTGTTTTTAGACCAGAATGTTAGGAATAAGCAGGAATTAGTTCTATGCTGCCCACCATACTCTTTGCTGCAGGTCTCTCACCATTTTCAGCTGCCACCACATTTTAATTCTAAACCCACAAAGAATTAAATATAGCCTCAGTTGAGAGAATCTGACCATCTAAAGTCTCAGAGTGGGGCTTGGTTTGAGTGTAACTGGGTCACCCTGCAGTGCTCAGACACACAGAGTGAGCACCACAGCCTGCCATACCAATCAATCTTTTCATCAACATTAAAGACTTCAGGGCTGAGCATCAAGTCAGAGTTTCAATCAGGATTTACTGCCTTTTCATTTTGCTTCACAGGCTGACAAGTGGGCTTGAACACATTTCAATATGCTGATTCTTCTTTATAAAAGCAATTACAAGCAGAGAAGCGCAGAACAACCTCAACCGCTTGAAAAGCCCAATTGAATTTCTGATTTAGTAAGAAGTGGTTAGCACCATTAATGAGACCTACCAAGCACCATGCATGATTTGATCTTACAGAACTCTAACAGAGCCCAGACTTCGAACAAGGAAAGACATTTTCTTTTTATTTACTATTTTTTACCTGCAATGACTTCATTATAAGTATCAACACCAAATTATCACACAAATTATGTAAATTCATTTCACATTGATAAAAAAGAGATATTATTAACATGTTTTAGCATTGTGGAAGTATCAGCCATCTTCATATTAATCTAGTTGAAGGCTACTCCAGTTTGGATTAGAATGATTTTTATTCCATTGCCCTTGGTTGATGGTCCATTTATTCCAGTGTATTATCTTTGGTAATGCTGAATACAGTTACAGACATCCATAAATGAGTGCAGTATTTGAATTTGCTTCCTTGATAGTACCATGTGTGTTAAGCTCAGCAGTGATTTTGAATTTGAAGGATAAGGAATAGGCAGATGATGCTGTTCCACTGAACCTCCTTTAGGATTAATGAAGGGATGCTGTAAACAACTGTGGGACAACTTATTGAAAGACATCAGTGAGCAATGCTGGAGCAGTTTGTTTTCACACCTATATGTTTTACACAGGCCCAATTTACTACCTGCCATTTCAGCTGTGCTTTTCCCAGCACCTTTATAGCTTCTTTGAGCTGCCACCCACCCACTCTGGACCTACAGGTCATCAGTCTCATGCTTCTAATACGCTCTTCTTCCTACACTTTCAGTGGTGCTTATAAAATAAGCAGCTGTGCCCTGTTCCAGAAAGGCTTGTATGACCTTTAATTATTTTGGCCATGATACTACAGGAAAGTCCCCAGAGCCAAAAGGATGAGCTGCTATACTTAGTCACACACAGATCTCTTGCTGTGCCTGCACTGAGTCACACTGCCTGTGGGTCTAGCGTAGGAGGAGCTGTGGATAAGAACTGTGACACACATTTATTGCTAGATCCCATCAACATCTAATCTCTTCTCAGGACCTCTTGCTTGTAACAATGGGACAGCATGGATAACCTCCACTCTGCACCAAGGTGACATTCAGGATATAAATGAAGGAGAGAGAGAGAGGAAACATTTTCTAATTTATTTTCATAAGCAAAAATATTCTCCCCCTTCCTTCACTCAACTAAGCCTCCTCCACATTACTTATTCCATGGCATCCCTTTTATAATGGTTGACAAGTTGACTCAAGGCATGTAAATCCCTAAAGGAATATTTTTTCAAGGGAAAAGTAAAAAGGACCCCAACTTAGCAGTACTTCAGCATGCATATCAATAAGAGATCTTCAGCAATCACTTCCTGGATGTAATTACATTCATCTGCATCTGTGACTAAGTGACCTGTCAAAGTGTCAAAGAATCTAGTTAGGAAATGAAATTCCTCTCTCATAACAACAGCCCATGTCAACACCTGCACTTCTCCTATTTTCATTTTAGCTGTACAGAAATTGTCTAGGCTTGCTGTTAAGCAATGTCTGTGGTGTATGACTGCAAAGGTGTCTCTCCTAAGCATGTAAGATCAAGTCCTAGTATGAAGATATTAAATCTGAGCTAACATCCTTGAAGGATTTGAGGAAAGCCAGGTTAATAAAGAAAGCCCCAGAAGGGTTAAATTTCACCTGGCATGGGAAGAAGGCAGTGTACTAGCATGCATGCAAGGTGAAAAAAAATCTTCTTATGTTATTGAAAAGTTACAATTATTATGCTGGCAGCAAGAGTATTTTTACACAGGCCAATACATAATGGTCAAGGGCCATAAACTGTAAATTAGGCTAATTTCACAAGTTAACCTCAATGAATTAAGAATCACTTCTTTCACCTCTGTGACACCACTTGACTTCTCCCTGGGTAAATGCCACTGGACTGTGACAGTCACCGGTGAATCCCAAATGGGTTCTTTCCCTTTGACAAATGTGAGCTGTACTGGTGAATGGACAACAGAGGAGAAAGAATGGAAGTAGCAGACAGCAGCACCACACTTAGAGTGGATTATATAAGAAATGCTTAGAGGTTTGATCCAAGAGATCTGATCCAGTGTTATTCAGAGGTTACTCCTGATCCAAACTCAAGGCTAAGGGGAGTCTAGCTAAGGAAGAACCACTCCTGTGGGATTGGAGCATGGTTAACTTGAGACACAAATTACTAGTTTCTTTCTGTTTTTCCTATATCTCCATGGGAAGGCACTTGTATCCAAAAATCTGTTGAAAACATTGATTTTTTAAATCAGGCCCATTGAGGTGCTGTGAGTGTAGTCTGTACAACCTACATGTCCCTCCCTGCCATCCCCTGGACTCCTGAACAGACCAAGAACTGGTATTGCCTGTGGGGCACATCACAGCTTCAGTAAACAAGCTGGCTTTTCTCAGATCTTATTTCTCAGTAACACATGTAGCCTCAAGGTGCCTGGAAAACTGGCAGTGTGACCCACACCTGGGAAAGTATGAACATTCCTGTCAGAGAACAAATGGACACAGAAGAACCTAGCATAGACTCATAAATAAAATTTTAGCCTGGGCTTAGAGTACCCTATATAAAAGGTTCATTTTCACTCCACATCATTTTCCAGCCAGACTGCAGATATATACCTCACCCCCTATTCCGGGCAAAGAAGAAATTTTGCTCAAGACCCTTAACAAATGACCAGTCAGAAATGGCAAGCCAAGGAGAAAAAATTACTGACTGAAGTGCAAAAAAGAGCATCTTCATAAAATATAGCTAGGTTGGGCTGATTCTGAGCACATGCTATCATATAAAGGGGCATAAAATTGCTTTCTGCATAGAGAGACTAGGGATTGTTGTAGCACTTAAAAAGTTTCCCACCTCTCTCTGATGTGACATGAGCCAGAAATAAACTTCTGCCCATGTGAGCTCAACTGGATACTACAAGCATATACCATACAGCCATGGCTGCAGCTCTCTCAGCATTAGTTAGCAATTAAGTTGAGGTGGGAGGACAGCAGGATGTTTTCTGCATCAAAGCCAACTGAACTTATGTTTCTAAAAATACTTGTTTTGCTGAAACCAGGAAATGACATGAAGTCATTATCCCACTGAAGCTCACAATATCAGGTTTGACAAACAGAACCATGTCACAAGTGTGTCATGATCTTGTTAATACTGTAAGAACATGTTGAATTGCTCTGAATGGCCATTTTTGTGTTTTCTTTCTTTTTCAGAGTGACATTTTTCTAGATAACCTTTCATTTTGTGTCTAAATGCTGAACAGATAGCTGGAGTATTTCATTTCTGTTAGAACTGAGTTCTGTTTAGTTAAAAATGACATTTGTATTAACCATTTTACCACACCCACTGAATTTTTTCTGCATAAAAAAAAAGTGATCTTTTCCCAATTTTGAATATGGCATGAAACAGAAAGTGGCTTGTATTTAGATCTTTTTATAACAGAAATTTTACCATAAACTCACTGACATTTCCTTTCTTGCAGGAGGTTTTGTGCATGTATTTTCTCCTAACCTAAAAGAAACTGCAGCTTCATTGTGGTTCCTTGATGACTAGTACTGCACAGTTTAGTATGACAACTGTTGCTTCTACCTCTGCTTTGCTGCTGTCCCACTGCTGTGCCCCACTCATACATGCCATGACCTACACAGATTACTCTGCAGAAATTCACAACACACTCATTTCCCCTCCAGTTCATGCTTGTTTTAAGTAGCAGATCACCTAGATTAATACCAACTTTGTCTGTGAAAGGTTTCAAATGTACAAGTTTTCAAGGATAGAGCCACACTTATTTGAGAATTTAAAGTAATAAAAAGAAAATAAATATATTTTTTACAACATTCAAGTAGTATCTCATGTATAATTATTTAATCAATTCAACACCACCTTCAGTTATTCCCCTGACATTCAACAGGCACTGCAAACTGGATATTACAATCTGCTTAATGAACTCCAGTGGTTTCTTCAGAAGATCTCTGATCACTAAAATAATGAAAGCAGATGTAGCTCGGTGAGGAGGGCCAGACTAAGAATCTGCTTGCCCTGTGATAGACAAGCTAAGCAGAGCACCCCTATTAATTAATTACTGATAAGACTCTGAAAAGCATTAGATAACACTAATTAAAAAAAAAAAAGAATCAACAGAGGCCTCCACAATGAGAAGCAGCAGCTGAAGGATAGGATCCAGCAAATGGAGAAGTCAGAGCTTGTTAATGAGTGGCAGGAGAGCATATGTGTTGTTGTTTGGGACCCTACTATCATGATTACTGTAGCATTTTTCAAACCTGAGTATTATGTAGTATTCTCATGGTTTTACCCAGTGCTAGGTAGAGTTAAAACAGATACAGCAAAGAACAGGAAATGTTAAAGTCTGTTAAGGTATCTGAACTATTAATCAGAAATGGAGTATTATGAATCAATCACCTAAACATAATTTAATTTGAGTGTGTTAATCTAAACATGGCTGATGTAGTTCTGATGGACCTGAATGTCAAGGCCTGGTCATGATGCTGCTGCCAGGTTATGAGATTCTACCATTGTAACAGCAGTAAATCCTTACATTATAGGAAGGAGAAGACTGACCTATTTCCATTTTTTTTTTTAAGGATTATCTCCTCTACCCAAAATATCCAGAGATAAGGTGCTGTTCAGCCTGGAGAAGAGAAGGCTTCAGGATGTTCTAACACCTTCTCCAGTACCTAAAGGGGGCTTAAAGGAAGGTTGGCGAGAGACTTTTTACAAGAGCAAGAAGTGATAGGACAAAGAGGAATGGTTTTAAGCTGAAGGAGGTTAGGTTTAGATTGGACATTTGGAAGAAATTCTCTACTGAGAAAGTGGTGAGGCACTGGAGCAGGTTGCCCAGAGAATCTGTGGTTTTCCTATTCCTGGAAGTGTTCAAGGCCAGGTTGGAGCCTCTGAGCAGTCTGGTCTAGTGGAAGGCATCCCTTCCCATGGCATGAGGGTTGAGATTAGATCTATAAGGTCCCTGCCAATCCAGACCATTCTATGATTTGCCACATCTTAAAATCCTTCTGTCATTCTAGATGTATTAAAGATACTGTTGCAGTTCCACTCATAATTCCATTGCCAGTTATGCTGGCATGACTCAGGGTTTGCTAAGAGAGATTCTGTGGTATGTGTTCTGAAGGACATGGGAAAGCTGAAATTATTTTTTTCTGCTTTGAGTTGTGTCTTGCATTACAAAAATTCACAAGAGTAGGCAACACAAGGAAGTTGCACAAGTCCAGCAGATGGACTCTTCAGTTTTATAAAACTAGTACTTTGAAATAGTAGAAAGTTATGATTCTGAGTTTGGATTTATGAGGTCAAGATGCTTCTGATTCTTGAAAAGGATAGACAGAGGGATTTTTTTTTCTTTTAGAGCATCAGAAAACTACACAAAGATTTTGTGTAAAGCATGAAGGAACTGAGGAGGGAACAAACTGTTTCTTGGGAAACCAAAGATAAGTATTCATCACTTTCACTCAAAAAACCTTGACTTCTTGCTTTTCTTCTGTTGCCCTGCAGTTCTATTCTTCTACTCATACACTGAAGACATAACTTCTTCCCCCATATGTGACCTATCAGCCTCTTTTTAAACCATCCACTCTCTATTTTCTACATAAATGCCATAAATGAGCACATTCTACCAGTCATTATCCAGCACATCAGGTAAAGATCAGCCTATTACCTATTTATGACTGAGTTTTCAGGACCACAAGAAAAACTCCAGGTACCAATAAACAGACCTGTCTTCCATTTTCCAGGTGTTCTCCAAGATTAAATCAAATGATTAATGATCTGTTTCTACTCAATATTGTGTGAACTTCTATTGGCAATTACTATGCTCAAGCAAACCTTTTATGCACAAGGTGTGCATGAATAGTTTTGCAGGCACTCCACACAAAGCATATTCTCTTTTTCGAATTCACACATCTTTATGTCAAAATACATAAAACTAGACCTCCATGAAAATACTAGTACAAGTATATAGAAACAGTCAGGATGATACAGTCACAAACCATTATTTATCTGTGAATATAAGGAACAATACAAGAGATCACACACTCATCTGCAGGTACACACCTCATTGCACATGCTCTAGTGCAAACACATTCACATACAAGCCACAGTCAAACACAGCCACAGCTGCACATAAAAACAACTAAAAGCTACACTCTGTTCAATTTATGAAGCTCAGAAGGGTCACATCATAGAATTTGTACTGTCTAACTGAACCACATTTGAATTTCATCCCATTTCAGTTCACACAAATTTCTCAGCATAGTAAATCCTTTTCAAGCCTGTGAGACATGAGCAATGAAGACAACAATGTCAATGATATAAAATTAATAGTGCAAAATGGAAATAAAATGGGAAAATCCCAGGACTGCCCATAAAAGCATATTAGCCTGACCTGTATTTACTCTTCTTTTCTGGAGAAATTAGATTGTTTCTCAAAGCTTAGGGGAAACACTAACAGTAATGAAGCAGAAAAATGATGAATGTTAAAATATTAGGGTGATCTGTAGATGGTTATAAACTTGCCCCTCTTTGTTGCCCATGTACTTTTGATGAGCTTGCAAAGTTTTAAACCTCCTAAATTTAAGACAGAGCAGTTTTATTTCTTTCAAGCTACAGTGGAAATAATTTCCTTATCTATCATTTAGAATGGTTTAATACTTTCATTAATCCACACATCATAAAGCAGAAAGTGATTTTTATACCTATTTCAATCACTCATTTTGCCTCCCTGAAAATGGAAAATGGCTGTTTTCTGCTGATTCTGAACTTAAACTTAAGGCCAGTATCTTCAGGATCCAGGCTAACTGTAAAGGTAACAATTTAAAGGCAAGCAGAACAGGTACCATCTCTGCCCTGTCTTTATCAGGCAAATTGCTGGCCTTTGATATCTAGCAGGATCCGCTTGCAAGGAAGCAGTGCCCTGTCACATTTGATGGAAGCCATGTAAGACACTGTTTAGAGTAACAGTGGTTCTTGTAGCCACAGGAACCAGGCACCCTCTTAGGGATGCCTGTGTCCTTGTCTCTAGATACAGTGTCCTCACAAGCAAAGCGTGACAAATCGTTTCAAAAACTCATGGAAAGATCTGATGGGTGGCTGGGGACAAACAATCAAGGTATAGCTACCTGAAAACATAGTTGTGTGGGCCTCAAGCAATACACTTCAGGTTGTAATCAGGGGTATAGATAATGACCATGTTGCCAACTAAGCCTTTCTTTTATTAGGATGAGGGTTTTATTTTCCATCCAGTCATCCCATGAAACTCCACCCAAAAGACTGATTTTGACAGTCTTTTCTTTTTCTTAGAAAAAAAACAACCAAGAAACCAAACACTAACCCCCCCCTCCCCCTATCTTCACCAGATATCTACTGAGCCATCAATCTGATATCAAAATCTGTTGAGTTGCTCAACTTCTACTTTCTCTGGCCTTTTTTCATTTGTCAGACACCAATTTTCCCATACTGTGGGCTTTGACAGCCAAAGAGCTGATTGATGATTTAACAGACAGAACCTTGTTATTAATGTCTCACGATGGTATCAGTTTAAGCCTAGATCTATAGAGCATCAGGGTTTAAGCACTTACCATAGCACAAGTTATCAAGCATTCCCAGTAATGCCAATAGGGTTTTGGCCAGCTCTTTTAATGCACCCAGAGCTGGCTCAACACTTCTCAGAAACATATGAAAATTCAATTTACTACCTCATGGATCAGCTGCAGCTGCCACAAGAAGGGCACAGCTTCCATGAAGAGTGCAAAAGAGAAAATCAGAATTTGACTAGTGTGCATCTGTTGACACCATAGGGATAGAAGAGAGTACAAAACCTGCAGGCAATGGTCCTCTCCCCACAGATCAACCTTTCTTTTACTACACTCTGCAGATGAATATCCAAGATCACTGCCATTTTTTAATCTCAGCAGACTGCAGGTCTTGGTCTAAATTAAGACCTGACTTTGGCTGCCCTTATTGGGATCAGGTTGGAAATGGGCCCATAATTGTGGAATATTTTTCCAAAATTAGGCCTAACAATATTATTAATTTCAGCATATGAGTGTGGGGACAAGTGGCACAGGCAGCTCATCACATTCTTCACCTGCAGTCTGGCTGTATTGTGTTTTGGCAGTATCTAAGTGGGAGTGGCAAAATGGGGTGAGGGACAGGGCTGTTTCCTTTCAATTCTCGAACAAACCCTAGCCATAACACCACACACACTCTGAACTGGGAGACTAGGCTTTCTGGATCACTTTTGTGATCTTAGATGCCCAAGAGCTGAACTTCCTACTCAGCCTGAAAGTTCCACAGGTCTGCACATTCCTGTACAGAGTAGCTCTCGCTTGAGCAGTGTGGCCCCTACTGCCCCTGTAAGCACAATTTTACATTTCACGTAGATAAAGTAAGTTCTATTTAGATGCATTTAGTAGTTTAGGTGGGTATTATCATCTCACTCTCCCTGCTTTTTTTGCTACCATTTCCAAGGAATTAAGTAGTAGAGACAGCAGCCTGTTCCCAAACACACCGAGAAAGAAATCCAAAACCAAACCAGAGACTAATTTGGGGTACACAAAATCTGTGAGTCATGTTCAATAATAAGCATCTTTTAAAACTACCACCGAACCCAAAGAACCTTGTGAAGGGCTCCAGCCTGATGGCTTCTCATGCATCACATTTAGAAGTTCACCAGTTTGGGTCCTCCATGATACTAGTGAGTATCTGAAGTGAAAAAGGATTTCCAGGCAAGTGGAGAACCAGCCTAACTCTGCCTAACTTCCAGAGTTTTGATGGAACTCCAAGCAAAGGTAGGAGGGGGTCACTTACTTTTAATGTGCACTTAGAATGCCTTCCCCATTTCTCTTCCATATAAGTTCAACGCATTTGTCAGTGGCAACTAGTATTATTCCTTTTCCAAAAGGTCTAGTCAGTATGTCAGCTGGATTATTAGTAAGACAAATCCACCACCACAGGTCATATATACAGTATTTTGCCAAACATTCTTCCTCTTCTGATAGATTTCTAGTTTGTTATTTTAGTACACTGCAACACTTTTTTTTTTTTAATATTGAACTAGAAAATGTCTTATTTGTTTTTCTTGAATAAGAAAGGTGGGGTTTTTTAATACTCATCCCTGGTATGATAATGTGGAGAAGAGCAGAGATGAAAAATTGTTTCTTTCCTTAGAAGTACTGGAGGGAATAACTATCATTACAAAATGTTGGTGAAAAATTAGCTTTTCTACCCACCACACTAATATTTAGGAAACCTTGGTGAAAGTCGTAAACACGGGAGGAAAATTATTTCAATTTAGTTTTTGCTGAAATGCTGCAGGGAGTAAAAGAGAAAACCACATCCATTCTGGAAGGCAAGTCGCCAGTTTAGCATTTGAGTATTGTTTGCTTTTCTAATCATTCACCATAACCCTGAACCTGTCCCAAGTCTCCCAGATGTCCCAACTCCACATCTAGTCCACATTCACTCCAAATGACACTGCAAACCAATAGCAGGCTCTTAATCCCCAGAGGTCTCAATGTGGGGCAATCTCCTTTTCTTCTCATGAATTCAGAACAACAGAACCCCCAGGTACTGCAGCATTCCACATACTCTGCTTTATATTGGTGCATGATTTATATTTTTTATATTATTTATATTTTGTGCATTATTATTGGTTTCCATAGCTCAGGATTTGATAGATATAACACAGCACTAATTATCACACTCCAAAATGTGTCTGAACTTGGCTGCTTTCTTCCCTACAAGTCACCAAGCCAGGGACCTCACTGTCTAGAAAGATGTTTCAGGTTAGTTCTCAGGTCTGGCTTGACCTTTATTTAGCATATTCTTAGAGAGTGGCTCACCTAATCTCTCCTGCTAGGGTGGGCAGGAATCAAAGCAGACTCATTTCACTAAAGGATGGCTGGGGAAATTCTTTGCTGACTGTCACAAATGCTTACTCTTGAGAAACACAAACCTCCCCGTACAACTCTGCCTTTTGAACCATCAAGGCAATGCAAAGGATGGAAAAGCCATTCCAGAAGTGGAACTTAAGAATTAATTTTTGGTGACTAAAAGAAATCTGCCTGGATAGATTTGCCCCATGGATAAACACCTGTTTCCCAAGCCACTATAGGGTGCCCAGAGATAAAGACCTCTAGTCTTAGCCCCAAAACCTATGAAAATAAATGAAAACCCCCCTGACTGATGCCAGATATCTTCAGTTCAGCATTTTCTTTTACCTCCAGCAGAGGAACCTGACACAAAAACCTTCTCTTACCTGCCCTTGCCTTCCTTTGTTGCACATTTTCCTTCAGCACAAGGATAACAAAAAAATCCACGGGTAGCTAAGCAGTTACTTTTGATCACTAAAGTTAGATGAGATGAATCCCACCCAGAGAGAGCAAACAATTCATCAAGGAGGAAGAGCTGAGGCTCAGCAGGCAGCTGTATCCAACTCTCCTCACTCCCAGCACCTCACCTACTTCACTGTTACCCACCATTTGGTTAATCACCTCAAGCCAGGAGGGTTCACACTGCCAGCACTGAGCGCTCTCCACTTCAGTTCCTCCCTCCCAACAGCCACAGCAGGGTCATTACCCAGGCTCGCCTACACTCCCCTCATTCCCACATCCCCCTCCCTCTGCTCTGCCAGCTGTGTCCATCTTCACACAAGAGCAAGGCTTGACAACTGCATTCACTTAGTAATTGTGATAGGTTCTACCCCAATCTTACATTTGAAACGAATGGAGATTCAAATCTATTTAGAATGGAAAACAGAATCTATAATAACTCTCATTTGGCTCAAGCACTTAGGAACGTGTAGCTACTTAATGTATATTTAGACGTAGTTTATGACATCAAGGTATGTCCTTTTAACATGATAAAGTTGCAATCCAGCAGTGGTGTTGAGATTAGAAATTGGCAAAAGAGAAGCAGAGATTGATTTAAAAGGGCTTTTCATTGAACCGTAACCTCACCACATGGCATTTGCTAATGGGCAGGCTTCTGTGTTGTCTTTTTAAGCAGCTTTTGCTCATGTATCACTTCTACTCCAATGTATCTTCTCTTAAATGACAGGGATGTATAAGCTATATGGCAATTGCTGAAAGACTGCACAAAATATATAATTCTGAACTGGAGAGTAGCCACAGTTCTATTTATGGTCTGTGCACAGGCACAGAAAGTATTTAGGAGCGATAATAAGAATGATAGACCTTTTGGAAGACTGGAAGGATAGAGCATCACAGGAGAACTAAGAAAACATTCTTGAGGACTTCAAAGTATCTGGAGATTGTAAGGACAAGGTTTTCATGTTTTAAACTAGAAAAACTGCATAAAAAGAGACTGATTTTCAGAAGTTAAACACATGACATTTGTTTTAAAGTTGTTCAATATTTAAAATTAACAAAACAATCATCGCTGCTTTGGAAATCTTAGTGAAGATCTTTATATTAAAGAATTTTTAGTATCTTCTTCTGAAATACATATCTATACAAACAAAATATGTAGCAGTACAATCTCATGAGCAAGAACTCAACTTCGTTTGATGCAACCACTGGAAAAGCAAAAAGAAGATTCCCAAGTGGTCTGGTTATGGGAAGAGAAAGAGCCTTATAACCTCTGAGTCTAGAGAAAGAAATAGATAAAACAGCACCTTGTATCAAGAAAGAATTAAAAGGAAATCATTGAAGCAGCTCAGTGGGGAATAACCACTTGCAAAACAACAAGAAAAAGGTATCTCGAGTAAAGCCAGATAAGCATCTGATATGTTGAATTTTGCGTAGTATGACTGAATTACTTGGTGATATAGCAATTACAAACTTCCAGTTAAAAATAAATCAGCAAATACAAGTCAGCTGTAATTAAATCCCCACAACAGACTTCATGTGAAAAGGGGGAAAACAAATCAAGTGAGAAATGAAGTTGCATAATTCAATACTGAAAAAAGTCTGTGGTAGAAAAAATCAATCAGAAAAAGGACAAAATTATGATTTTCATAAATTACACTATGACCTTTCAGAGAACTGAAAGATAAAAGAGACAGAAAGTGATGTCATTGTCACTTAGGCAAAATGATTTCTCACATAATTTCAAACAGCTACACAGTTTCTTTATGACAGTTAAAAAAGAGTTACACTCAAAAGTCATGTATGTCTGAAAGACTGATGTCTCCTTGAGCCAGAATTGGTTGAGACCTTCCAAAGGCACAAAAATTGTGTACAATAGTTTGGAAGAGAAATATCCGAAACTAAGGACCTCTGATGGTCTATAATAATCAACTTTTTCTGTAAATTGCACTCATTGCTTTTCTGGAATTATCCAGATTTCCTCCATTCTTGCATTCAAAAAAAAAACAACCCACACATGAAGAAGCATAGATGATCTTATGAGTCTCTTTGTGTCATTTCTGGTATATGATCTTGCAAAGGCAATCCACCAATCCTGTTAAATAAACTGTTACCAGTTCTCCATTTCCACAAAAAAACCAGAAGGAGCAAATGCTGTTCAAGGGAGCTTCATTGAACATGGAAAGGCAATGGTGCCCGTCAACATTGATAACACTGTGCCTTTATCATCATTGTCCAAGTCTCAATGATATAAGATACACTATTATGAATTGAAAGGGCGAAGCTGGAGGTGAGAAGTGCCAAAAGCCAAAAGTTTTGCAAAAAAAAACAGGGGCTGATAAGAGTGAGTATTGATGGAGTGGGACACCACTCCCTTTGCACCATAAGTGTGCTGAGGCACTGCCTCAAATTGTCCCCTTAGCTTAGCAATCCTCCAAAAAACCCTCCAGCAGTAAATCCACCCAACTTAGCAGTTGCACTCTCGAGTCTTCACACACACAATCACATTTCTACACACATGTATGAAATAGCTATCTACACCCTGCCACACTTACACACACTAAGAGACTATAGAATGCATTTGTACGCAGAAACATATCCCTCCTAAAAGTCCAACTATAGGGAATTTTCTCTAACACCTCTGGAAGTTCCTGGATGCTGGTGCTTAACCCTGATAGGAAGCTAAGCCCTCCACCTTCTCCCTTCACCCCTCTGGTTGGATGGAGAAGAGAATCTGATAGGTAAAAGTGAGAAAACTCATAGGTTGAGATAAAGACATTTTAAAAGGTAAAGCAGAGCAAAATAAGGAATTCCATCCCTACTTCCAACCAGCAGGCCAGTGTTCAGCCATCCCCAGGAAAGCAGGGCTCCATGACACATAGTGATTACTTGGGAAGACAAATGTCATCATTCCAAACGTTCCCCTCCTTCCTTCTTCCACTTTATATAACTGAGCATGATGTCATGTGGTATGGGATATCCCTTTGATCAGCTGGAGTCAGCTTTTCCAGCTGTGGCTCCTCCCAACTACTTGTGCACCCCCAGCCTAGTTGTTGGTGGGGCGGTGTGAGAAGCACAAAAGGCCATGACACCTGTGCAAGCCCTGCTCAGCAATAACAAAAACATCCCTTTGCTATCAACACTGTTTTGGTCATAATCCAAAACATTACACTGTACAAGCTAGTGTGAAGAAAATCGAATCTATCCCAGCCAAAACCAGTGAATAACAGCACTTCCTGAATGAAATACACTGCAAGGAAGAAAAAGTTAAAATTTCTTTGCAGTTTATACTGATGAAAATGGCTGAACACATCACATTGAAAACACCTGCTCTTTGTACACCAGGCAAAGACAGAGCAGGCTGCAAATTATCACCATTTCACTCCATGTGTCACTGCAGTTCATGCAGGCTTTGGAGTCACCTCCTCCCAAGGCAAAGGGTAATTCAGTCTCCACATCTGATTCCAAGCCTCTGGCTGAGCATGTCAATAGAGATTACTATCAGCTGCAAGGTCAGGTTTCAAGATAAGGTTATTAAGAATGGGAGTCATATCTGAGACTTCACCCAAGAGCCATTGGAGGGTCAAGGCTGTGTGTAGTTTCTGGGTTCTTCCCAACCTCACCTACAGCTGAAGGGTGCCACCATCCATTAAAAAACTAGAGCGACAATCTGTCCATGAAGCAGTGAAAATATTGAACAGGAGAAAAAGATTAATTCTTCATCAGAGTATGAGACAAGAAGAGTAGCTGTCAACAAAGCTCACAGATAGCAAAACAACTTCATGGAACAACACTCCGTGCCAAATAGGAAACCAGACTTTGCAACTGACACAGGATTCATTTGCATCAAACAGGAAAAATACCTGCATTGAAGTGAATAATTATATAGCTGCCTTTTTTTTCTTTTTTTTTTTTTACAGTACAGAAAAAAATTTCTGAGGTCTGTAAAAGGGGGCAAGGAAAATTAAGAATCCAGAGGGAAATTAGAAAATACAACCATTTTCTAGAAGCTCTTTGGGGAGTGGTGATTGGAAGAAGGCAGATAGGTGAAAGAAATGTTTAAGACCATTCACCTCTAAATTAAACTAAAACATGCTCTTCAAACCTTAGCAACACATGTCCATCTATTGCCTAAATTTTATCATATTTTCACTCAAACAAGCAGAAGCAAGTTATCCGATCTTTCCTATCTTTGCAATTGAATTTAGCTTTATATACTTACTTGCACCAACTTGTGTTGTGTGCATGGGCTTGTCTGTCTTCCTAACAGCATATTAATATGGGGGCCTTTCTCAGCCAAGCTAAGTCAGGGGAAGGAAGGCAGATATTGGGTCCCTACCAATGGCACAGGCAGAGTTCATATATGCGTTAATGCCTCCTCTGAAAAGCATGTCCCCTCCAAAGACATAAGACAACCCATCCAAGCAGATGAAATCCAAAAGGGATGGAGTCCTGTAGCTCACAGAAACCCATTTCATACCCAGCTAGCACCATTTTTCCCTTGAGATTTATGTCTTTCCAGACCAATTCTTTGCCTTGCCCTCAGGATAACACGGAGCAGACACCAACACCACCAGCCTGCTTTGGGATCCACAGGTTGCACAGGTCTGGCTTCAGAGCTGTATATTCCCTTGGCACCAGAAGGATTATTTTTGCATTGCAGGCTGTAATTTCTCTTGATTATATAGAACTAAAGCCCAGCATCTTTCCAATCAGCTTGAAAACAAATTGATGATTTTTTGATTGTGCTAAGTACATATTTTGACACATTTTGTGCAGAAATCTTGGGCTGGAAATCAGGAATAAATCTTAACTTCCTACAACAGAAATAGCATACTAATAGAAGAAAAATCATATTTATTTCAATGGTAGAAGATTTTTGTACCAAGCCTGTGCTGCTGAGTATACACTTGCTTTGATCTTTTCCTTTTGTGCCACAAACATTAACAATACTGTAAAAAAAAAAAAGATTAATAATTTATCAGAGATGAACTGAATATTTTTTCCCCTCCTTTGTGTATAAGCATCAACAAAGCTGTCTAACTTCAGGATCAATCTTACCCTTATTTTCTATTATGTACTTCCTGTTGTTCCCAAACAAGATTAATTTTGTTTTATGCAAGTCACCAAGCAGTCTTCACTAAAATAAGATTGATTCTGAATTTCTCCCTCCCTCTCTCTCTCTCTCTCTCTCTCTCCTGCTCCCCCTCACTTTATTTCATTTTATCAGTGTTAATAAAACCATAGTGACTTGTAAAATTCAATTTAGAATTATTTTCCATCTGGGGAGGTTTAGACACTTTTCCCCCCGTTTTCACAATGGAGTTATTTCTCACTCACAACAGTTAGAAAGTAGATCTTTTATGCAACAGTTTTGTAAAATAAATATTCTGGAAGGACCTAAAGAAGGAAAAGCATCATACTTGTGACATAAATCATCTCAACAAAATAGACAGTAATGAATATTCCTGAAAAATTCCCTTCTGTTTTATTCGATCATGGACTTAATTCAGAATGAACAAGACATCATGAGCAATCTCTGTACTATTTGCAGAATTTATTTTTTTTTCTTTTGGAGAATGTTGAAGATTTTTCTCATTTAACACTAAACAGCTCTTGTCAAGGTGGAAAAAAATGTTATTGACATAAAGAATGGGAATTTTATTTACCTAGACCCAATGTGAAACTGAGAAGGAGGAAGGTTGAGTTTTTGTTTGGTTTGGGGACTTTTTTAAACTCTAATCTATCACCTATCTATGATGTTCATTGTATTTTCTCACTCCACTGATGGCTGAATACAAAACTAGAATGATATCTTTCACTTATTGGTGACCTTCCTAAATTCAAAGCTGTGTGGATCTTCATAGTTTTCAATTTCAGGGGTTTTTTTCTATTATTTTAGTTTCCAAGTCATAATCCTCAAATTTAATGCTGCTTCACTGAACACAGCACTGTTTGGAGCATGTTTATATGAAAGACAAATACTCTTCATTTAAATAGCCATCATTTGAATCCCATACCTATGCTAGGGTAATGTAAGAGTATCTCCAAAATATTTACAGGGAAAAGACAGAACAGGTTTGAACTGTTCTGGTAAAAATATAGCTGGTAATGCTTTTATCTAAAGACACATCATTATCCCTCTAACACATAACTGGAAAAAAACCAAAACATATTCTAAACATGTGTAGAAACTATTAGAGGAAAGGAGTATATGCTCAAAATTATTAAGACATTGCAGTCAAGGTAGCCAAGGATTCGGTGGGAGAACCTCCAAAAGTACTGACATTGACCCACAGGTCACTGATTTTCCAGTGAGACTACTCATAGTCCAAACTTCCAGATGAACAGAAATATTGACAAAAACATTTCTTATTCTTCCACTGTCATTTTTCCTCCCACCCCGGTGCTACAGGTCAGGAGGTATTCTGCATCCAAAAGCATTTTAAGCACCAAGAGGAAGCAGTCTCCAACCTGGAGAGGGTACAGTTGTTTCGTGAGCAACCAAGAAGAAATCTGACCTAGAAATTAGTGCTGAGCAGAATTGTCCTGACAGAAGAGTGTCCCTGGACAAAAAGACTTCTCAGCATGAAGGGAGGTCTGGAGCAAGTTAATTTTGTTGAAACTTCTGGTGAAAACCTGTTGAGGCACTTAATTCTGAGGCAGTCAAAGCATTATGCATCAATTAGACAAATTGCTTTTTAAAAAATGCAATATAACAAAAGCAAATTACATTTCTCATCAGATAAAATGAAACAAAAAACCAACCAAACAAACAAAAAAAACCCCAACAAAACAAAAAGCATCACTTGGAAGAAGTCTTCCATTTCAAAAAAACTATGAAATGTTTCTTCTTTCTTTCAGTTCAGAAGGGAACCACATCTTTAGCTCTCTGGATGCTCTACTAGATGCACTCTCCTAATTTGTTTGGCTGAAATTTTATAATAGTCAATCTGGAAATTTAACATGGCAACATTCTGGTGATCTGGAAAATGAAGGAATCCAGGCTTTTCTGCAGAAACTGGATAGTTTCTAATTCCACACGATTCAGAAATACTAACAGAAGACTTCCCCATGATTTTATTTCCTCTATAGTCCCAAGAACGCCAGGGCGGTAGAGAAAAAGGAGAGAAGAGATCAGAAGGTGGTAGACAGGCGGAGGGGGAGTAAACTGGGCCATAAATGTATATGCAGCCAGCACTGTCTATATAAGGACTTTGATTCATATTTAGATACCAGGATTTTATCTCCTCTTTGTTAAAAGGACAGGACAGATACTGCAATGAGCTCATTTATATGGAATCATCCCTTCAAGTAAGTACAGTCTAAGAAGTATTACTGCAGTCTGAGAAGTACTACTGCTAACACACTGAAAAGCACTGGAAAAATTACAAATGTTGAAATTATTCCACTGCCAAATTCATCAGAATTCCATGCAAAGCCATCTTACCAGTGTCGAGAGTAGAAATGTGTGCTGAGTGTAGATCTGACATTGGTTTCTGTTTATTTTAGCTTTAGAGACAAAGTATTCTCTTTGTTAATGTGGAAAATAACCTATTTTTTACTTCAGTCAAGGAAATTTCTTTTTATTTCCAAAAAAGTAAAGGATCTAGAAAGAGAATCACATAATCAGGTAGGGCTGTCAGCAACATATGGCTTTGAGCAGGAAAAGGGAGGCTATTTCTGAACTTGTGAGGATGGGAGAATGTCTTTTATCAAGATAAAATACAAAACTTGTTTTGAAAACTTTACAATATTTCATCTGGGTTCAAACAAAAGCTGCTGACGACAGACACAAAGAATTTACATCTTCAGAGCTAGGTGTAGGAACTGCAAAGTGAGCAACAGAGTTGTTGACTCTGAGTTATTCAATGTAACCCGTTCCTTTCCAAAGACTTGCACAAGTGTCCTTCCTATTAAAAGCATGCTTCAGAAAAGAGCCTTCCTTTCTCAGCATCATTTTCATCCCTTTGCAGACAAACACTGTTCACTTAGAGCTCTTACAAAAATGGGGATGAGAGAGCTCAGCTCCTCCCTAGGACTGGGTAGTAGCGCTGCATGATGCTGTTATATGCTCCTGTTTCTCAAATCCAGTGCTTCGTCGGACATTTTCAGAGGGCACTTAAGAACCTTATTTATTCCAGTTAAAAGAAGAGCCTTAAAAATTCAGATGGTTCAGAATAGTGTTCAAAATGCTGTGTACCTCTCCAAGTCAATCCATATTCCAAATACTGAGATCATATCCTCAGAAAATATTACCAGAAAGACACTAGAATATCTATCTTAAGAAAATTATCTAGCATTTTCTTCTAATGAACTCTGTGGATGTTTTACATCAGGCACAGAAAGCAAAATACAAATAGTCACCTGAGACAGGTCCACTGGTGTGAATCTGGTATCTAAATAACAGCAGAAGAGCATACTGGATAAAAAATGTTTTGAATATTTCAGAAACACTTGTAAAGCTGTTCAGGAGGTGAAGATTTATAAGCACACTGACTGCAAGTGAACTTTTCTGCAGATAAACGATGAGCTCACCTGCTCCACAGGCTTCCAGCATTTGCATTAGGATACAGAAGCAGACTATTAAATTTGCAGCTGTAACCACTCCTGGCAACGATCTCATGACGAATCTCAGAGAACCCATAGAAATGCTCCATTAACTTAGAGTGAAAAAGATACTGAAGTGAGTTTTTGGGCAACATAGTGGTTAAAAACATCAGCGAAGGCAGCCTTCACTTGTAAACCTCAGCCTCCCACCATCACTCTTTTCCAAGGACACTCATTACCAAGCTCCCCAAGGTCTGGAGCATAGGACCAAACAAAATGCACCATTTTTTCCCCTAAAGCACAAACACATTTGACCCATTCTCTTATGTTAGACTCTTTTCCAACACACTAGCGTGGCTTGTTTGCTGCCCATAGCAGTCTGCTGCACAAGGCAGCACTATTTACCCACACTCCAAGCAGGTACATCACGGGGAACGCAGGAGTTATTAGAACAGACTGCAGAATCCAGCCCAGTGAGCACTGTGATCTTCCTTTACATTAAAAAAGAAACAAAAAACAAAACAAACAAACAAAAAAACCCAACTTATTCCTGTGACAAAACATCTTGGGAATGGACTCAGGCTGCAAATGAATTGGCATGGAACATGGCATTATTAGAGAAGTCCACATCATCCTTGTCATTTGGTTACCTTTGGTGAAAGTGCTTCATTGGGCACAAATTTAAACATTGGGCTTGTCCCCACGTTGTTATGCATCTCCAGGAGTAATTTTATTCTCTTTCCACTTCTCTTGCTCTCTCATTCTGGTGCTGCAGAGGGTGGTGCTGGCTCCCACCAAACATTTGCTTGCAGCCTGCACCCTGCTGTAGCCATGCCAGAGGTTTCGAGTTGCAACACATTTTATTTATTCTTTTCCTAAGAGTATTAAAACTAAAATAGGGTCAAAGTTAAGGCCTTGTAATCATGCTTTGAGGGGTTTTTTTTGGGTTGTGTTTTTAATGAAAACAGAAGTTTCGATTGCAGTACTTTCTCTGTGCAGTACTCAAAAATCAAATCCCCTAAGCCTTCCCCTGCAGCTCAGGGGCACGCAGCACTCACACATATCTTTCTAATTTTACCAATGTGACATTTGATGGGGGTTTTTCCTGATTTTGTTATTGTCATTATTTACGTTCCTGGAGGGGGGTGGGGTGGGAATCAAGATATGAAAACAAAATAAACTAAATCTTTCAGAGCACTCCTGCATTTGGCAATGATTATCATCAAGTAACAAAGAAAAACAGGTATTTCCTTTATAGAGCTGCCACTAGCCAGAGCAATACTTTCAATAAGGAATAGATTCTTATTCCACACCAACCCTGATTATATGGCAGATCAATTTTACATTTTCCCTCCATCTTTATTTCGGTTGCAATTAGCAGAAAAACAATGTCTCTGTTTCTGGGGGAGCTACTAATGCCTCATAGAAACTCTTGAGAAACATATCACTGAAAGGTAATTTTCCTGATGTGGTATGTAGATATTTTTCCCTTTTCTTTTTATATGTTTTATAAATGGAGAGATTTTATTGAAAGAGGAGTTCTGTTCTTCACAAGCTCTCCAATTCCTGCTGTTTATGTTTAACCCAGAGTCATGATAATCCCCTTCATTTTCCTTTAATTTGTCATTTCATCTTTTTTATTTTAATAAAATCAGAGTAACACACAGCATGCTCCATGGTAGCATCTGACTTAATGCAACAAGCAATTATAAACTTTACAGTGGCTTGAAGCTAAACTTTTACATATTCAGGCAGCAACAGCCCCAGCTTGGCGTGCTAAGCTTTGAGCTCAGACTGAGAAAGCAGTTGGCAGAGTCGCACACACGAAAATGCTCTTTCTAATCATCTGTGTCCCAGGTTCCTGCTGCTATTAGCATAGCAAAGGTGGCTGCTGAGGCAGGCACCACAGGGAAAATCACACCAGTGAGAGCAAGGGGTTGCCAAGACACTCAGTAATTCTCCCCAGCAGCAGGATGAGGTCTGCTTTGCCTATGAAGGAGTGTTATATGATCAGACAATTAAGTCCAATTTAAGTCCACACTCCTGCAGCCATACTCACATATAAAGTGTTTTCAGACTCTCTTCTTTTCTCACAACACTCAAGTATGACCAAAACACAAAGGTCGCCTCCCAACACTGCCCTTACACCACTCCAGCAGCACCATTTACTCCCAATTCTGCAATGAGCTCCTTCTGCAAAAAGAGCCACTAAAGGACTCTTTTAGCAACTCACATAAGCTTTCTGGGCCAAAAGTAGGTAACAGCAATAACAATATAAACACAAAAAGCCACCCCAAATCATACATACTGTTTCAGATATACTTTGCATGCAACAGCTTAGTAAGAACAGCGTTACCAGGCTCATGAGACCGAACAGCTATTCTTTTCACTATAGTAGCTACCTAAAAAGAAATACATTACTCACTGGAACCAGCTGAAGGGAGTTAATATAGCCAGAAAGCCTATAAATAGGAGAGAAATGGAATCAGCTTATTTTTTAGGATAGGTTGAGCTAAGGATGAGGGTGCATTTCAGAGCACCCAGAAAGGCTGCCTGGGAAGCCCAGGGGATTTCTGTTAGTGACTGTCGAGACTGTGAGAAATTCCTGTGATTTCACAATGAAATTTTTACTTGCAGAAACTCCCTTTGTTGCTTTATTTGTGTAAGCTTCAAATTTGGAGTTTTTTCTTTCTTTAGTGCTTGGTTTTTTCTACAAAATGTAGGCAGAGATTAGGTTCTCAAATGCTCTGAGCACAAGGTATTCAGACAATACTTTAGTTCTGGGTTGTTGGCAGTCTTTGAAGAGAGACTTATGCCTGTCAGAGCTTGGATTTTAGTTCAGTTGCTGGGTCTTTTTAATCACTGCAGTTTCTGTGCTATCCAACAGGCACTCTTCCAGTCTAGATGAAAATGCAAATAATACAAAGCAGCTTCTTACTACAGGCTTTAAAGCAAAAGAGAAGAAAACATATCTCAAAAATTTCACCAGAATCTCAGTAGCTTGCAGTATGTAAGTATTAAATTGGGCCAAATGTGTCAAGTTAATCATAATGTTTGCTGTAATCCTGGGTAGTTATCCCCTGATGTTCCCAAGACCACTGTACTGCAGCTCTCATTTTAATTACTCTTCTAACAACGAGAGCTATGCAATGCTGGTCTTCAAATGCTGAGTTATGTGATGTTTAGATATCAGAGAAAGAAAACCCTTTCTGTTTATACACAGAAAATGGACTTCTAACAAACAGAAAGCTATTTAGCAGTAAAAAGGCACAACAGAAACCCCCCACAAACACCGCCCCTCCCCTGTGTTTTTTTCCTGTGGACAATAAAAAATGGCAGGTTTTGTGTTTTATATGTGGAGGTAGGGAATAAATGTTGTGCTGTTATCAGCATGAAAGACTGAATGCTGGTGGAAAATGCAGAAATTTCACCCCACATTAATGAATAGAAATAACATTGTAACATTTATAAAACGCGCATAACAGTGAACAAAAGGGTAATTTTGTTTAGTGTTACTCGTATTAGAACACTAAAAGCAATAGTGTTTATTTAGAACAGAGGTGGGTGAGGAATCGTAAAAAGAAATAGCCACTGCATTTCTGTGCCTGTTGCAAAGCTCAGACAAACCCCTTCTGCACCATGGCTAAGGCTCCTCTGCCCAAAGATGTGCTCCCCAGAGACTTTGGTCATCAGTTCCTACTGACCCTGCTATTGTGCAATAGTTATCTTCATGCTCTGCCTGTGTGAAATTAGTTTGTTAGTTCTCATCCACATCAGCCCAGATATCACTCCAGCATCTCAGCACAATTCCCAGTGGTTAAATAGAGAATGGTATCTCACTCTTTCCAAAGACTTTGCTGCCCCATATTATGGGGAAAATGTTTTCTCCTGCATATTCTATTTCCCTTTGCTGACTTGTTCTCAGAAACAGAAATTCCAAACTAGTAGAAACAAACATATCTCAAATATATCAAAATGGCAGCAAGTTCTGGCCATCATTTAACCAAAGAGAGAACACTGTAATCTCTGGTTAGAAAAAATAGGTATGTGATTAAATTACTTGCAAATAGGCTGTGAAGCTTATAAAATTAGTGCAGTTGTATTGAAAAAGTATTTACAAAAATTGCCTAGAGTTAGTGTCTGGTGAGTGCTGACAAAGAAAACAGTTGCTGCCTCAATAGGCCTGGAGGTCAGAAAAGAGGATGAGATGAAAGAATGCAGCTGCATCTGGCTCCCTGAAATAAATTAGGAGAAGGTGAAGCAAGGCATTATATGAGCTCTTGCTCATGTGACCCTTATTTTAGTGGAAATTAAACATGCAATGGATGTTTTATGCCTGAAGAGAAGCAACGTTGAAAATGCCTGTTTGGAAATCCACAGTATGCTTTGAGTAACTTCACATCTATGAAGAAATGAGATTGAAAGCACCAAAGAGAGGGCAACCAGGCTGATTTCAGACTGGAAAAAATGCTCCAATTTGCTCTGTCAGGAAACATGAACACTCACTCAAATAATGAAGACGAGGCTGTCTTTTTTTTCCCCCACTTGTTTCTCAATTCTAAATTTTCTTTCCATCTGACCTGCCTCTCTTGCTCACACTTAACCCAGATCATTCATTATCGAAGCATCTCCTCTCCATGTCTTTTCCTTGCTTCCCTTCTTGCCTCAGCACACAGGGAACACAGTAAACTGAAAGGAAACACCACTTCCTTCACTTAAAGCACAAATCACTTGTACAAAATACCCCTGAGGCTCTGGATCACAAAAGGACAAAACATATATATTATATGTGTTGAAAACAGAGAAAGATTTGAATGTTTGGGGCCTCCAGGTACACGACAAAAATTGTTCATAAATTCCCTGGTAAAAGTTCTTGTATGTTGTTATGATTGCATATTTCTGTTGCCTCCTGTTGGGTTTTCAACCTCTTTTGGAAACAGGTAGAACCTCATCACAAGCAGGTGTTAAGATTGCTCTGCAGGCAAGCTCTAGTTCCCCTTCTCTGCCTGAATTATAGCATCTGTTAGGGGACCTCACTTGTCTTGAACGTAATCTCAGCAGGATAAAAATTTGCATTGCATTCACTATAGGTTTAAAACAAATCTAGACTGCATGAACAAAAGGAAAAAAAGTACAAATACTAATGCAGATAACAATGACATGATGAGACAGGAGCTCATTCCTCTGTGAAGTTTCAGTGCAGGACAACAACTTGGACAGGGAATGTCTGTGAGCCATGAACACTTGAAATTTTACAGGCTGAGATAAAATAATTCCTTTGTGATGCAAATGCCTCTCAAACAGAGATAGTGCAGTTGATATATTAATACCAGTAGGGGAAATTAGTCAGACAAGTTTATTGAGACAAGAGAGTTGCATCCTGAGTGTCTATCTGCACTGATTAGCGCAGTGCAGCTTAAGGCTGTGAATAACATCACACACTGGATCTTAACATAAGCCTCTTAAATTTGTATTTCCCNAAAAAAAAAAAAAGACAGAAAGCGCTGGAAGAGTCCTTTCTTCTACATTTCAATATGAAAATTTCATTGGATTAATTCTATGATCTGTATTGCTGCTGCGGTACAGGAAAGCTTCATCAAACCTCTAACTGTTTATATCAGTTTTATACCTCAAATAATGAAAAACAGTAATATAGACTTTCTTTTCTTAACAGCTTTCTGACCTTCTGACTGCAATTCCCACTCTGAGTGACTGCAGCTCAGGAAAATTGTGTACTGTGAAGAGCCTGGTGGCAGCAGAGAATCTCATCAATTTTAATCCCTGAAAGGTTCATGAGGTTTGAGCCTGACAACAAAATGTTGCACAACATGGCTGAGCAGAACAGATCTGCTCCCTCCCTACACCCTTACCAGAGATCACCATCCCCTGCCCCATGTGGCCTTTGCCTCTGGATTCTGGAAGAGGAGTAGGAGAACAATTTGACTGAACACAGAAATGCCCTATGTAAAGATAGGTGTCAGATATGAAATACCAAGTGGCAGCTCCCAGGATGGAAGGGACAAAGGTCTGCTCTTTTTAAATGAAGGTGTAGCACTAGAAAGACTGGACTTCTGAAACTAATCCATCTCACGGGAGAGAAGAGTAAGGCAGGGATTGACTTCTTTTTTTTCTTTTTATCCATGTAGTTTTGTTACAGTCACCTTGATGAAATGGAAGCCCAGTTCTTACCCAGCTTTCCAGCATTTTGAGACAAAAGATGTTCCAGCCACCTGCCATTCCCCAATTGAAATGGAGTTGGGTGAATGAACAGCCATCAATAGTAAAACAAAGCTGCCTGGTTGTAACAAGCTCAGCTCCCTCATGTCTCTCCTTGTAGCTTAAACATACATGTAAGCACTTGGCAAAACCTGCAGGCCTTGGGGGACTATGTACCCAGGAAATTTTACCAGTGCTTGGCAAACAGGGTATCTGAGAAACAGTGGACTTTAGAGTCCACCATTCATGGCTTGTTAGCAAAGTTTGGTTCCATCCCTGAGAACCCAAATCCTTCTTGTTTGCAAGCTTTCTTCTGGGGCCTGAGAAAATCCAATGAGGACCTGAATAAAATTTAAAGGAGTCTCTATTAGAATAGCCTCTTGAATCCTTGCTAATAGTATGATAACATGTCACTTTCCCATGTTCCTTAAGCTCATTTTCCCCACCCAAAAATATGATCATTTAATAAAGTAGAAAGACCAAATGTTTTCACAAGGAAGACAGAATACTGAATAATACACAATTCCACAGGATAACTCTACAACTCTATAAGTATGTTACACTCATACTTCTCCAAAGCTTGTTGAAAACCTTTGACTGCACAGGGAAAACAGATTTTATTTTGCTACTCTGTCCCACAGCATTTAACACTATTTAAAACAGAAGTATTTTCTGGTGTCTCTCAGTAAAAATGTGGCATTTTGGTCCAGACATGCTAATGCTCAGCACAACATGGACAACATGGTAGGTAAGGTGCCAGCATGCATGTTCCTGCTGCCTTGAAAATTCTAGCACAGGCTAAAGAGTTGCCTTACTAGTGCCTGCTCAAAGCCAGGCTGCTTAATTCACAGTCTCGCTGCAGAGCAGAGAAGCACCTGCACAGCTGCAACAGCTATTTACACCTCCGCCTGTTTGCACATCACTGGAGACATCAGCGTTGTCCTGAGCTGGCTATTCTTTAAAAGCTTGTGGAAGTAGCTGTAGAGAGATGTATTGATTAAGAGAACCACCAAGTCTTCATCCACATCTTACAAGTAAATAGGGAAAAGTGCACTGCTAAATCTGTACTTTAATTATAGCTGGAAACAACCAAGGGAAAACAGCTACGTGGAGAAATATTAAGCTGTGAGTAGCAATACAACCAAGCAGGGGGAAGCCATAGATAACAGAATGGGTAATAGCCCTCCAGCAGGCTGTAGGTAACATAGTAAAGTTGAGATATTTTCTCCTACAGTAACAGCAATTCAGATTTGATTTACTTTGCAAGACACAGGTCTGTTTTCTTTACCCAGATCACACTAGCTGGGTGCAATTCAGTATACCTGCATGCTCCCTTTGAATAGGCATGGTGTGGGCAGAACATATTTTTGGTGGAGAAAAATTATTCCTACCCTTCTTTAGATAAGGCTTTCACCTGGAGTGAATAAGTTTTGTATGCATTACAAACATGTTCATGTCAAAGGTCAGTGGCTGAAAATTTGTCCTGTGTTCTCTCCCCCAATATTCTTCTGACTGAACTCTAGAAAATACTTTTAAAATTATAACCCAGCTTCTTTTTATCTCCTAAAAATATAGTCCTTCTTTCACAAAAACTCCTCTTTGGACAGGAGCTCAGTGGCAGATTCAATACATCAGATGAGAAGCTCAATGTATATCAGCAGCTGACCTAAGAGGCTGAGACTATGGATCCATCAGGAAGGTACATAATGTGAGATTGCTTGTACATGCTGTTCCTCTGCTTGCTGGAAAAGCTCTGTTCTTGTGACACTTCAGGGGATTGAGCTGATGAGTGTGCTATGCAACCAGGAACAAATGCTGCTCAAAACAGCCTTTCTTGAACTTCTTTTCCTTTTTTTTACCCCACACTGGGGACCTCTCATTCAAAGTTCAAGCTCTTGTCTCTTTAAATGGAATTTGAAAAAGTAGCACATGTTTCAGCCTGCTGCAACATGAAGAGCCATGTCTGTAGGGAAAGGGAGACGTGATGAGGGGCCCACTTGTCTCCAGGTTGAAATGCAACAGGTGACAAACCTCCCGTCTTGTTGCTCAACAGTTTTTCATTATCCTTGGAGGCTGCCATCCTGTCTGACGAGATCAGGAGCACTCACCTGGGTCTAGACACAGGGCTCTTCTTCTTTGGCAGCCTTGGACAAGTCATTTCATCTATGGTTTCTGCTGGGACTGCTCAGAGCCATCTTTCCCCAGCAGTCAGTTAAGCAAATAAAGGAGAAACACAGCCTTTTGGAGAATAGTGTTCTCATCGATTTTCTTCAAATGACTAAACTGCTGTCCTCAGATGAACATTCAGTGTATCAGTTGATAATACAGCTTTTGGTCACCAACATGAAATTGTCCAAGTGAAGGCTGGATTTTCACCATGGTCACACAAGGTAGAGTTCAACCTTATCTGCTCTGCTGTCCAACCAGTGAGTACAGTTGCTTTCAAAACTTGTAACACTGACCTTTATGAGCTTCTAAAACAAAACCTTCTTGTTCTGGAACAAATGTTTCTCATGCAGAAGAAAAGATCCCTACTCTTTCGAAAACATGCCCCATGCAGCATTTGGTGTAGTTACGGTTCTGCAAGGAGACTTGAATTACTTAAGAGACTTCCCAACCCGGCTTGAAATAATGACTATGAAATTATCATTGCCTGGTTATCTGAGTGCTTTATTCTGGAGGGAAGAGCAGAAGTTCTTTTTTTAAAATAATGAAAAGCTAGGAATTAACTTTTTTTCTCAGTTGTTCTAAGGAAGGCAATAGACAATACAAAGTGACTGGTATATTGTCATGAACAGTGAGAAATTATGTTGGTATATCATTTTAACCCGTAGTCTTACTTCATACACAAAGCAAGTCCAGCCCATTTGAGATGCTAATATTTCTTGAGCTGATGTGTTACTTTCGGAGCTTGAGGTCAGTGAAAGAGTTAATAAAGTTGCAGGACCTGTTGTTGCACTGGATCGGGAACAATTGGCACCTCCCTTAGAACAATTGATTCTGGATTCTGGGCAGCAGCTGGCAAGTTACCTGTGCCACCTCCCTGGCTAAACACTGAGGATCTCCTCTGCAGAAGATGCCAGCCTGCCTCGGTACAACTTGTCCATAGATCTTAAAATTGTGAGAGGATAGCCACCAGCAACAGGAGTAGCTCGCTTGAGCTCTGCCAACTGTACTGTTGACTTTCCAACTTGGATGCTGCGATTCCTGCTATGCACAGGGAGAAGGTACCTGTGAGCCCCAGGCCTTTCCAAATCCTGATCTGTGCAGTGCCTCGCAGCAGGACGCGCAAAACTGAATCCTGGTCCCCAAAACCAGGAGTGCTTAACAGCCAACAATTTCTGTCACAGGATGGCAGATTTGGGAATGGTTTACATTCAGACAGGCACATGTCATTTGGCTTGGGGAGGCTTGGAAAGTTGAACATGCTCTTTCTATAGGTAGATTGGGACACAGTGACAGCAACCATTTGCTTCCACTGCCCTCCTTTCCCCCAAAGCAATTACTGTCTCTGACACAGAAAGGAACAAGAGAGCAGGTCCCTGCTGTTGTGTCACCCCAAAGTCAGCTGCCCCAGACAGGGGGCTGTGCCCACCCCTCCATCGGATACAATTGTATGGGACAAGTCCTTTCCATTGCCAGGCTCAGAAAGAGAGCTTCTGAATTTTAAATACTGTGAGAGTCAGTTGTTCTTCCCCATCAAATTGCCATTTTATGGGACAGTCTGAAAGTTAAATACAATGAACTTTATTGCCAATCTGACATTTATCTGCAATGTATATTTACTGCCTGGAGAGCGAGGGCGAGTGGTGTGTTTTCTGCTCTGTCAAACAGCGAAAAGATACAGCAGGACTCTCCCCATTACCTCTACTAAGAAGAATCAGATTTATTTACCTTGACTTGAGAGAGTTGTTTTCACTGGATGTCTCTGTACTTTTACAAGCTGTGTGAGATCTACTTTATTCTTAATACGGTATAAATACATCCTTCCTCTTTGACTGTAATACCCTGATCTAGGGGGGAAGTGCTGAAAGAGGAGGATGTTTGTTATATTACAAGCTTTTTACAATACCAGCCTAATAAGATAATGTATTTATTTATTGTAACAATAAACACAGCTGTAAAATGGACCATAAAAAATAATAGATGACTCACAGATTTCTATACCCAACATGTCAGCTGTAATTGGGGAATAAATTAAGTGATCCATCTGCTTGCCATCTTCTACACTTTTTCCCCTAGTATCCTCAATATTTAAATACAGTCAGCATTATTTATATTAATTACTCACTAACAACAGCAACAACAAAAACTCTGTAAGGAAATTGATTGGCCTTGTAATATAATTCCCCAGCCACATCACACAAACACACTCACACTATATTCTTTCCCTTACACTTAAATTTAATGAATATGATGGACTTACTTTTCTTTATTAATAGTTTATACTTTATCATGCCAATAGTATTGAGTCTTCTTTTTATTAGTGTCTTGGAGATAGTGCTAGCAATGATACATCATATGAAATGCTGAGAGACAGTTCAATCCATTAAGCTGGGAAAGAACACTTCATCTCCTTTCCAAGAGCAGCAGCTTCAAGAATATAGAACTCTGACACCAGTTCCTAAAATTGGAGTAATATTAGCTGAAGATCCCAACAAAAGTGAATTGTTTGGGGTAACAGACATTATGCAGGCAGATCTGGAGAAATATTTCCTTTCTTGAATATGTGTAAATTTATATAGGCAAATACTGGCATTTATATAAACAAGACAGGAGAGAGAAATTGAGACACAGCAGGATACTGACTTGGATGCAAAGAGAACCTGAATTTCTCAGATGTCCTTGCCCAATGTTAGACTCATCAGGGAACAGTGCCATTGCTTTGGGGAACCTTAATTGGTCAGTGACAAGTTAAGTAATTGCCATCAAGTCTCTTCATTCTTTAGACTGTATATCAAATCTGGAATTAGTGTAGTATTCCTTCAGAAGCTCACTAAGAAAAATATGAACAATGATGGGAAAAAACCTGTTTTGGAAATTCCTTTCTATTTTTGATCTAAGTGTAAAGAATTCATATCTGGAGTAGAAATTCCTTTTTTCATAACCTAATCTGTGTGTAAGAGTTATTTTAATTTGTTTTTTTTTAAATAGAAAATTACAGTAGATTAAGAAATCTTGAAACTTTGTGTTTCTATGCTCTAGAAAATCTGACCTTAAATGTTTCTGTAGCATCTGTTGATTAGAAAAGCCTAAATAGCAAAAAATATTTAACAGGACTGTATTTTTCCACTGGGTTAGGGTTTTTCCACTGTCATTAGTACTTTAGTCCTCCTATCATCATTGAAGACATCCAAAAATATAAATATTTACAGTGAGTATAATAATGCAACAATATAGAAATCATTCAAAAGATGTAATTAAAGGAATCAATACATAAATATATTTGCAACTAAAACTTATGCCAGTAATTTTTAGACAATCAAGTTTTGTATAATTTATTTGGAATGTGGTCAGCTCTACCACTCTCAAGAATAGCTCTAAAGTTAAGATTTTAAAACTCCTCACAGACAGTGAGGGTATCCAGATAAAATTGCACAAATGTCCAGTAACACAACGACAACTTTTTTTTTTCCAAACCATTCATATTTTTCCCTCCAACTTCCACATACCTTCAGCTCCCGCCTTCTGCAGGTAAAAAATTAATGTTACCTGTTATATTTAATGGCCTTTTTAAAATGTGTTCCCCGTTGTTTTCCATCAGACCTTTGTGTCTTCTGACAGGCTATATTCTTCTATACAGCTGAAAGTTAAATAGTGGTATGCATGGGGTATTTTGAGGTTGGGACTTTTCTCCTTGGTGGGCTATTTGGATGCTTTTTTTGACAGAAAATCTTTCAGAAAATCTCTCAAACAGACAAGAGAACAGAATGCTTCAGCCTTTGCTGAAAGGGTTTGAAATGCGTTGCGCGGAAGGTGCATCTGCAGTGAGCAGAGCTTTAGCTGGCAACAATAACATCCCAGTGATGGGAATTCTGCTTACAAGCTGTTTTGTCTAAAGAAAAGAAGATGGTCAGGCAGCTATATTTCAAAACCAGTCAACAGATTTTCCATCTGCTTTCAATTTTCATTCTTCTCTCATCCTCTCCCAGAGTGCATGAGGTAACCTACTGCAGGCACCCTACACAAGTAGCTCATTGATTCAAAAGGACAAAGCTACTTTTTCAAGTTAGCAATTAAAAAGGTTTCAGTGCCTATGGTGACTAGTTATAGAGGTTATTGCCAGTTAGTGCTATTATGGGATTCCACTTTCTCTATTTTCCATTTTAATGCATTTTCTATTATTATTCCAAAGGGTTCAAGAACAAAACACCACTCAGGATGAGACAGAAAATCTGGCTAATAGCCATTATAGTATTTTCTGAAAAAGAAAAAGCAGTATGGCTTCTGGAAGCAGCTTAGTGTGCCACTTTTATAAAAAATAATGGAAGGGGTATCTCAGTTTCTGTTCTGCATCTATCATCTCACCAGCTGCAGTAACAGCCTACAATTCTTGAACTGCTTTACTTTGGAGTTAGCACATTGCAGGACTTGTCTAAACAAAGTCACCTCTGATGTGATTGCACAGACAGCTAGACAACTGTCCCAGGAAGAAATCTGTAGATTTTTTTGCCAGCTGTTTTTCTTGGAGGATTTCTCAGCTGGAATCTAGCACAGAAAAAGCACCTTTATTAATAGCACTCCAGATCCTTGCAAGACAAGACTCATGTCATAGGTTAGAGAAAGAAAAACTTCCTACACTTTGTTTCCTACTAACTGGTCCCATTCAAGGCTGTTCTCCAGTCTCCTGTAAGGTGAAAACTGCCCTTATAATGGGCAGGTCAGTGCAATCAGGTCTATTAACTGTGTTATGCCAGCAAGTTAATGTTTCTCAAGTCAAGGTATCTTGCTTAAGAAAAGCTCTGCAAGCATAACACAATTCTCTGGAGCAATCTGACGCTACTTACCTGTAATTAACTGACACTACCCCTGAGCAAACTTGGGAAGATTCTTCTCATCCTCCAATACCTGGCTGCGGCTGCAGATGTATCTTGGTTCTCATAGTTTCCAGCCAGTTTTATTCCTCTTTGATATCTTCCCATAGACTTAATAAAGATTAAGTATATAGTTTTGGGGATTTGGAATTTTTTCCTTTTCACATAGGTTAAGAATGAATATTGAATGCTGACAGACAGTTTTGTTTTCAATGTCTTTGAAACAGTCACTATGATTTATTCAAATTGTGGTATAAATCACATCCATCACTTCCATGGTTCTCACTTAAAGAAACACTGGACTTGGGCACAGTAAATCTTCATGTTGCCACCTGTATAATCAATACCAAGCAATCTTGTTATCAAAAAACCTATAAAATAATGGCCACATGCAGCATTATCCTTCCACTAATGAAGTGCATTTATATCTGGGGGCAGGGACATAATGGCTGTTTTAATTGTTCTGAGCAGTTGTAGTAACGTTTAAGGACAGGAAGAAGAATTTTGTCATACATAATTAGTCCTCAAGGAAGAATCTGAGAAAACATTGCATCATGTTCTGTATCTTGCTCATAGTCGAAGCAAGAATTAACCTACAGCACTAACTTTTGTATGTAGATATTTTGGAGTTTATGTCTGTGTGAATTCAGGACTTAATATTTCATGCATCTCCTGAAAGAAGTATTCTCTCACTTTAAGACATCTGCTGAAACATGAGGAGTTTTACCAGCTATATAAATCAATATGTCTTGGATACCATATGAATGCCACTGGGAGGCATCTGACTGTTTAACTGCTTAATTCTTGCTCCATGAGATGTGTTACAATGGATTAAAAGTTCTCCTTGTCATCAGTTCTGTTTATGACTGATCTTACACAGTTCCACAATGGAAGAGAGTCTGGAGAAAAGCATGGATGAGGCCATTAGGAGGGCATCTGCATGAAGAGTGTGAAACAACTTTCCTCCATAATTAAATTGCTATCAATGAATCTTTCATACATGTCCAACAGGACAAAAAGGAGGAGGAAATGTCAGGGACTTCAAGGAGTGAGGCTAATTCTTCAATGGTGAAAATGAACAGGATTTTTAGTTCAAGATGTGGAATTTAAAAATCAGACAAAAATCACCACTGTTGACTTACAATAGTTTTGTTTTGTGTATGCAATGAAATATTTGTATTTTAGCAACATTTTTAGTCGTGTTGTGTTATGAACACGGTTCAGATTCTATTAACAGGGGCTTACTGTCTCTTGTATCAGTTATCATAGTCCAGATATTTTTTTCACCAACTTTTCTTAGGTTTCAGTGTTAGTAAGTATTGATATGATTTTGTTTAAAGGCTGTGAAATGTAAGATTTTCTAAATATATCACTGTTATTGATGCAAAAAGACATCAGCAAGTGGATAGATAAATGTTTAACTAACTTGAAAGGCAGCCACGTTAAGTCAAAATTCCTAGGGCACTTGGAAAATCTTACTCAAGAAGCAAATAATGCAGCCATGCCAGAGAAGTTCACCATCCAAGATTCAGACACACAGTAGGCAATTAAACTGGCTTATGCAAACTAAGTGAAAAGGAGAACAAAGAAGGCATCTTTGTGTGGGATTTACAGTTGTATCTAAGTTCCTATTGGTTAGAGAGAGCTGTTGGTGGTCATAATACCCCATATGGGGGCAGTCCAAGCAAGTAAGTGAAGTTCACACATCAGATCGCTGAACTTAATTAGTGTTTTTCCAGATGGACACAGCTGGCAGGCACATTTCCCCCCATTAGAGTCAACAGGTGCAGGTACGCTCATACCCCATCCTGTTATATGTTTGTGCTTAGCCACTCTCCAGCCATGTCATCCATTTCTTGTTTTATCCATGGACTGGCACACCTATTACGTGCAAGTATCTGGATTGTCGGTTGGATGAGCTACAAGGTATCAGGTGCAAAAAACTGGAAAAATGCGAGGATAAGGTGTTAAACAGGAACTATACAAGGGCCTTCCAGATTTTTTATACCAGGACCCGTGTCAGCCCTGTTGGCAACAGCCTAACAACAGCCTTTCTAAAGTACACTTGGGACCATCTCTAGCCATAGCATCTGGGTGGAGGATCTTTGTGTCATCCAACTCTCCATGCCATCAGGAATGAAGGATGAATTTATTTATTCCTGTCCAGTGTATGGAGCAATCTGTTTATTGTGTATTTCTTTTACCTTAAACAGAATTTATTTGAACAACAGGGTGGGAGACTGGATAGTGTGTCTGCAACTTCCTTTGGTAAATATTCATCACAGAGCATCTTTTTATCACGTAAAAATAATTAATGATGATTTTTTTTTAAACTGAAGTTAACCAAACAGCACTCCAAAAATGTAAGCCTGACTGCTTCTTCTTTTTGTTGTTGTAGTTGTTGCTAATTTCTTGTACAAGAGTTTTTAATTTTTGCTTTTGTGTTTCTTAGATTTCTCTGACTCCAAAACAAGAACACCTGCTGTGTTACCATGCCAATCTGACTTCCAGAGAGAAACGAATGTCAGCATGTGATGAGCTTTCATTTATAGCCTAATAGCACTCTACTTCCAGAGACCTCATCAGTTGAAGCTTACATTCAGAACCAAAAACCCGTGCTTTACAAGTCAATGAAGCATTTTCAGTGTTTAATACTAGCAAGCAGAAGTGTCTGGATATTGGCCTATCAGAGCTGAGTGTAGTAAAGACCAAACACATATAGGGTCAGCTTCAAAGATAGTAAAATCAATCCATCAATGGCCTGATATAAAGTGTTTTGGCCATAGTGACAGACAAAGTTTGGAGAAAAATAATTGAATTCCAACAATATGGCTCAGCCACCAGCTTCTCAATAAGTGCAATGGGTGACCACAATGATCCTCCAAAATGGAGGAGAAACCCAGAAGAAATAAGGAGAAAGTGAGAACTTGGGAGACAATGAGAAGATATGTTCTTGAAAATATAACAATAAATCAGAGTGGAGGCAGTATCAGGCAGAAAGGGGTCAGATGCTGGGCCATGGATATGACTCATGCTACAGAATAAAGGGCAGAAAGCAAATGGTGTCTGGGAATGATGGTACAGTTACAGTACATAAGTGAGCTGCTCTAAACAAAATGTGTTGAGCGAAATTGCATCTTTCAAAGGCCTTGGAAAAAAAAGGCCTGAAAAACTGAGGTGCAAGGTCAGAACACTTTTAGCCAGAAGAAAGTATTGTTAGACACTTCAAAGTATTTCGCTCTGCTAAATGCTAGGCAATGCCACTAACTTCTATTTCAGACTTAGAAATAAGAATAGAAATCAATTTCAGCCTGGTAAGTAAAATGAAGTCCAGGTAATAGAGAGATGCAAAAAATCACCAGTTGAATGGTTGAGCCTGTAGAAATTCTGTAGTGATGGGTCAAAACACTAGGGTAATATTCCCAAGGGCCCCAGAAGCAGTGGACTGTCCAGTACATGGCTTTCATTATTTTTAGTGAGTATCCCCAACCCCCTACTCCCCAAAATATCTTCCAGTGTCAGAAAGGACAGCATGATCAAGACTTAAAAGACTCTCTAGGTTTAGCTCTGTGCTTCTGCACACTAGGAAAGTATCACACTACATATTCTGAGCCATAATTTTTACTGTTCCTGTACTAACATCTCTACAAGCATGAACTATGAGGTTTGTCTCGCCTCATGGAAAGTTGTTTTGTCCACACTTCTTGGCTGCAGTCCACTGGAGTCCCTGTAGCTGGAAATTCCAGGGAGGTACCAACATCTGTCTCAGCCTGAGCTACATATCCCAATTCCCCACAACAGCAGAAAGGCAGGTGTGGCTTTGATTACTACTGCTTTATTTGTGTCACTGTCATTATCCAAGATCCTGCTCAGATGATGACTTAACCTCCATTGCAATTAGGTTAAGAATGCTATTCCAATTACCATGCTGATTTCTCTTTGATGACCTGTTAGTGATTTGAAAGGTCCCTGCTAACAGGAGGACACTCCACCTTGCACGACATTAATAAATCTTTTATCGGTACATTTCAGATTCATTGCAGTTACAAGCAAAGATGTTTGAACTCATGTTGTGCTGTTTGATGTATCTTTTAAGAATGCTCACAGCAGAAAAAGGCCAGAACTGGGACAGACTCCTGAAAGATGCAGATACCAACTCTAGTTTTATACTATCTGCTGAATCTTTGAGGATGTTGTTTAAGGCTGGAAGCAGAATATGAGTTCTAATATTCCTCCAAAGATTTCAGATGCAACTTCCAACTTTGCAGCATGGTCTGTCTGATCATTCCAGCTTAGGAAGAAGAAATATAAGGTATGAACATACCCAGAATTTGATGTTGGCTATGTATAGAAAAATTATCTAGAAGTGACAGTTTTCTAGCATTTTCTTTGAAAGATATCTTCTTGTAGCACTGAGAAGTCTCTTTTATCAGGTAATCACTATTTTAAATTTTATCTTTAAATGTGAATGTAAAGTGATCTAAAATGACTGATGGATTAGGTCTTCATCAATTAGCAGGAGATTGATTACTAAGGAGAATCAAATCGCTAAGTGTGATTAGGCATTAATTCCATGTCCAAGTCCCTGGGAGAAGCAAAGCAATCTTACTCTGTTTAGAAATCCTTACCTAAAAAACGTGTAAAGAAACTGCCCAATCCCAACCCATACCCAGAAAAAAAGTTGCACTGGAAATAATTCTGCCATCTTCACAGTCATGGGGACAAGTCCATGGCCTGAGACAGAAGGAAGTGTTTGTTTTCCTGTATTTAATTAAAATTTACTGAGGACACCATCAAAAAGAGAGTACAAATCATAATGTCATTTTGGTCTAGATGGAGGCTTTCTGCAACACCAGTCTCTCATCATAAGCACTAATGATCCATTCCTTTATCCATTTGATTCTTATTCAAGGTAATTTTAGCACCAGAAATGAGAGGTTGAAGTTCTGACTAGATGGAACTTTTACAGTGTGCTTACATCCCCCTTCTTTGGCACGAGTGTGTGACATATTTATCCTGGATAATTGCCCTGCTTTTCTCCTTTTTATAATGTCTTTGTTCAGATATCAATCTATGATTTCTTTTCTGTGCTGTACACCTCACACTATCTCGATAAAACCAAAATCCTCTTTTTACCTGTCAGCAAGAACCAATTGCTGAGAGATGAAGAGCTAGCTGTGTTTTTTGGGAGCAGAATGCAGCTCCATGGTGGATGGCATCTCTGAGGGGGAAGAGGGAATGTTACTGATATTTATTTTTGTTATTTTTTATTACATGTATATATTATATATTGTATCTATAATTATGTATTTATTATTTTTCTATAATCAGTATACTGGTTATAATTTCTTTATAAAGTACATATTAAGCTCAACTTCAGATGCAGACAGAGACGTCCTGACAAAAGGACTGTTTAGTTAAAAAATAAGTGAGTCTCGCTGGATACTGGAATAAGGCTATTGCATAAAACTAGTCTTAGGAGAGTTACCTGGGAGTGCTGGGAACAAACCAGCTTGCAAAGCCTCCAGAGGCACTGTCCACCAAGGGGCTGCCTTGGGGGTGAAACTGTGAAAGACGTGGGAGCCCTGAAGAACTCATATGACTCATCCCCCATTTCTCAACTGGACAAAACCACTGGAGGAGTGAGATCAGGTATAAGGAGGAGTGCTTTTGACCTTAAACCCTGGACTTCAAGAGCATTTCCCAGCTGGAGAAAAAATTTTGCCAGAGGCTTAATGTATAAATTGATCTTGACAGAACTCAAGCCTCTGCTTAACTAACAGTGTGAAAATGTCCCTAGTGACTGCTGCATGTAACTTCTTGAAAAAATTTGAATTCATGGGAAAACTAATGGAAATGAGAGTAGAGAAATACAATCAGATTTGTACAAACAAAATAATTAATGCATTTTTGTGCAAGTGACAGAGACAGATGAAGAAAAAGGGAAGGTTCACTGAACTCTGCTGTAGAGATTTTACTTTTCTAACTGATGACCAAAAACATTCAAGCAGCTGATAAGGTGCCCATTCCATCACAACTGACATAATGGTCTTCCATCCCAACTGACATAATGGTCTTCTGTTGTTTATTAAAACACATGCTGAAGTCTCAGCATTTTATCTTCTGTCTTCAGAAAGCTGCTTGACCCCCTTGGGAAGCATTTCACCATCCTTTGGCCTCACTCAGGCTGTGGAAGGAAAATAAAACTGTGCCATAACACTCCCTTACTGGAAAGAGTAACTCTCCATGGACTATTTGAAAGCAGGGTCAGTCCTGGCACTGTTACAGGTGTGCACAGGCAATTTGTGAGGACTGGGAGGGACAGTGATTGCTGTCAACAGTGTTTCTAAGGCATTTTGTGCTCTTTTTCTTAACAGTCTTTAAGAGAACCTATACAGACTGGCTGGGTCCCTGTTAAGAACTAGTTAAGCTCTCTGCCTGAGACCAACTCTCAATCCCATCCCTAAACCAGTCATCTCTTCACAGCAGCTGTTCTTCTGTCCTGGGGTCATTAATGTTTCTCCTCAACAAAGGCTCTCATCCCTCAACAACGACCATCAGCTTTCTGACCACTTGGGATGAGGCTATGAAAAAACAACAATAACCAGCTGCCTGCAGCATCAGGAGCACCAAGAGAAATGGGTTTGGCTGTGGTAACCAGGTTGAAAACACCCAATCCTTCACCACCAGCTGTATTTGAGCTGCATGCAACAGTACAGACACAACAGAGAGCAGGGCAGTGCAAAACTGCCTTTCACCCTACACTGGGAACACTTATCTAGAAATCACTGGGTATTCTTCCCCATCCCTGGACGCATTCAAAGTCCGGTTGCACAGCACTCTGAGCCTGATCTAGCTGAAGATGTTCCTGTTCCTTTCAAGGGATTGTACTAGACAACCTTTAAAGGTCCCTCCCAGCCCAAACTATTCTATAACTCTATGATTTGGCTGAATTACTATTTGCACAGCCAGGCACATGCAAGACATTTTCCCAGACATGGAGAACACCTCCAGGGTTTTTCTACTCCAAGGAACGTGGCATGCCTTTTGGAAGCAATACTTCCTCATGTTGGTTAATCTTGCTCAGTAGCTTGTTTATGCCTTCACCATATGCTCACTGTCTGCTTGCAGAAGCTCTGTGGCTCTTTGTAATTTCTATCACCATTTCTCTTTTCCAAAGGTTGTTTATTACCTGTAAATTTCTAATTTTACTCTCCTGCACCTGGAACTCTGCTCTCCTCTGCTTCCCTAGGACTGCTCAGGCCCTCACAAGCTCTTCAGAATAACCTTCCTGCCACCAGAACTACAGCTTTGCTTACTGAGACTCAGCTGTTTGTCTGCACTTTTTCACCATCAACATCTTAAATTTAAATACCCCCACCAGCTCTCTTACAGACTAATTTGAATTTATTTTTGTGTTCTTCTACTGCTTTAAATTTCTTATCCTAATTCAATCCTGTCCCTTCTTTTTACTCCATTCAATTACCTATTATTACTGGATTCCTCCTTTCCCTATCCACCAGCTCCCATTCTTCTCATTCACCAGAAATTAGACTGTTGTCCTTCACTGTGGCTTTCTCATTTTGGCTAGTGGCTCACACCTCAACTGTCCCATAATCCTTCTTTCACTTGTCTTCCAGGTAGCTTGAATATTCAGTCCCCTTTCAGCAGTGATGCAAAGGTTTTGTCTCCATAAAATCTACACATCTGTGGCAGGATTCACCTTTGGTTTACCATTAACTTCATATTAGCCCAAACCACTTTTGGGTTTAATAATTCTATATTAAATGAAAATCATTTGTCCTCAAAATTTTCAGCATGACTACAAGCCTTACTTCTTGTAGTGATTATAGCTGGGACAAATGTATTCCTTACATTCCTTCCTGCCAAAAAAAACAATGATCACAGCTGTATCATTTTTCTACGAACCACCATAGCAAGACTTCAATTTCCCAAGCTTGTACTGTACCTCTGCTCTAAGCTATTCACTTGCATTTCCCAGCATTACTGCCCTGAGTGCTGTGCATTGATGCAGCCAGCGAGAGTTCCCAGTAAACACTGAGGGAGCCATCAAACCCCCACGTCCCTACATGCACAGCCCTGTGCAAAAAAGGACATGACATGTTTCAGCTTTCTGCAGGGGAGCGACAGAGGAGCAGCAGGACTCTGGTCAGCAACTGAGGGACATGCCACTAAGGCAAGGAGGGAATCTTTTAATGAGATTAGTACTCAGGAGAAAAGAGGCAGGAAAGTACCAGGCTTACAGAGAAATCCCTGTACCAGGAAAAACATTCACTGGTTTTTGTGTGAATGTTGCTGAGGATAACAAAAAAGTACAAGAGAACAGTGTTTTGCAGGTGAACAGGCTAGATTTAGACCAGCATAAAGCACAATCAATCAATTTTTTTTGCTAGCAGCAGTGCTTGAAAAGTGCAGAGCGTAACTGAACTTATTTTGCTTGTTTTATAGACTTTTAACAGGCTTTTCAGAGCATCTGGCAGAAAGGAATATGGCAAATTTTAACACTACTCATCATTCTTAAAGAACTGATCAAGTTTATAGCAAGCTGATGGGTGGGCCATGAGAGTGAGGGCGCTACTTTGTGATAACACATTGCACACAATTGTTTTTGCCTCATTATCTTTTAAATATATACTAAGTATCTGGAATGTAGAAACATTGCAACTGTAAATATACCAAATATCTGAGGCCACAGGGAACCTAGTTCCAAGAAAAGGACTAGGTCATGATAATTCTGAATCCATTCAAGGCAGTAGAGGTGATGTGAAATCATGAGAGATGAAGGTGAGCTCTCTGAATATTTGCAGTATTGAGTGTGGGATGTAAAGTCAATCCTCTTGTTTTAAACCAACAGGTAATAGAAACCACTACATTGTATATTTTCTACTGCAAAACACAAGAAGAGTGAAATTCAAAATACTTGTATAATATGAAGAAGAAAACTAAGATTTTTTTGAAGGAGAAATAAAAGCATAGTGGAAGCACCTCTGCAGTTTCTATTGCATAAACACACTAATTTGTGCCATGTAAAGCTGATATAAATAGGCTGCCAGATGCTACAGCTGATATAAAAAACCAGAAAAATTTGACCTAATGTTGTTTTTTACCTACACTGCACTCTGTGTTGATGGAAATGAGAACACAAGACACCAAGCAAGTGGAAAATAGAGGACAATATTTTAGGTTGGAGTATAAAGCTGTGAAGTGTCCTGCCTCAGCATTGCTCCTTTCATTTACGTGGAAGCCCTGCTGCATATCTCAGTGGGGATGGAATTAATCCATTTCAAAATCGTGTTCTTGCTTTTTGCAAAACAATACGAAATTTCCCCATGGTGCAGAGCTTTCGATACAGGAATCAATCTACATCCTTCACCTTGTTTTAAAACCTAGTCTGCATCCACTGAAATGATTACCTATACTCTGGCAAAATGCCTGCTCCCATTGAGAAGTCCTGTTTTGTAACTTAGATGCCCACTAACATGCTCTGAAATTGTGAAAAACGGAAGTGTAAAACGTGACAAAATAATTCCAGAGAAGCACAAGGAGTATTTCTGCATAATAAAGGCATTTTTTATCAGCTAGAAGACACCATAGCAAGGGCTAATGAAGACGTTTACAGTCGGCTTGGTTGATGCTGTAAGTTAGACATTAAGTGGAGATCTGATAAATTCTAGAAACAACAAGTTCCTAACCAGTTTTTATTTTATGAAGTTTTTTGAAATAAAAGTAGCCCTTGACTGGAATTTAATTTGGAATCAAATGTCTTACTTGTTTCAATATAGCAATAAGCAGGTGAACCTCTGCAACAGGAGTCATGCAGAATCCAACTCACAGATTCACAAGAGTAAGATCAAAAGACATCTCTGTTTTCTTCTTGAAATATTTCAGGCAACCCAATTATCTAGCCCTGATTCCAAAAACTTCTATTTGACTAAAGCATTCTTTGTCTTAGGTTAAATTTTGTCTGTTCTAAGAGCTTTCAGATTTTGCTGTAAAATCTGAGGAGACTTTGTCTTTATCCCTTTTCTTGTACTTTGTTCCGGTCGTTAATCACCATTACCATGTATTCTGAAAAGCTTTTTTTGAGTCTTAATTCAGCTTTAGCCTTTGCTTCTTGTGGTGCTTCTCTCCTCCAGGCAAAACAAGTTCTTAATATCCTATTTTTTTTTTGTCTTTGCAAATGCAGATTATAAAAAGCACAACAAAATTTCCACTTACTCACAAACAAGAGCATGTGAGCAGAATCTTGCCCAAATTCACATAGCACGCAAACTTTTCTGATCTTTTTAAGAAAACAATTCACAGAAGATTTCCATGTGGAGCTGCTGATGCACTCATCAAAGCTGTCAGTAACCATCTTGCCTAAATAAAATATGCTTTGCATTCTCTAAATTTTTCTTCAAACTTTCCAGTGTTGGTTGTTGCTTAACCTTTGTCTGTGGTGATGAAGAGACCTTTGTTATCAGACTTCTCATCCTCTTGAAAGTATTTATGTTTATGCCACTCAAAAAGAAAATGTTAGATTTTATTCCCTAATTCTTTCACGGCATACTGACTACCTGTCATACAATCTTTAACACCCAGAAATGTAGCAGAAATCTATTTTAATTGTGTGCAATTATATTCCTGTCTTTTCAGCATTTATTGCCTCAAGACCTAGTATAGCCCTTCCACCAGTGTACCTGGGAGCCATACAAGGTTAGCTAAGCCAATCAGTAACTTCAGCTGCTATTTCATTTCAAGTACCAGTTCACCACATTTGGGATTTTTGGTTTGGTTTGGTTTGGTTTTTTAATATCAGTCCAACATTAGCACTGTCTTTCCCTTCTGCAGTTTCCCTAGCCAACTAAAGTTAATTACACAGTAAGATCAGGTAGACAGATGCTCTTCTGCGATAAATTTTTTTTCTTTTTTTTTTTTTAACTCTTAGACTCTGTTATCAGACCAAAAAAATTCTCCATAAGAAATTGCCTAACATCCTCATTTTATTCATGAATTGAAAAATTCTTCGTCTTTGCATGATAAGTTCATCACCTGTATTTTTCTGCTACTGGATAAAAGTAGCCTATAAAAAAAATTTGGCTTTCTCTCCACCAAGAAGTGTTTCATTATCTCTCTCTACCAATAAGAGTATTATCATTTTCAGGGATTTGGGTTCCTAATATAACTGACAAGGTAAAAGTCTGTATAACTTACCAGCATGGATTTTTCTCTAATATTTGTAGCCTCCTGTTATTTTTTTTCTGCACATCACAATTTCCCAGGGTTATTGATTGCCATCTGCTTCCCTTATTCGATGTTAACTATAAATTACTTAGGAAAAAAATTATCTGCCTCCCTTGCACATTAAACGAGAATCAGGTTTTAGCCAAAGTCATTGTTTTTCCTGATTTGTCGATTCCTAAAATTAAAAAAGCTCTCAGCATTCCTTCTCATTCTTCTTTCTATTCCTTCCTCTTCAAATGGTTCAGTTAATGATTTTCCTTCCATTCAGTGAATCTATGCTTTGTTTTTAGCACTGAGTATCTGTGTGTCTCTGCGAGTGTAATTGCTGCTCCTACCTTCTCTTTGTCCATGTGGGTGCAAGGGGGCCAAGAGTACTGGTGTCTAGCCGACCACCAGCTCCCAGTTCAATGAGTAATTCACCTCCATTCATTGCTATTAAGCCCAGAATAAAATAATTTGGTTCCTTGCAACAGTTCTGATATTAAAAAAGGGTTCTGACTCTTACCAAATGATGTCATGGAGTGGTGTGAGGGCTAGGTGTGCATCTCCCAGGTGAAGCTGCAGTGTTTCTCTCCACCCAAATGCAAGATTGTTTCTGTCTGCTGAGTGGATCCCACAAGTTTGACTTACACTGGGACTAACCTGTGATCTCCTAGTATGGGATTTTGGATAGGGGGACAGAAAGCATCTGGAAAGTCGTTTTTTTGTGTCTTCAGGCTGTAGGAATAAGTGATTACCAAAGATTCAGTTTACACAAAAATTATGGGTTAAAAAATAATGTGTGAGCATCAAAAGATACATGTTGGTTCCATTCTGCTTAATGACACACATCACTGTTTGGTATTAACCTTTCACTGTCATTTCCAATCGACAACTGAAAACCAAGCTGCACCTTATTATCTGTTCAGTTTTGTTAATTTAATTGATTTTTTTCTGCTGGTTTAGTTATGATTCACTTTGATCAAATCCCAATAAAATCAAACTACTTAAATGAGAATTACACCGAGCTTTGAATTTGTTTTTTCTTTTATACTCATATCTTCAATCGTTTTCTAAACATCTTTCCTAAAAGAAAAGATGTGAAGAACACTGTGTCTAATAAATTTAAATAACATCAATTGATCTCCACGTATTGATGTCACCAATTTGCCCATGAATGTCATGGATGAAATCTTAGTTCCATTAAGGATCGTTATTTTCTTGAATGCCTTCATTATTCAAAACCACTTGCTAGTATTTTCTGCAAATAAATCCATCTCTGGATCTTGTGGGGTATGTATGTCTTCTTTACTCACTTAACATTAAAATGTCCTTCCTGCCTTTGATAAGACAAAGCTTCAATGATTTGAGCAGAGATTAATTCTCTCTTCTAAATACCTACTCTCAGAGTAGCAGCTCTACAGATCTTCAACACTTAAAATGAGTTCTGAGTTAATTCGGCCTATCTCTTTTTAGGACTCACACTGATTAACAAGAGATTAATTTTGTTTCATTAATCACTCAGCTCTTTGGGGAAACCAGAAAATCTCTTCTACTGTCACTCACACTTTAAGAATTAATTTTCCAAAATACTTCCTTCTGACATAGACAATATTACAGTTGTATTACTTCAGAAGTTTAAGTAGCTGAGAATTTCAGTACCTGCATTTCTGACCTTTGGATAGAAATTACCTCTATCATGTACTATATTTTTCAAATTCTTTCCCTTGTATCATAAAGGAAATGTCAATATCTTTTCAATTTAGCTAATGGGTCATATTCTGTTCTGATTTGTGAAAAAGCCCATGAAGTAACTTTGTTATTCAGTAGTTACACTTACTATTGCAGACAACATAAGAGAGAGCAGTCAAGATAGGTGAACTTCTTTGGGGAAAAGATTTATTGCACTTTGCAGTTTGCTGATTTTTCACACTCACAGTTTTCATCAAATTGGTTATTTATGCTTTTTTAAAAATCACCACAATACACTAAGACTTTAAAAAATAATAATAAAAAAAGAATAAATATAACATTTCTGTATGTGTTGTGTGGGGCAATTTAAATGAACAGACAGATGTTTACAAATCATCAAACCTCACTGCAGTTATTTTCTTCCTAGATTAGACATACAAAAAGAGTCAGAAGATGAATTCGTTCCTTAATTAATGTTTGTGGAGTTATACCAGTGTAAATTTTGCACTCCTATCTCATTTGAAAATAAAAACTTCATAAATATCTGCTGAATGCACACTGACTAAGTGTGAGTTACAAAAACTGAAATAGTCTAAACTTGTCATTTGAATTTCTCTAGTCCGTGAGGATTCTGTACAGGGCCAGCTGCACAACCCCAGAGCAGCCTGAGGATGCTCATGCTTCTACTAACTCCCATTAACCTCTGGTTTTCCATGGAGCAATGAGCAACAGATAAAGCGTACCAAAGTATCCTCCATGGGTTATGCCATGGTTAACCTTCACACTGCACCATCCTACCTTTCCCAGACAGGGCTGTCTTTCATGGCAAGTAGTCCTATAAATATGCATTTCAACATGGCTGTTGTTTCCTCACAACAGTCAAACTATTCTGATTTTGGTTCTTGTTTATTTTGGTGCTTGTGCATATTTGGAAAAGTGGGAGGTTGATTGTTTTGTTTCCTTTTTATTTTCCACAAATTCTAAAAAATGGGGATGGAGAAATACCAGCATATATTCTCTTTGCACTTTGAAAGATTGAAATTATATGTTTGGGGTTTTTTTCCAAGTAAATGCTAAGGCAATAGTCATTCAGTGATTGTGAAGGTTTGGGAGTGCTGGGGAGGGAGGGAAATACCTTTTGTTTCTCTTCCTTTAAAAACATGAGAAGGAATAATTCTGGAAAATGGGGAGCTGGTTTTAACCACACCACTCCTGAATCTCAGTGTGGAATTGCACCCAAAATAGTGCTGCTGAACTAATTTTTTCCTTCAAAATTGAGCAGACAGTGTTTCTTGTCAAGCCTTCTCAGTTGCAGCTGAAGGCTCTGGAGAGGACACACAGACATCTAGTGGAGAAAATGCAGATCCAAGAGGTACAGAGGGCCAAAACTGTGCTACCTTATACACCCACCCATGGTAGTTCCCCTCCAGCCACGCCACACCCTTGCTGCTGTGGGGCTGAGGGCCAGCCCAAGACACAGCAAGACATCTGGCCACAAAGGGAAAGTGAATGTTGTGCCTGGAGATTTCTCTGTGTCTCCCTCCCAGGGCTCATTTATTCCTGTTCTTCCAATGCATGGACATATCATGAGAACCCACATGAAACTCCTTAATAAACCTCCCATAATTCAGAGGCTTATCATGGCATTTCAGAAGCTTTTAAAGTTCCCCCGTTACTGATTTTTCTTATTGGAAGCCCAAATGAAGCTGCTCTTTTACAGATTTTACCTAAATCAGGTGTTTTAAAGCTTATAAGGCAATAATTAAGCACGAAGCAAAGCAAAATTCAGCTCAAGACTGCAGGCATTTAAGTCCTGCTGTAGTGTTTGGGAACCATTTAGACAAATTCCACAAGTGGAATAAAGGTGAGCTACGACTTTCTAAAAAAGAATAGCTGTTACAGTATCGTTTTTCATAGTGTTCCATCTTAGTTTCTGAAATATGAATTCAAAGCAAAACTGAGAAGGAAAAAGGATTTTTTACAAAAGACTTCATCAATCAAAACCGAGTTGGAAGACCTTCCTCTGCTTTATTCTTTTTCATCTCAAAGCCTTATGAGCTCTTACTCCTAGCAAAACTTTTCATAACCTTGAACTTATTCTGTAAGAAATAGAAGCCTAATAAAATATCCCAAACAAATTAAATGCAACCAATTCTTTGACATGCAAAATGAATTTCAGTTTTGCCCTACTGTGGTCTTATGTTTCATTATTATTAAAAATGTCAGCAGTATTTTGCCTGCTGGGGTCATTTTTTTTTTTCTTTTTCAATCTTACTCAAAGTTTCTTGCTCTCTCTTTTACTGTTCTGAGCAGCAGAAGCTGGACAAGAGATGGGGGATGAGGACTTTCCAACAAATGAGGCCTTTTGCTCAACATTTCTGTATGGGTGGGAGTCACAGGGGGGTTTGCAGTGAGATGAGCACCTGCCACTTCCAGTGACCTGCTTTGAAGGAGATCTTGGCATATAACAGTTGGAATGCAGCATAGTTCCTTCTAAATCCATGTATTGATCATTTACAAAACCCTAAAACTGAACTCCTATTTAGTCCATAGGAGCTGCTCCATGTCGTTAGCAATAGAAATATGAAGGACAACTTTTTCCTGATGTTGGGGATCCAGACGGAGATGGCCATGGCACAGAAATGGTCGGTGACTCTTGTTTCTGGAAAGAAAAAGAAAACTCATTTAATCTTTATCTAGAAGTCACGGACATTTTCTTGGCTCTCAGAGGCCTATCCTTGCTTTGTTTTTTCCTAATTTAAAGACTCAAGAAGACAGCAATGCCTTAACACAGAGGGAAGTTGTTTTTATGCAATATGTGACTGAAGAGCAAGGAATATTTACTTTGCTGTCTTAATCTTACTAAACTGCATCATTTGACCGACAGAGACTTGTTTTGCATGCTTTGTGACAAATTACATGGAATTTTTACCATTCTCTGCTTCTACAAATATGCCTCCTAGAGATATCCTAGGCTTCCATTTCTTGTATTCCAAAAGTAAGTTGTTAAAGGACATGTATTATTTGATATTTGTTTAAAATTTGTTTATTTAATGTTTTCACATGTTCTCACCTCACATTCATTTATTAGAAAGCAAATACATATAAGCATGAACAAAAAAAAATTTGGATTTTGTATTCCAGTAAATATTTACTGTGAAAACTGTTGAACTATTTACATTTCTTTAGAGTTAAATGTCACCAGTTTGGATCTGCTGTTCCACAATCCAGGCAATATCTGTCCTAAGCAAGAAAAACCTTAAGCAGAGTCACAGAGCTAAGCCTCCAGATTAAGCCACCTGTTATATCAGTTATAATCCTAAACTATGAAATGCAAATTCTTGTACCAGTAGCATGTTTCCTCATATCTCTGTGAGTTATTGTACTGTAGGCAGTGTTCATTCTAACACAATAAAACTCCACTGAGTTGAAATTTAATGTACTCCACTACCTCAATGTACTGTAGGTATAAATGTCCTGGAGTCCTTGTGCTACACCTGCAGAAAGCATAGTACTGGTGTCACACAGCTACAATGCTAAGATTTCAAAATAGAAATAACATCCCAAATTAACTATGATATGAACATTATAAAACATGAAAGACAAACATCTGTAACACCTCTTTGTTGGCTACATATAATTAACTTGTTGCTCTCTGCACAAGGTGCCTCATCCAGCAGCTGTTGTGATATTTACAAGTGTTAAGACAGGCATGGAAAGAAGCATGTTTTGGGCTCTGACTCAGCAGAGCTTGGATCTGTTCCCAGCTGCTCCGGTATCTTGGCAGTCCGAGCAGGTCAGTAAAAGCTGTCTCCTTGGCTGCCTCAGAGCCTGTGAATTAAAGTTTACATGACTTTTGTTCTTCCACAGTGATTAAGAAACAACCACATCTGTAGTCAGCAACAGAAACATCCCAGCTGGCCATCTTTTGCCTTACCAGACAAAAGACCCTTCTTAGAACTGGCCAACCAGAATGGGACTTGGTTCAAGTCTAAGTCAAGGCATGAACTCCAATTTGGACCCAGAAGTGGATCTACTTCAGCCATTCTGCCACCATTTACCTGAATTCTACACTGGTAGGATTAACAGATGCAGATATAAATCATGGAGAATTTCTTTGAACTTCTGTATGGCTGGAAAAATTCTGAGACCTGAATTCTCAGAATCTTCTGTGATTCTGTGAAAATGGGTTCAAGTGCATCAATGGAAATAGTGAGCCATATGAGTGGGATCCACCAAACAGTGTGATTCTTTAATTCCTCAAATTCAGGAGCAGAACTCCCTTTTTATGCTTGCACAGGCAGCACAGAGTAGATCAGAACCAATCAGTAGGTGATGTCAACCTTGGTCCAAGGGACATCACCAGCACTGTACTGGTGTACTGGTTTAAGCAAAAAGAAGCAAAAGGCTGAGATAATGAAACTCATTTCACTGGTCACTAAACATACCTTAAGGGGATGAGAAAATAATGAAAGAGGGAATCACTACCTTTCTGCTCAAATAATGGAGATTTTTAAAATTATACTTTAACTTCACAGTTGAAATTTTCTGCATAACAAGTACCAGTGGGATTCCCCTGCACTGACATTGAGAGATGTCCCATTCATTCATAGTCAAAACAGGATGATTCAACTTTGAACAGCCTGAATGTCAGAACTCCCTGTGCAGATGCAACCCATTATAACAAAAGAGCCCTTTTGTTGGTAGATCTTATGTCAATTAGGGAAGTGGTTTTACTACTTGGAAAAGAACTATTTTGGCTACACAAGTTGTATGTCCACTACCAGAACTTTTCCACTAAAAATACACTAAACCAGACCTTTGTAGTGAAGAGTGGCCCTCAGTGAGCCATTCATTGAGAGAGAGACACTTTGGAGACAAATAATCTACAAAACTGATTAGTGGCCACCAACACAATGAGTCTATAGAGTTGTCTGTTTTCCATATCTGTCCATTACCTGCATTAATTTTATTATCCCTGATCTTGCAACTGAATATCAGAGGCAGAAAGCACTCTGGAACAATTAAGTTTTATTTTCCCCTTAATTTGCTTGACTATAAAAAGGAAAAATTCCTGTGTGCCATAAGGAAATAGACACTGCACTTGGAATATGATGTGAATTTATGTAGTCATGGGTTGAATAAGGCGTGGTTTAGAGAGAAATCTGTCCTTTGAAGGGTTGTTGTGAGTCAGTCTCTGGAATTTCCCATGTCTAAGAAATGTCTTTGGATGAGATACAGTTTGGTCACACATATAGTTGGCATAGTAGAGCAGGTTGTTCTGCCTCATACAGAATTGTGTATAGACATGCACTCACACCCATTCCAACTCTCAGTTTACCAGAATTTAAATGTGAGACTTAACATTATCTATTTAGAAACTGAGAAACAGGGGGAATAAAAACTCCATTCAGGACATGAACTTAAATTGCCACAGGGTCCTTTCTGCTAAGCAAACAGCTTTTCTAGTAAGCTGGAGCTGATGATTCAGCAATTGCTGGGAAATGGCCTTTCAGCAGGGAAAACTGTGATGGGAAGTGTTACCCATGGGCACCACTGACTGGTAACAGTCCCATTTTCTATGGATCTGTGAAATCGTTCAACAAGCACAGTCATCCTTCCTTAATGCAGGGCTTGGTTTCTAGTCTAGGTCCTATCCCAAAGTCCTTTGTGGAGAGAGGAACTCTTTGCTGCTTCATCTTTGAGGCCAAAGTCTGGTTTTGGCAACCTGCCTCTACCTGAAGATGAACTCTTCTCTAGGCATCTTCCCTGAGGAGTTCACAATTCCTTGCAGCTCATTTTCATCCAAACTGTATCCTGCTTTGTCTGCAAATCAGACAAATTAGAGCTGTATAAACCCCATCACATATCTATTTTCTATTAGATTAGAAGTACACAGCCTTTAGGAAATCAAAGAAAACCTCAGACTCCTTCCTTTCGAACTCCAGAAATTTGGCAATGTGCCTCCAACCCTAAAATGACACGAGTAAGATGCATTACAAAGAAGAAAACCTGGAAGAAGAAATTAACGCCCTCCACCCTGCTGTTTATCAAGAACAGATCATATATCCAGGTCTGGCACTGACAGGTGTTTGGAGTCCATGATCTCTGTGACAGAGGCAGTTTCAGTTCCGCAGTTCCCAGGAAAATCCCTAAATCTATTCAGTTGAAGAAAACAAAGTCCTTAAAATCCATTCTTTAAAGCTCCACATATCCCATCTTCGACAGAAAAGTATGTGGATATGTCTCAGAAAGGAAATGCAGGAATCTGTGTAAGATTAGACTGAACACTAAAGAGAAACATGATCCCTGGCAAGAGGAGAGAGAGATTAATACCTCATGAACGGGTTCATCAAGTGCATGAACTTTTTCTTCTCTGGGAGACTTTCAGCCAAGTTGCTCATGCTGCTATTCAGATGCCTTACAGCCAATGAAACAAAAAGTTTAAGAACCCCGTCTATCTGGATTAGAACACTGCTTGCTAAAATGATGTCTGGGTACTGTTGAAGTCTGGGTCACTGACATCATGAATTGAAAACAAAGACAGACAGACACATGCACACACACACACCCCCCACATATCCAGTTTGTAAGATTGAGTCTGGTTGTCTATTTGAATTCAGAGTAGCTGCACTGTCTGTTTGTATTCCTGATTCATTTTAGCAGGAAGCATTTCTTCTCAGTGCCTTAATCTGTACAGACTCCTGCTGTGGTCTGCTGATCACTGACTGCTTTCCATTCCTACAGTCACTTAAGAGAGAGACTAATTATCCCACATGTCTGCTTTGAAAGACATTCACTCTCCGCTCTTGAAGATCCCTCAGCAAGAGATGACAGTGACCGATCCCTTAAGCAATGAGTTCACTATTCTTACCACATTTTACCCTGAAAGTACTTCCTGTATTTTCACCCAGTGCAGTCGTTTTTACATTCTTAAGTTGTGCATAACTTGTCTATGTGTTTTCAAGCCCTCAGAAAGCCAGAGCAGCTGCACATCTCTCACTGAGGGCCTTACCTCCCCTGCAGATCCTCTGTCATGGTCAGTGTAGCAGTGGGTAACAAAACACTGCGTGTCTCTGAATCCAGGCTTACCTGTCAATTGTGGTACCTGTTTTGGAGTCAGAAGGAAACGTCTTTCCTGTAGTCATGGGCATCAGTTGTCATGGCAGATTGTAAAAGTTAATCCTTTTTGTGACCTTACTTCAGCATAGACCCTTATTTTCCAAGAGATTCAGCAAAGGATATGCAGCTGCTTGGCAGCTTGGCAGGCTGAAGTATTGGATTTTCCAGTGCACTGTGCACAGCCCTTTGCAACCACAGGCAGCCGGGGTCTCTGTCCTGGATGAGTGTTAAGGAAAGTTCAGTGAAAGCCTGATTCTACTTTCTTGTGGCTGAACTCACCAAGCACAATGCACATCAAATCAGTAGTGTAATAGTTGATGCCTCACTGAATAGCGATCACAATCCCCACCAGATGTTCATTATGTTGCCTTGATAGATAATATATTGGGTAAGGTTCACTTATGACGTCTTTACTGTGAACTTCATCAGCCCCAAATGGTACACCTCTAACAAGTGAAATTAAGGTCCTACTGCAATCTTGTTCTCCCAGATCATGGTTAAAATGAAAGAGTGGACTGCTATGTTCAGCTGTGATTTCTGTCTGAACTTAAACACTGGCGCTTGTCAGCATGTTGGGAATCAAAGGATAAGCATCGTTGTAAGAAAATTATTGAGAGAAACAGAGGAAAAAAATAACAGATAAACAAAAAGAACTTCTCAGATGCAAAAATCAAAATGACTTTTCAAGGAATTTATGCCTGCTCAAACAATGAGTTAGTAACAGACTGGAACGTATCCCGGTACAAAATTCGATCACCAATTCAGACTCCATGGGGACCCCACCGAGCGCATGTTAACCTCTATTGTACCAGATTTTGTAGTGTCTTCACACTACATGCAAGACTCACCCTTCTCTGGCTTTCTCCCACGAGCTTAGGCTCAGTCCAATCACACCCGAATTTGAACCCCCTCCTGTGGCAGGTAGAATGTCTCCAGGAAAGTACTGGGAGCCCCTGAGCTCCTCCTGAAATGTCAGCACCTTGGAACAAAGACCTAGCCAGAGAGAGAAACATAATTCTTTTCATACACACCTGTGAAATCTAGTGGGGAAAAATGCAATTACCCAAACTGAATAGGGCCTGGGGCAGAGAGGTGGTTATTCACCATCTGAGCTGGTGATCTCACCAGCTGTGCTTGGTGATTCTGTCATGTTCAAAGACAACATAGCAAAACTCATCTGCTTGGAATGGTGCTGAAATTGTAAGGGGCCAAATCATATTCCTCAATATCCCACACCAATGGCTCCTTTTAATGGAAATCGGAGTTGGGTCAAGCTCTCAAAAATCTACAGTAGTTTGGCATGGTGAAAGTTAACAGACAGACTGACTCCATATAAACTAAATATTCACACAAATGTCCAATCTTTTTTCTGAATCTTACTAAGTTCTTGGCCTTAAGAGCTTCCTGTGTGATTTGGGTTGATCCTGTTATTATCAGAATCAATTTGCTCATTACCAAAAGTACATCTAAGTACATTAAGGGCCAGATTCTTGGCTGTATGAATTAATCTTCCTCCAAGCCAGTGAGACTGCAATTTTACACCCCTACAAAGTGAATATAAACTGCTACTAAATCAGATTGTTTGCAATTTGTACTCTAATGGAAAACCAGGGCCAGGAGCAATGTAATGTCTTTCACATTATCTCCCCATAATTGGTGAACTAGCCTGAGTAAAACCAGAACTGATATGATGACTTGGAATTTGGCAGGACTGAAGGATTTGATTTGTTACTGTTTGCAATGGCATCAAAATTTGTTATCCCAAATATTTTAGAATATATCTGTCATTTTTTACATTTAGTTTGGGGGAAAAGAGGGATTTGGAACTGTAAAATTCACAAGGGGGCAAATAAAACATTTTTTTTTCTCAAGATTGTACAGAAAAGGAAAAATAGCAAAATTGTGCAGCATGTTTTGGTGTTGGTGACTTTAGTTTAAGTTGCCTGCTTTGCCAAGCCTGGATGTAGAAATGTCTGGGAGGCCAGTGACTCATTGCATCACTTGGGGAAAGTATTCAATTACCACGCATACTGTAAAACTCCTGAGCCTGGAGACAGAGCATGGCAGTATTTCCAGAACATACATCCTCTCAAGGATTTTGGAACTGTAAGACAATTTCTTAGGGAAAGGTTAGTTAAAAATTATTCATGTTAGCAAAGATGAAAGAATTCCAGAGGACTATTAAATCAAAAAAACTAGAGATTACTAAAATTATGGGTTCTCACATTTCTAAATCTCATTTGAAGACAGCATGGGAATTTTGACTGTCTCTCATAAAGAGCATAGTTCATTGGAATATATTCTTGTTCCTTGAAGCAGTTGAGGGATGTGTCTGCTCTCCCCATAGCTGGATGGGGCTTGGATCAGAGAGTTCTTAATTCATTCATCTTTGCAGCCTGAGATGGCTGGACCCAGCGGAGCACATTTCCACTGCTTATCAGGAATATCAAGGAGCCTGAAAAGTTGTCTTTGATTTATTTGTTCAGATGTCTGAAAACACTGAGTAAATGTGCTTATCTATGAGGGCGTGGGTGTGTGCAAGGATTTGCTCAGTGTGTAAAAATGTGGACACAAAACTGTGTGGCAATTATTCAGCATTAAATAGCGCACTTTTCTCACCATGAGGCTTTCTCTACAATAAGTTATCTTTAAAGAATGTGAGTAAAAATGAAAGCTCCCATGGTGAAGCTATCAAAATGCCTTGATATAAAGTCAGTGGCTTTCCCTTTGAACAACCCAAACGATTGACATGAGTTGTAAAATTCTAGATAAATGACAGAAAAAAGTCTGAGAACAACAGACATGCTCTTGCCTACAATGTCACTGGAGGCTGGATGTACATCATGTAGTCAATGTAATAATAATAAAAAAAAAGCAGCTAAAAAGATCCTACTACTTGAAAGGAGTTCAAACAAGATCAAATTAGTTTATTTAACCCTTTAAAATGACATTATCCCTCAGCCAAATGAAAGCTGAGAAAGGTCTACAAATGTCAGCTGTGTTAAGTAGATGATTATTTCATACTTGAAGCCTTGAAATCAGTGGATTTCTTGGTGATTTGCAAATAAAGATGTCACAGTGTGTAAATAGATTTCATGTTGTACTTGGAAAAGAAGCAGAGTATTTTCAGAGCTAGTATAGATGTCTGAGGTGAGCCCTATGTACAGTTTACAATAAAACGGTACCAGTATTGCTGACTTTTTACTCTAGATTAAGTTCAGGTAATGAAGCCTAACTGCTGCTTATTTAGTCAGTGCAGGTTGTAGCTACTTTTCACCATGTAGATGAATTTAGGATTTAGCCATGCAGCAGAAGCCCACCTGGTGGAAAAGTCAGATGAGCCCCCTGACTTGTTCCATTTCTTTATCATGCCACATATAAAAACAAATTATTAAAATGCATCAGTATCAGTCTTAAACTAATAGGATTTCTTCCAGAGACTTAGGCAGCTTTTCACTGGTCGTTAACATTGGCTTTGAGATAAGCTGTTCTGTAAGGGGAATAAATCAAATTGTGCATGTCTGTGTGTGTCTGTGTGCATCTAAATCCATGTATGTCCATGTATGAGTTTATTCACACACACATACCTGTTAAAATTAGATGGCTGTCATCATAAGTAAGCTACTGGTTTTGTCATTTGCTCTGTTTTTAGAACTTTTGCCGTTTTTCACTTTGTTCTTGGGGCTTGAATTGAGGTTGCCTGTGGGTTTGAATCAACTTTAGTTTTGTGTATATCAAAAGAAATGTCCTTACCCAACAGGTACTGATTGATTGATTGATTGATTGATTGACTGATTGACTGCCTCAGCAAGTCCCCTCCACAGTGCAATGCAAAATTTTCATCTTAGGATAGGTAAGAAAGATGATCCTCAAACCTCACAGATCTTCTAACCGCACAATTAGAAATCAAATGTCATTAATCCCATGTCAACACTCACACCACTAAATAACTTAAATATAGACTCCAAACTTTTGCACTGCAGGTTTAATTGGGAAAAA
>VWZF01006236.1:2262134-2449840 GCA_013396755.1 Sclerurus mexicanus | reverse complement strand
ATATATATGCTTTGTCTCCAGGAAAAAAAAACCCTGTTATATTTTCCTGAATGCAGGACTACCTTCTCTACCTCATCCTCTAGTCCTGCAGTCAAGGGAAAAGAAAAGCATTTTGATTTGAGTATAGAAGGTTCACTTCGGCCAGGAAAGCTGGGGAGGTCAATGCACTGTGGGGAATGAAGAAAGTAAATTGAACCCAGCACTGTGTATTTATGGAGGATAGGGAGAACGAGGGTGGAATGACTCAATAGATTCCTGAGGACTAGATTTCCCCAAATTTCTTCATTCCAATGAAGAATCAGCTTGGAAGGAGCCACAATGGGTCGTCTGGTCCAACCTTCCTGCTCAAGCAGGGTTATCCTGGAGCACANAATAAAACGGTACCAGTATTGCTGACTTTTTACTCTAGATTAAGTTCAGGTAATGAAGCCTAACTGCTGCTTATTTAGTCAGTGCAGGTTGTAGCTACTTTTCACCATGTAGATGAATTTAGGATTTAGCCATGCAGCAGAAGCCCACCTGGTGGAAAAGTCAGATGAGCCCCCTGACTTGTTCCATTTCTTTATCATGCCACATATAAAAACAAATTATTAAAATGCATCAGTATCAGTCTTAAACTAATAGGATTTCTTCCAGAGACTTAGGCAGCTTTTCACTAGTCGTTAACATTGGCTTTGAGATAAGCTGTTCTGTAAGGGGAATAAATCAAATTGTGCATGTCTGTGTGTGTCTGTGTGCATCTAAATCCATGTATGTCCATGTATGAGTTTATTCACACACACATACCTGTTAAAATTAGATGGCTGTCATCATAAGTAAGCTACTGGTTTTGTCATTTGCTCTGTTTTTAGAACTTTTGCCGTTTTTCACTTTGTTCTTGGGGCTTGAATTGAGGTTGCCTGTGGGTTTGAATCAACTTTAGTTTTGTGTATATCAAAAGAAATGTCCTTACCCAACAGGTACTGATTGATTGATTGATTGATTGATTGACTGATTGACTGCCTCAGCAAGTCCCCTCCACAGTGCAATGCAAAATTTTCATCTTAGGATAGGTAAGAAAGATGATCCTCAAACCTCACAGATCTTCTAACCGCACAATTAGAAATCAAATGTCATTAATCCCATGTCAACACTCACACCACTAAATAACTTAAATATAGACTCCAAACTTTTNTGGGGAGGTCAATGCACTGTGGGGAATGAAGAAAGTAAATTGAACCCAGCACTGTGTATTTATGGAGGATAGGGAGAACGAGGGTGGAATGACTCAATAGATTCCTGAGGACTAGATTTCCCCAAATTTCTTCATTCCAATGAAGAATCAGCTTGGAAGGAGCCACAATGGGTCGTCTGGTCCAACCTTCCTGCTCAAGCAGGGTTATCCTGGAGCACAAAAAAGAAAAGGTCTGGTTCTTTGAACACCACAAACCTGAGAAAATTTTCCATGTACTGCAAGTACAAGTACTAGGTCCTTTTACCTCAGGTGTGTGTTCATAAGCAAAACACTGGGCTCATCTTTGGCGCCAATAACTTCCAGTATAACTTGCATTTGTCCTCTTTCTCTGTATGTATAATATCCAACTGGCTTATTCACTGGGTTTTTTCAGAAATTTCTGTCTTATTAAATTTCTGTGAGTTGTCTTATTCCACACAACTTTTGCTGGTTGTCTTTTTTTACTTCCCCCCCTTTTCATATGCAGAGACTTCCTTTAAAGTCTCAGTATTAAAAGGCCCTATGCCTGCTTTGTGTCTATGGATTCAAAGCTCAGATGCCTCTCCTTTTTGTTGGCATTGTCTGCACATCCACAGAGTGGGAAGTTTTTATCTGCCTTTGTTATTGAATCCCAGTAGAAAATGCACAGAGTGAACTGGAGATGAATCTTCTTGCACACAGATGTGCCCACACACACACAAACCGCACAACTACACCTGCAGCAGCAGCATCCTCAGTGGCTCATGGGTACTATGTCCAAGGTACCAACCATTAAATAGCCTTCCCACTGTAATATCCGTATGATGTCCATCACATGTAGCTATGACAGAGGTGCTAAGGTACAAAGCATGGAATTTTTGCACATACACAGCTCAAGTTTGCAGAGAGGTCTGAACTGAGTCTGAAAAGCCTTCACATGTCCAGTATAGTCAATTGCAACAAAGGAGTTCAGTTCCTAGAAGTGGAATTGTCACTTTCATGGCCTCATTCCCAAGAGTTCTCAGCCAAGTCTGACTCCTTCATCCAATGTCTAAATTGTCTCCTCATACTCTTAGCTTTTGGTAAGTCTAGCCCTCATCTGATACTAGCCAGGTCTGTACTTTTAAACAGTTTGACCAAAGGAAATGCTCCCTGGGGCCAAAAGGGAAGAGAGAGGAACTATCAGGGTGAATCAGGGAGATGTGCCCTATGCAATATGCACAGATTCACTTTACAGCACTTGAACTTCATGAATGCAAATGATCTTAAAAAATCCGTAAAGGAAAAAGCATGCAAAACTGCCCTTGCTCTTTCTCCTTCTTTCCTTTCACTTTATCCTGTCAGCATCACATATATCAAACTGGAGCTCTGGGTTTTAACTAGGCTTTACTGTTTCATTCTACTTCATGAATTTTTCAGTGTTTACACTTATGCTTAATATGATAAGATTGATAATGCAGCTGCCTGGTAGATTCTCATCCAGTCTTCCCAGCTAGAGAGATTTTTACTCTTCCTCCCTAATTTCTGTAATATCCAAAAGTTCACTTTCACCTTTTGCATCTTGATGCTGTTTTTCATCTTTCAGGTATCCATCTCCCAAAATAACATCTTCAAGGTAACAATATTTACCCAGTGGATTTATGTGACTGGGACACAGCTACAATGCTGCAGCTGGGTGGCTTCTTCCCACCCCCAGGTAGGTTGGTGGAGCAGGTGTGAGACCTCACCACGAGGAGCTCTGTGAGCTGTAGTGCCACTGCAGTGTGCCAGCTGTGTTGTTCCAACAGAGGGGCGGGGGGGATGTCATCCACATACTCGAAGCCCCACTAACTTTCACTTGTGAGCAAAAGAGAAAAAAAAACCTAACAGGAAAAAAAATTAAGAGACAGAAAAGCAGGGGATTAGTAAATAAATAAGTGATTTATAACCCAGAAGATTGCATGCTTTGCCTCTTTCAGACTTACGATCCAAAAGCAATGGTCAATGAAAATGACTGGCAGCAAAATTAAAACAATATATAAAAGGGAATAAGTCTTTAAGCAGCATGTGTTGACTTTGCTGCCATGGGAAATCAATGAGACACACAGTTTAGTGGGATTAGAAAGAGGAACAGGATGTTCACATAATCAAAGTGCAGAATAAGCAGCAGGAGGATGTTAGATGCAGCATTTTAGGGCTCAGCATCCTTTCAGACCCCTCACCACTATACACATCCCCCTCCTTCCTTCCTTCCTTTTCCTTCCTTCCTCTCTTTCTCTGTTTCTTTTTCTTTCTTTCCTTTGCACTGAAGTGAGCAAGGCATTGTTTAGATTTCAATTGAAGACTGTGTAATGAGAGAGAGCAAAGGGAAAATCTGTCTCAACAGTAAACTGCCCCCAGATATATTTGTTGAAACACGTACTTCTTCCTCTGGAAACTTTAAAGGTTTTGCAGCATGGACTCACATTTTCTGTGGACAAAACCCAACAAATTAAACATTAAAATATTTACATTATGGTCAAGAATATTATAAATAGTATAATTAGATCTCATTTCTGTAATTTCTTACTGGTTTGTGATGAGAGAAGATCTACCTGGCTCTTAATGTAAAAAGAATAAAAAAAAAAAAGACAAAAACCCACCAGAACCCCTCCACACACACACAAAATACACAACACATATACACCAAATCTCACTCCCCTCCCCCTGTAAAATCAATTCAAATCACAGCTCATTCCTGAGATGTTTTTAATGACCCAGCTCTGAACCGGCAAAAGTACTTGCGCACTTGCCCAGCACTCAGTATCTTGGGAATCATCTATATGTCAGCATGACTTGTCACTCAGTGAATGATAAATAAGTGTTTAAGTGAAATGCTGCCCAAGGGCCCCTTAAGTAAGGAGATTTCAGATGTCTTTTTTCATGGAAGCTCATGATTTTTGCATGGTCACTATTCCCATGAGTCATCCCAATTAAAAATAACACAGATGGAGCACTTGGATCTAGAATCCTTTCAATAATTTATGGATCAAAGAGAGCCCTTCTTCTCCTTGCCAAAAACATACCTGTCACAGCAATACTCTTGGTGTCTGAGAACCAATTGTTTTGACTTTTCTGGGCCCCAAAACTGTGGGGTTTTTCCCCTGATTTAGTCATTATCACTTCAAAATGTATGTTGCTCCTTGGTTTAAATGATATAGCTCTAAAAAAAGTTTTAAAATTTAAACAATACTAAGCATGCTTTAATAATGTCACTAAAGCCTTTTAAAAATTTTCAAGGGAAGACAGGTGAAGTTATGGTTTCATCAACTGTAAAGAACTAGGAAAACGCCCTGGATAAAAATCAGGAATTGTTTGTTTACTAGAGCTGCTATGACATTGGGTGCACTCTTCTTTTGTCATCTTGGTCAGGGCTTCTGGCCCCACACTGTGAAGCTGAAGGCACTGAAAAGAGTGTTGGGGCCATTGGTACCTGCATTACGTGTCCTGTGTTGCAAAGTGCTAAAGGTTTGTCGATGGTCAGACAAAAAGTTTCCTAAACCCTTTCCTAAGTTGATCCCACAGCCACTAAATTCGCATGCCTCTTCCTGCAGCTGTATACAACTGTTCTTCCTTTGGAGAAAATTGGTCCATGAACTGATTACAAACAACAAACAGAAGAAAGATAAATGCAGCACCATGCACCACATGATAAAAGATGGAAGGAAATGAAACATACGGAGGCACAAAGCTTGCTTTTTATTTCATTGCAAAGGAAAGCCTGTGACTCAGATGTGTAAGATAGCTCATGTTTTCACTCTGTTTCATTTAGGGGTTGGGAAGTTTTATTTTTATTCTTCAAAAACTCTGGTGGGCTGTACATGACTAACACAGCATCAGATGACTTTGCTTCTCAAAGTCATGGCTGTGTCAGGGACTGAATTAAAGAACTCAGGCAAACTGCAGGCAAAATGTTTGGTGATCCTTAGATAAGTATTGATGTATACATAAACATTTGGGGTCCATGATGCTTAAAGAAAAAAACAAGCAAACCCTGATTAAAATAAGACAGTATTTTAATTCAAAATTTTATCTCTCTATTTATTCTTGTCACAATAAGCTTGTAAAAGCAGCTTAAACTATGCTTCTAAAGATTGTATCTGTGTTGATATTTTCTAATATGTTTGAAGATAATTGGAGCTGTCACCCATTATTATTAATCACACCCTTGAGTAAATGCTTTGACAATACAATTGCAAGGCCAATTAAAAACATAAAAAGTTGCAACCCTGACACTTTCCTGTCATTGCTGTTAATGATGGCATCACTGTTAATCTATTCATTTGAGTCTCCAAATACTTACAGTGTTTGCTTAAGACTGAAACAAGAAATCTTGCTCTCCTACTGGGATGAGAAACATTGAAAGAAAGAAAAAGAATATTTTAAAGCTGCCTTGATGTGTACTTGTTGTTAATGTATAAGGATTTGTTATTGGAAAGTTTTTTGAATGTTGCCCATCCTGGTAGGATGCATTTTAAGTATTAGATTCGCATGGGATAAAGGAAACTTTTTTGTAATATTCAGAACTTTTCCCAGACCCTGACTTTGTATCTTCTTTATTTTCATAATTTAATCTTATTTTTAAATAAAGGTCAGTTGCATGAGTCAATGGATCCTCTCTGGAAGACCACTTATATTACATATATCCTACTGCATATAGGAACAGAGGTTACCTGTACTCTGAGTATGGCAATAAGCAATGAGTCTTCTTGTCATAAAGAATTCAAGGTTGTAAATACAATTCCTGTATCAGAACAGGATTGAAAAAGCAAAAACTTGGAGGATTAGGGCTTTTTGTTTAATTTGTTGCTGTTGTTTTTTTGTCGTTGTTGTTGTTATATTGTTTGGGGTTTTTTTCAGTCGTAGAATCATAGACTATCTTGAGTGGGAAGGGGCCCACAGGGATCATCAAAGTCCAACTCCTGGCCCTGCACAGGACAGTCTCAAGAATCACACCATATGCCTGCTCTTTGGTTTGGTTTGGTTTGGTTTGGTTCTCGTTGGGGGTTTTTCAGTGTACCAGACATTCAAGGAAAAGAATCGTATCTGAGAAACTAGAATTTTGTATAATCTACATATGTAATATATTTCTTAGTATTGTTGTTTACAAAAAGTCTAGAGTTTGTGCTAACTGAGCTAGAACATGAAACAGAAGTTCACTCTGACACAACATTGTTTGCAAGATTGGAACAGGGTGTGTTGACCAACAAAAGTGCTGCCACCAGCAACACCATGGCTGATACTGTGGCACAGCCTGGTTTACTCAGAAAGAACAAGCTCAGCTTTCAGATCTGCAGCCCAATCCAGCATCAGATTTCCTCCAAGGCACTGGGCCATCTGCTACAGGAAACAGTGACTGTGCCATGCTCTGCTTGTCCCTGGCTGGAGCACACTGAGAGCCCTGCATGCTCACAAGCTGTGGCTGAGTAAACCTCAAGGCAACTCTGCTGTTCCACGGTGAACAGGTGATACCCTGCCCACACTCTGCCTAGTCCTTGCATCTCCAGTTACACATCGTTCCCATGTGGGTCATGCCTGGATCACATAGTTCTCAAGCTCACAAGATAAAACCAGCCCTAATTTTGTTGTATACCACACAGGAACACTGTTGGCTTCTCCAGTACAAGACCTGGCCCAGCTCATGGTGGACCATGCTGATCCAGAAACACTTTCCTTCAGTTAGTAGCTCCTAAGTGTCAGCTCAGCTTCAGCTCTCACGGGCAGAGGTGACGCCACAACCTCCTCAGCCATAGCTTTCCCCACTCAGCACTCTCCTGAATACTCTGAAATGATTTCCCTACTGCCAAAATCCAGGTACAAATCTGCAAAATTCAGACCAGGTAAATCTAACATTTTCATTGTTAATGACTTTTTGCCACAGTGCTTCTGTTCACTAAAAGCAAGCAGGTATCCAATATGATTTCTGTACCAGTTTCCACTCCTCATTTCTTCCCCTTTCCAATATTAAAGAAGACCGCAGCACTTGCTATTGTAGGAAGCTGTAGTTAAAAGTTACGGTTGTCTTCTCGGTGTGTGTTTCTGCTAGAAAGACTTAACTGGTCTCTGGGGCCAGTTCTTTGCACTGGTGCATATGTATTACTTGTAGTACGAGCAGACCTGGCCAAGCATAGTCTTCCCTGCTGTTAGCTTTCTGTTTGCATTATGACTTCATTTACTGCTGAAATTAAACCTCTGTGTGTGTATGCATGTGAGTTGTGATTTCCCTGGGAATATTAGCAGTGGCTGAAATTCAAGTGTAACTGTGCAAAGCATTAACTGCCTCAAAACTCCTCTTTCATTTTCCTTCGCATTCCTTACCAAGTTCAAATACCTGTCACAAGCAGCATCTTGTCCTTCCCTTGCACGGTGCTAGTCCCAATTCACTGCAGGCCTGCTCCAAAGTGAGTTAAAAGACACCCAAGGCTGTGCACATTCTCTCAGTTAGGACTGCCTACAAAAGATGAAAAGTGAGATGTGTACACGCTGCTGCTGCTATCACACTCATGGTTGCAGCCAGCTTTATGGGAACATGATGTAAATACAAAGCACAGGGCATCAGAGGTGGTCCACCTGCAACTTCCAAACTGCAAGAGAAAAAATTCTAACAAGTGTAATAGAGATGGTACACAAAGCTGGTGCCATGTAAAGAAACAGTCACAAATCCTTAAAAGAACAAGAAAGAAAATGCAAAGCATCAGCTGAATAATAGCAGGGAATCCTGAGGATTTAAGCAAACATTTTTGAGCCAAAATTTTTCTTTGTGGTTGCTGCTCCTCACTTCCACAGCTTTGCAAACTTTCCCCTAGAGTTACTGAGCCTTGCTGCCATCAGGTCCTCGTGTGCTGGAGTAGCTGGGCTTCTAATCAGTCCTTCACTTCCTAGGACTGTCCCCTATCATGATGGCAAAAAAGAAATTATCATAAAATCGTAGAATGGTTTGGGTTGAAAGGAACCTTTAAAGGTCATCTAGTCCAACCCCCTGCAATGAGCAGGAACATCTTCAGGCATTTCAGGTTGTTCATTACCCTTGGTATGGGACACACAACCTGACTGTCAGTCGACCATATCAGACTCCAGAAGACACGCTCTTGGAAAGCTTTTAACTTAACAGTGGAGATGGATTTGGCTGATACACAGCATGGTACAAATTACAAAACTTCTGTTGCAAAAGACCCTGCAGAAATCAATGTTGGAGTGAAGTTCAGCTTGCCGTTCTCCCTCCAGGCAAGTCCTTGCAACATCCAGGAACTCATTTTGGTGCAGGTTCCTCCACTCCATATACTGCAAAGAAAACAGGTCTGCATGACCTCGTGGCTGTGAAGCTCCATCTGAAGTGGAGGCTCATAAAAGCTAAAGGCTCAATCACTTCTGCTCTGCAGTGTCTTCAACTGAGAATGAAATTACTTCCCTTTCCCCCTTCTATTTAAAGGAATTAATGATATTTTCTGTCCTGTCTTTCTAGAGAGAGCAAATAATTGGAAGAGAATTGATCTTTTGAAGTAACAACGTCAGCACAGCCTTCTCTCCCCCTCACCCCTTCTGCCTAATTCCTACTTCGGCAGAAGAAAGGTTTATGAAGGAAATTAGTTTCACCATTTGCATACACCAATATATTTAGCTGGTGGCTGTGCAGGTCCAATTAACTCAACTAACAATATGGGTGAAATTAGGTTATTGGATTATACTTGTAGCCAATTAGAGTTGCCACGGTTGAATTACTCCCTTTCTTAACCTTATTTAAAGTTAAGAAAACGTGTTGATGGTGAGACTAGATGGATTTGCTCCCTCTGGCTGAAGAATATTTCTATTTCTCCACAAAATACCTTAGAATCCAAAACAGTGTGCAGATGGGGATGACTATGTTTTATGATCAGGCACAGCCTAACTCATGCATTTGGTCAGATCAGAACTGATGTTTGAAGGCAGACTGACCCTATTTGTCGTGCTTCTCTGAACTTCTTCCACAGAAAGCAAAACTTCAAGGTGCACCTATTGCACCCCAATCCCAAATGGGCTCTCCCTGCATGGGTCCTGAGGCAGGGCTAGTGTGTATTTCACCTCCTTAGTGTCAGACTCAGTGGATCCCTTCCTAATGCAATGTAAACAGAGCTTAATATTTTCTTGACAGAGTACATTTTTCTTTCCCTCCTGTAAATGGTTAAGGCCATTTGGGCTCACAAATTCATTTCTCTCTCGAAAGGAGACTTTTCTGATAAAATTGAAGTCCACCCCATTTTCAAGAACTTGTGAACAAGAACTAAAGACAAACTTACTGTATCAAGTCCTGGATATATCTGTTCCATATTTCTGACAAAGATTTGGTATTACTTCACAAAACCTCCTCAACATCAAAGTGTATTTCATGAGTTTTGCTTAGAAAAGGCCACAGAACATAAGCCCCACAAAAGAAAGCTCTCTCCTGAGAGAAGCTGAAAGCTTTCGGTCCTCTGCAGTGGTGGTGATTTCACTAAATAAATTGGCGCTTCAAAAAGTGGAAACAAGTTTTGGATTGCAGGAACTGGTTTATGGATGAAAAACCCCAAACTTTATGTTGTATTTTAATGTAGAATTTTGAGAAATTTATGAACTATTTTAGAGTCAAGTGTATTAAAGTTGCATCAAAAAGGAAAACTCCAGCGTGTCTTAAAATGGACCAAACATTTGTCTCGTTAAAAACATAACCAAGCTTTTCAGTGGCTTTCAGAAGAAGCAAATTAGCTGAAACTATCGTAAATGGAGGAAAGGTATCAATGTTTTCAAACTGTATATCAGTCCTGTTCAGGAAATGGTAGAATGTTTGTTTTCCCAAAAACGTATTTTCACTCAGGTCTGTTGGAGGCTTTGTATAAAGTTGTGACAGGAGAGAGATGATTGCTCACCCTCACCAAGATCTCCCCGTGAAGATGATTCAGGCTCCCTTGATTCCAGGGTTCTACCTGTCCTGAGCAGCCTAAACCCAAGGAGAGAAGTATCCAAGATTGAGCCTGCAGAGGGAACTCCCACCATTCCCTATCTGTTTTGCTCTGACAAGCCTTTCCTCATTTGCCTGCCAGCAGAAAGGACAGACACTGGGCTGGGCTGCTGCACAGCCAGAGGTCAGAAAGGTACTCAATATCCCAGATCAGCCCAGCAGTGACAATCCTCTGCCCTGGTCTCTCCTTTCCAGCGGGACATGGGGGCTGCCTGCCCATGAATCAGCCCATTCAGGCTCCGTCCTGCCTCAGCAGTGCTGCTCTGCCAGTGATGGACAGGGGCCACCGGCAAGTCCGTGTTCTCCTCCTCTCCACCACACAAGTCCATTGTCCTCCGCAGATGCTAATGGACTGGGAAGCTTCCTGAGGCACAAGCCCCCTCATTGTCCCTGGGAAATGCTTTTGTTTGTCTTTTTCTTTCAGCTGGACCTGGCTACACACCAGTCACTTCCCAGACATAATGCTGCCCTTTGTGGCTGTCTCCAGCACCGTTTGGGGAATGCTCTGATGGGAACAGGCCCAGAGCATGAAAGGAAGGGATTGTGTTAGCTGAAGTGGCTGGCGTTCTGGAGAAGGCTATGGGTCCATGAAGGCGCCAATCCTTTAAGAGCTTCATTGGTTATCTCCTCTCATCAGTCTTGCCCTCCAAAGCCCTGCCCTCTTCTTCCAATCTCCAATTAAGATATAGAGTTTTAATTCTGTACCTAATACATCTACTGCATGCCTCTGAACTTCAGAGTATGTGAATTTAGTATGTCCAAACTACAAACAAACTGTGATTGCTATTATAAACTGAGTAGCCTGTTAAATTGCTTTTTCCCTTTCAGTGGGAGCTCCCGCATTTATATGGGGACCAAAAACTCTCTCTTCCTAGTGTTTGAGGTTCTCACTGCTCCTGGGGCTGCCAGAACCACCGCCCTGTCTATCAAGCTGGTGTAGTCCCTGTTATGTCCTCGCAGCAAGGAGATAGTACCACAACACACACAGCAGATCTAGACAGACGCCTCCTAAGCCTCCATATACTCATAAGGAATGAGGATTCTGTTCCTGGGAGCAATTGTGATGCCTTGATCAGTGAAATGGCTCCAGTGTTATTCAAGGCAGGGAAGAGCACAATCAACCATCCATCTGAAGTACTGACACAGAGCACATTAACTGGCTAATTGCTCACTGCATTTTCCTAGATGTTATCTAAAGAAAACAGCAAGGACACCAGAGAACCCCCTTATTAGCTGTTGTTAATAAACAACGGTTTATTAATCACTCACAGTAATGGGTCCTGCAGCAGAATAAACACAGTGGAAAATAATCTGGCTTTTCCTAAAACCTGATTTGATTCAACCCAGCTGCAAGGGCACAAGATATGGTCATCTGTCCAAATTCAGGTCTACTTTATGCAAGTGTTCTGCTTTTGTGAAACCCAGCAATAACAACCCTTGTGCTTTCGGTGTTGAGCTGATCACTGTCTTGGGGGTGAAGGGATGTGACTTTACAGTGTGTCAGGGAGAGCTGTCCTAGTGTCTCCTTCTGCACTACACTGCACTGGCAACAGGCCTGGAGGGGCAGGGCACTGCACACACCCTGAATTGCTGAGGGACATGCACTGTTTCCACAGCGAAACTGGCAAGCTTGGGCAGGACTTGTTAATACTCGTTAATACACGAGCTCCATGTCTAGAGCCATGTTCTCCCTGGCCTAAAGCAGAAAAAAATCACAATACCTTCTGCACCCAGGTTTCTTCAGGTCTTTTCTCTGAGTTCCTGGAGTTAGAAAGCTGACATCCTCCCATGGGTCTCACTTTATTCTCCACTCCCAATATTTTCGAGTGCAAGGGTTGGAATTTGCACCAGAACACCCAAACTACAGCTCTGAATTGATGCCTTTTCCTCAGTTCTGCTGACATTTGTTTATTCTGATACACCAGTGTACGAGCCAAATGCAGATCACTGATATCTCCGTGCTGGAGAAAGCAAAGAACATCCCAGACTGTGCTCATAACAGCTTAGGACATCCCCAAAGCAGCTTAGTAATCTGTTGGTCTATTTGGTTTTGCTTGGTCGTCTGTTCTTTCAAAGGTCACATCTTAAATCTGAATATTTTCCCTGTGCTCTATGTAAGTACAGACAATGATCCATGAAGGATTGTGCTGGGAGTACTTTCCCAGGCAGGTTTTACAATGCTGCTCCTTAAAGAGCTTTGCTGGTTCTTCTTTCTCACTCTGAGCCATGCCATCAGCATTAACATCTCACCAGGATGCTCGATCAGTTCCTGCCCTTCAGGAGAAGGCCCAGTGGGCATCCCTCACCTGGAGAGGCTGTTTTGGGTAATGAAGTGCTTGCTGAAAGACCTGCACTACTCTGCATATTTGCTGCCACCACCTTGGTTTTTGATTTTTTTTGCAAGTGGCTTAGTTTAATGAGTCGATTGACAAAGCTTCTTGCTAAAGAATATTAAGATGTCTGGGAACCCAAAGATGAGAATGCAAGGAAAATGCAAGCTTGATAATTTAGGAATCCTTTAGTTTTTCCTCCACTCGAATAGAAAGACAGCATCTGGAGCATCAGATATTCATTGTACAAGTGATAACTTTTAACCCATCTGAATAATTTTTTTAACCTGAGCAAGGAACACAAAAAAAAAGTCTGGAGTAGTGCTCTACTCTCCAGCTACAGCTTCCCTTCTTCTGCTGTGAAGGCTGTGGCCCTGAAGGTCCTTCTTTCGACACTAAGGAAAGGAACGTAAAAGGAATTTCATTCCTCTGTTTTCCTCGCATCCCCAGCTTGACTCCTTAAAAGGAAGCCTGAAGGAGGCAGCATGTTCTTCCAGCTGACCTTGGGGAGCTCAAAAAGCCTGGGGTGGTGCCTCCTGCATTTACACTGTCCCAAAAAATTCATGCTTTGAGCTTTTTGAAAGCACAGAGGTGGACTCTGGTTTTAACCTCTGCCCAATGGGAAATGTAGTATGAAAATAGGAGAGTTGGAAGGGTCTGTAAGGGAGTAGAGTGGCAGGTACATTTGAAGTCTCCTGTGATTGCTCTTTCTCAGCATATGTCAAAGGCTGCTTTGTGATGCCTCCAAAGTCACCTGATGAGCATAAAGGTCCTTTTAATTACAACGACACATACATTCTTTTATCAGAGGATCCCAGAAGTGAAACATATCATACTTGAACTGCCACATGGTTTTCCATTAGTATTAGAAAGACCTGGTAAAAACCAAATCGGAGAGTGACTCAAAATGAGCACATAGAAAATGTACATCTGCAACTGTTTTTCTAAGCATCATCTACTGTGAGTTAAGTTTCAGTTTCAGCCCTGCACAGCATCAAGCTACTGAAGTATTCAGTGGGTCTGTGAAGGGATAATAGGAAGTTAGGGGTCATGAAAATTTAATATCCCTGTGCAAGATTAAATGGGACTATTTATTTCTTACTGTGATTTATAAGACTCCCTTATGTTGGCACTCACATATCATAAGCAACAAAAAAAAAAGACAGACAGAGAGAGAGATTAATAACAAGAGAAGTCTAAGATAGAAAACATTTCAGGGGACTTTCAAATGCCTCCTTTATATGAAATTGTACTATCCAAGAAGTGACTTACTGAACACAGACAGTTGTTAGCCTTACATAACCCTGTGTTTTGGATGCGTGGATGCTGTACTGTTCAAGTGGGTCACCCAAACTGCTTTTTCTGCAACTAGCAAGAGTGGTGAACAGCTGGAATCTGATATCTCTAGCTCCTTGTCTCCTTGGACCCTGCATAATGATATTTACCAGTATTTTGCTGCTTTTCCCAGAATCTGAACTGAATTTGTAAATAAGAGTGCACCAAGGTGTGGGTCAGGGCCTTTCCTGACCACCACAACCCAATGAGTAGCTACAGGTAAACATTTTTATTCTGAAGTGAGTCTGGCCTTGTCTGATGTAGCACTACTCACAGCTGTGAAGCTGTTAGGTTTCTTGTTCCAGGGACTCCAAGATGACATTCACAGGCAAAATACGTTTCCTATTCTTTGTATTCTTTGAGAAAATTATATACGGACAACTGTATTCAAAACATAACCAACATCTATGAAAACAGAAGGAAAAATAAGCTGTAGTGCAGATCTTTTAAAGGAGATCAGGCCTGAGCATTCTACTTTCTTCAACATACAGAGAGAGAACATGTCCCTTTCTAGGTTTCAAATGCTTTACCATTAAATTAATATCATTATCCTCAGGAGTTGTGTTGTAAAATTGTAATTCTTTACATTGAAATCTGAGGCTCTACAAGGCAAAATGGACCACCTGAGATTGCTTGTGAGTAAATTGCATCAACAGAATGAGTCGCTGCAGGTCCCAAACCACCTTCTTTGTCAAAATGAACATGAACTAATTTATGTGTTTTTTGAAACATTCAGCCCACTTCAGCTTCAGATCTTTCTTTTTGCTGTTGTTGAATTGTTCAAAATTATGGGAATTTGCAAACCTAAAGTAGTAGAAAATAGAGGGGAAGGTGGTACTTTTTATGCCCACTGTCAATTCAGTAGGATTGTCACTTTATCCAGTACCAGGTGGTTTTTATTTAAATTGCTGAGTATGTGAGTGCTTGGTGGGCAGATGGGAAATCCATGTGTTTGCATCTGAAGGTAGGCAGTGTATGTCTATCTGCTCTTTGAATAATTCCTTCTCTGGAAAAGGAGGTGACAATTTAAAGGAAATCATGACTTTCTGAAAAGAGCCACGGCACAACTTTAACTCCCACAGGACTCAGAGAGATCAAAGGAACTGAAGAAGTGAAATGGGGTTTCTGGCAATTCCCACAGCAGATCTCTCTTTTGAGGTTTCTTATTCCCACACAGGTGTTCGAGAGCCACGTTGCTATTTACACTGCACTGCCATTGACATAACAAACTCTGCCAGACCCAGCCACACAGAAACAACATGCAATTTGTCAGCCTCCTACCAGCCAGTGTTCTCAGCGGTCAGCTAGCACTGCTGCATTGCACACAGAATGGCTCTCATCCCCCTGCTGCAAAGAAAGGGCTGGAAATATTTAAAGTCTTTTAAGTGCGAGTGGGTAAGGAGAAAATTGCACAAAATTCAGGGCATGGTTAGGTGCAGCCACAGTAAGAATCCCTGTAATATGGACATACCTGAGGTAGCTTTAGATTAGTAAGGATTTGTAACAGTGACAGTCCAGAGCTCAGCAGCAGCTTATTGTAAAATCAGATCAGTATCTGTGTAGATGCTACTAGCACCTTGAAAACTAATGCTGGTATGCCTAGAGTGAGTGCAGAAAAAGATCAAGTCTGAAAGAAAAAATTGTCTAAACCTGAAAGAAGAAGAAGAAGATACAATACACTGAAGTGCAGGTAATATATTTCAGGGAGGCTGAAGTTTAGGAGATGCTAATTCCAGAAGGAGTTGTTTGAGAACTGGTTGTAGTTAAGATGTAAAGAGCAGACCACAGAGAGCAATCTCGTAGTGGGAGAAGGGTAGATGAAGTGACTCAGGACAACCTCCACATTCAGCCACAGATCACCTCTAGCCAGTCATTATTTGGTTTTTATCTTTAGTTATTATGATATTTTTATTATAATTACTTAAAATGGATCATTCACAGCATCAAAATCTGAGTGGGAAAAGGGCATCAGAATCTGACCCTAATAATCACGTCTTAATTAGGAAAATATTGTCCCATCCATGAAGGAGGTTGAAACCATTGAAACTGCTTTGGGAAAGGGAGCAACGCTCATGTGCAGCTCATAGGTAAGCTCACATGCTTTGAAGTTTGCAATGCCAGGGCATGGAAAGTAAATGCCCCGAAGTTTGCTGTTGATAAATGATTGTGCTTCTGAAATGGTAATACAAATGCACTGAGTCGTGAAATGCAGCTAATATAATTAATCTTGCAATATTGTAAATCTGTTGGAGACAGATAACATGAGAATTTTGCTCTACTGTTTCACACTACAGCAAAAACCAATAAAGTGTTCAGAAGAAAGCCTGGAGCCTAAATATTTCCAGGTGACTTTGGTGATTTTCAAAATATCTGTTTACATAACCTTTCAGAAAAAGCAAACATTATGCATAACACCAGCTTGCTCCACCTTAGAACTGCTCCAAGAACTACCTGAAGAATAAGGACGTATTCTATATTATTTTCTTTGTTATAGAATACTAAGCAATTGTGTGAACAACTGAAGGCTTGAGAGATTTTAGGGTTGGTTGATTGGTTGGTTGTGTTTAGAGCCATCACAGAACACTGCTCTTAGGAATGGTCCTGTGCAGGCTTAAGGGTTGAACTCGATGATCCTTGTGGGTCCCTTCCAACTCAGCATATTCTGTGATTCTGTGAATTATTCTCCAGCTCTGCATGTCAAAATCAAGGACTACCCTTTATATGCAGTGGATTTAGGGCAATCTTAGTCTATTTCACAGTAAGTTCCCTTATTTTCTCCATTATAAATTGCCTTTCTACAACTCATCTTGCTGACAGACAAGAGGGGCATTCAGCTACCAGAAAAAAGTTTGGGCAACATCCACCTTTTCAGCCTTTGACAAAACTTGCTCAGATTAGAGACAAACACATATAAAAGAAACTTAACATTGGCATCACAAAGAAATAATATTGGAGCAGCCTGTGGCAAAGCTCAAATCAGCTACAAAATGGAAATTAATGAACTATCAATCATGCTTGCAGATGCTTCATAAGATATTTTGAGGCATATGTGGCTATGAGGGGACAAGACAGGTCCACACCAGGCATACAGACCTCTAAGTAACCTAGAAAGCAACCAACCTCTGGCACCATCAGGGGCGTGTTCTGCAAGGTCTGGTCTGGGTCTCTGAGTGAGGGGATCTCCTCTGCACTAAGGTCTTGCTCTGGGTCAGCCCCAGCTTGGAAGGTCTTCAGCCCCTCTCTATCACTCCTGATTCTCAGTGCCTCCTTCTTTGCATTACAGTGGAGGGGAAGGTTCACTGCTTGGCTTATCCAGATTTCAGACATGTGAAACACATTTTGTGCTGAGGGCTGTAGTGTTAAAATGGAAATTGATGTAAAAAGCTGAGAAAGGACAGGTAACTCATTTGGAAAATTCACCATGCAATCATTCTGAGAGAGTAGTGGTGTTTAGTTTATCCATTTCACCTTTATTTTCCCTTTTTTTTTTTTTTAAACAGTTTCTGGATAAGCTTCTGAGTACTTTTTGGAGACGATGAATGTATGGAAGGATGGACATGCTTGGGTCTATGGAGGCAAAAAGGGTGTCACTTATAAGCAGTATCTCCCATGCACTTAAATGCCTACAAAATTCAGGAAGAAAAAATCTACTAGCTTAAGGGAAAAAAAAAACCAAAAACCCACTGTTTTAACTTTTCATTAAATGTATGTCTCCCAGCATTCAATGAGAAATTCAAAGCTAATAATAACTGTAATTAACATCTCTCAACATTGACTGGCATCTTCACTCTGAAGGGTGGTATCACTCCTTGCAGAACTGATAACACCCATAGAACATTACCACAATAAGCAAATAATTAGCCTGAAAGCCTCTCAGAGCTCCAAAAGAAAGGCAGCAGTGCCACTCTTCTGCCACTGTGAATCTGCCTAGGTTCCCTCCACTTAGTCCGTCTCTTGCTGTCCCTTCTCTTGTAGGTTGGTGGTCAAGTCTAGCTCTGCAACTGGCTTCTCTGGGATTTCTCCTTTGATTTTCAATTACATAAATAATTGAAATAAAGCAGGGCATGGAAAATTGAAATAAAGCAGGGCATGACCTAAATGCACTCTGGTCATATCACTTCATGTATGCCACAGGATATATCATAGGCATAGGTGTTACCATGCCACACCTGTGGACCATCTGGGCTGGGTGTTGTGATCCTCTAAGAAGAGATGTTATCCATGTCTTCCATGCCTGGAATAAAGCAGGAAATTTAAGAAATGAATCCATGGAAGCAGTCAGACCTAGCTTTGCTCCATCTCCCACTTTCTGACCACCCTTACAAGGACCTGGAATCCACTTTCCAGAACCCTTTTCCCTGTAACTTAAGCTGTAGCAGCCACTGCCTCTCCTACAATTTCATTTTGCTTTCTGACCCATACAACTGCTCACCAATTTAGTTTTCCTCACAAGAGTCTTTTACAGGTGATGGTCCAGAGACAATTCTGTGTCTACCAGCTTTTTGGATCCCCAAAGAAAGGATCTCCATGACCTCCTTTCTAGCTATCACTGTATTGCCAATCTGCCTTCCTCTCAGGTGCTGAACAGCCCTTGTAAAGCAGGGCAGTGCTGGCAGAGCAAAGTATTTGATCCCCATCACCCTTGAAGGATACCACACTTGAGAGAAGGTTAACTTCCTTCCATTCAAGGATCCACCTGGCATGAAGCTTCTACCAACAACCGCTAAAAGTGTATGAGAAGCTCTCCAGTTCCATATTGCCTGCATGGCTGTGAAATGGTGGCAGAGCTTCCCATCTGATGCTGAAGCATTTTGAGCCCTGCTCAGGTAGCAGCTGAGACACAGCTCACAACAGAAACAGCTGAGAACTCAGCAGCTCACCTTTGCTTTCCATCTTACCAGTCTCCAGAAAACCTTGTAGCGCCCATGCTTTCTGTGGTGCATAGATATTGGATGGTGGCTGTTGAGAGCATTTGCTCTTTGACTTTCTCTAACTGCAGCTTTGTACATGGTACTAAGGTGGTTCCTCAGATACAGAAACTGAGAAATTAAGATCCCTAAAGGAGAGATTACACCTGCCAGGTTTTTGGATTCAACTTGTATTTGTGACTTAAAAATTAATCCAGGTAAAACAAGGGAAGCTTACAAAATACCTTGACTTTGGGTCATTCCTTTTCTTTTGTGATAAGAAACCAACCTGCAGGGCCTCAGTGTGAGCTGCAATTTAGCAGTAGGACAGCAAAATAGTTTTGTAGAAAAAGGTCTTGTTCATTTTGCAAAGAATTGTTGGAATGATTTCTTCTTCTGTTATGAAAGCTGACAGGAAACTTCTTTTAACCTGTCACTCAGTCAAAAACTGTAGCTGCAAGATGCGGTTAGCTATCTTCATTAGAAAGTTGAGAACTTTGGGGGAAACAGTTCCCCAAAAGCATACCCAGAAGCAGACTCTATAGATAAATTTTCTGTTCATGACAGCAGGAATTGTTTCACTGGGAGCTTCTTGGGGCGGGGGGAGAGGGGGGAATTAAAAAGAAAGGAAAAAGAAAAGAAAAAAGGCAAGTCTCATTATGAATCTGGTCCACATTGAGAGCAATCATGTTAAAAGTAGAAGCTGCAATTTAAAATATGCAGAAGATGGGTCTTTTTTCCACACTCAGAAAAGGGAATGTGCTGTTAATGAAAGTATATTAAAAAAAAGAGCTAAAAAAGGGTACAAAGGGACCCTTTTTATGAAAGTGTAGAATGTGTCTCATCTCTATTGAAGTTCCCTGTTAAGAGAAGCTGCAGTCCTTTCCTTCATTTAGTGCTCTGACCTGCAAGTGCTTCAGAGCAGCACATTCTCTTGGCACTTTAATGACAGAAAAAGTTGTCAGTGAGGAGCCAGCATAGTGGACGAAGGCAGCAATTTCCCCTCTTTGGCAAAGCTGCTTGTCAGGGGATGCTCAAGAAGCAAAGTGTGGAGGATACCTCAGAGTCATTTCAACCGAAACCAAATTCTATTTAGACCTGGAAATTCTGAGGAAAATTGATGCCTTATTAATGGGGTCATTTAGACTGTGGGGTGGGATCCCAGACTGTGGTGCACCATGTTTGCCTTTCCCCTGGGCAATCTGGAGCACTTCAGGACAACTTTAGAGCCAACAACAGGGGCCATGGCATGGAGTCCATCAGTCCTGTAGCTCCAGCATAGAGAAGGAAAGCAAGATACAATATTAAATGCTTTGCCAAAAATCTGCAAACATGCTGTGACATTCCAAGACAGCCCTCCCAAATACACTGATCTCCTCTTCCCAGGATGTGCAAGATATGTGAAAAGACCAGGAAGTTTCACATGTCTACAGGATACCCAGACCTATGAGTGCACCTCAAATGGCACTGGACACCTGAAATATACCTATGTGACAGAAAGTGGTACAAATTAAATAATAACAATCAACACTTTAAATTGGAATGATCAATACACTCACCAAGCAAAAGGTGCTTAGATCGTACAGTAAGAGATTCACACATTTCTAAAATAATTTGTATGTTTGTTATTAGCTGAGAAGCAGGTGAGATCTGAGGAGCTGCTAAGATTTCTAAATCTGGATCCAAAAAACGTATGTTCAGGCCGTGATTTGCACCCATGGTAATGGCTGCCTTAACCATCACAACACTAAATGCACTCTGGTCACATCACTTCATGTATGCCACAGGATATATCATAGGCATAGGTGTTACCATGCCACACCTGTGGACCATCTGGGCTGGGTGTTGTGATCCTCTAAGAAGAGATGTTATCCATGCTCATCACAAGAGTCGGCCTCCAAAATATTACAATCTAGATGAAAAAACCCTATGGTCTAGAAAGAGAAGCAGATAACATTTTCTAGGAGAGCGATGAACAGAAAGTAGGCGAAACACATAGGAACTAGGGTTCCGGGGTCATATAAAAACAATAGTGAGGTGGGAAATGGACTTTGGCATTCTGTTTAGAACTGGAAAAGAATTAATTTTTAAATCTATGAAAATTTTGGAAGTAGTAGAATAATTTTATTGGAGGATTTATTACACCATTAATCCTGAGCCAATAACTATTGAATTTTAGTGTTGACTAATTAAGTGTTAATTTCAGTGTTAATTTAAAGGAAAACAAGAAAATAAACAAATTCTATACAAAAATTTTGAAATATTTCATGTAAAAATGTTGGAAAGAAACTACTGATTTAAAAGGATTTCAACATTCTTGGGTTTTTTTCCTCTAATCATAAACAGCTGTGGAAAAGTAACATAAATGTGTTTATTGTGTCTGTGCTATAAAATCTGCATTTTCTGGTTTGTTCTGAAATTCTAAGAGTGAAAAATAGATTTCATTTTATAGGACCACCTTAGAAAACAAAGACTGCTGACTTGCAAAGGCCAAAATTATATTTTAAGATATATTCATAAACAGCTTCAGCTGCTTGTTTTGCTATGTGTTTGCTGGCAAAGCTTTTATTGCTATAGATTATTTTTCTAAAAAAATCTTCCAATTGAAGATTAGTTATATTAAAACTATATCAGAAGATGAGGTATTTCAGCTGGTAGAGAACACAAGGCAAAAAATTATTACAATTTTTAACAGAAGAAAGAATGGAACAGCAAGGCTTTCAAGTTAAGAGAAAAGTCTGCCTGCTGCAAGCAAACCTTTTTAGAAATAATTGCTTATGATTAGTGTTTTAAAATCTGCAAAAGCGCTGTCTTGCTATTGAGCAGAGACAATGCTGAGTTGAAACAGAAATGTGTAAAGGAAAGAAAAGCAATTTGATCATTTTATTTCTCAACTTACACCTGGACACATTGAAGCTGTATGTGTCTCTCAGAGAGTGCTGCCAACCGGAGGGCTTTGCCTGTTGTGAAGGCATCTATTGCTCCAGCAGTAGGTAGAGCTTGGAGCTGCTGGCCTGATTTTTGGGAGAGAAGCTGTTGGTGACTGTGTGAATCTCTTCTTCACTTGCCTCAGTGAGCCAGATGTGTTAATTGCACTGTCAGGCTTCAGGGAGCCCAGTTACATTATATTCCCTGCTTTAATTTACAGGGTGTGTGCCCAGTGGGCACTGGGGTGTACTGGGGGTGTCTGGGCCCCAAACAGAAAAGCAGGGATTTAATCCCAGCCCAGCAGCCTACTTTGGACATTGGCTAATAGCAGACATTTAAGGAACTGATGTGTCAAACAAATTAAAAGGTTTCATTTTCTGAGGACCTTTTTCAGCTTCCGGCAATCCTCAGCTGCAAGATTTTCTGAGTGGGAATTTGCCTCAAGACTGTGATGAATTAATGATGAACCAAATTCCAGTATTTATCACACTGTGGAAATATTCCTTTTGTAGATTTTCCCACTGCTAAAACAAACCTCACACTTTTGCTTCATTTTTAGCAGATTTTCCACCATTATTTTACCACTGCCTTCACCTGGCCTTCACCACAGACCAATATCCCAGCCTTCTCCAGCTGAGTTTTCAGAGGCACCCCCATGGCTTAAATTGATGGATTAAGGTTGTTCCACTCTTTTCCATTCAATGATAGCCCACATTATTCACTCACTATCAAATTACTATGTCTGAAAAAATGACAGGCTATTGGAATCTTGCAGCATTATTTAATGTCATTTGGATTATCACACAAATTTTAGTAGTACAGTTTGTGATTGGATCTAGCCGGGCTACATCATGAAGAAAAGGCAGCCTGATTCCATATGTCTGAGTACATACACCACACTGGGCAGCGCTGACGAGCATCCACAGTCTCCACAACCCATCTGACACTTGCATTGCTTTGCAAACCCCCTGAGCAGTTATCCTGTATTATTATCCTAACACAGAGAAGAAGCTGTGTATAATGTGGTGAGGGATCAAGTGACAAAATGAGACACAGCCAGCCTGTTGAGTCCATAAATGCGCCCAAACAGCAAGGCGGCAGAACAAGTGATGGCTGTAAGAGCTACAGTGTGGCTATGCCTGTGTAATCCACTTCCATCAAACCAGTTACTGAACAAACACATAGCAGGAAACATATAACGAGATTTTGACAAGTTAGCTAGTACTTCTGCTGTCAGCAGTTAAAAAATAATTGATACTGTCCCAAACACATAGGAAAGCTGTAGATAACAGTGGAAATTATATTATTTCCTGTATTTCTAGCGGACAAGAGTGCTAGAGTGTAAAATTTCATGTTTTATTTATGTTTTTATTATATAGCAACTCTACGACTGTTTAGTAATCCTTTCCCTCCACTGTATGGAGTGCTGTCCAGTTGATTAGCTGAGATTTATTCACTTCACTCATGTGTTTTATTGTTGTTTTCAGTTCAGAATCAAAGCTGGAATTGTTAAATCTACCGAAGGAGTGCCAGAACTCATCTTACCATGACAACAATCACTTTTATCCAAACAGCTCCTGAAAGGAAGAACTATTTTCTCCACAAAGGCAAACCTTGCACAGTGCACCTTTATTCAGGAATCATGCAATGAGTAATAAAGCGCTATTGCCATGGCTATCACAGCAAATGAGGAAAATGGACAGCGTATCTGTATTGGCTTTGCATGGTAAGGTTTTGGTACTGGGGAGGTGGCTACAGGGGTGGCTTCTGTGACAACCTGCCAGAAGATTCCCCTGTGTGTCAGACAGAGCTGATACCACCCAGCTCCAAGCCCGGCCAAGGCCAAGCCCACCAGCACCTCTGGAATAACATAATTAAAAAAAGGGCAAAACCCCTGGCAACTTCAAATGGAGAGAGGTGTAAGAATAAGTGAGAGGAACAGCTCTGTAGACCTAAGGCTAGAGAAGATGCAGAGGGAGGAGGTGCTCCAAGCACCAGAGCAGAGGTTCCCCTGCAGCCCGTGGGGCAGCCTGTGGCGACTCAGGCTGTCGCCCTGCAGCCCAGGGAGCTCCATGAGGGAGAAGAGATCCACCTGCTGCCCGTGGTGCATTCCATGCTGGAGCAGGTGAATGCCTGAAGGAGGCTGTGAATCCATGATATCCATCCAAGTCTCCACATATCCCTGCCTAAAGGCAGATCTGTTTGGCAAAACAGTGAGAGGTTGCATTTCCAAGTCCTGAAGTGCTGAACTGACCTCCCCGTTTGAGTACACAAATAATCGGATGGGTGTCTGGGGGCTCAGAGACACTTTCACACTCATTTCAGCCTTTGGGCAGGGCTGCACACAGGTAGCAAAAGCAAGGAAAGTGAGAGGCAGGATTCTCAGCATCTTTCACAAAAGCAACTTAAGGGATTGTAAGATTGCTCTCCTGAGGTAAACACCTTTTTCCATAGGCTGAGCTCCAGATACAAGGTATTTTAAAGTAATCAACATCAATCAGACAGAAGAACACTGTCTCAGGAAGCTTTAAGTCTAAAAGAGGTGATATCCCTCAGAACAGAACAGCAATCCTGATATTGTGCATCCCATCCCAAACAGGAGAGTGTAATGGGATTGGGTGTACTGTTCCACACCACACCATCCCCATGGACACTGGTACTTACACTGCACCTCTCTGAGCAAGGAAGGAGCTCTTACACTCTTAAGAAAGTTCCTTAGCTTGGTCCTTACTGCTTTCCTGGAGCTCAAGATACTGGAGGGAAATGCATGGGCTGTAATAAAAGTAAAACAAGAAACAGTTTCATCTTTTCAGTAAGAGGCATGAGGATCATTAGAAGCAGGAGTGGGTGGTGAGTCTATTTTTTTTCCCCACAACAACATCATGGGGTTTTTTTGGGTAAGACTGAAAGCTGTCAGGAAAAAAAAAAAAACACAGAAAAAAAACAAGAAAGAAAAAAAGAAAAAATTGCAGAACAAGACAAGAATATCTTCTTTTTAATCTTCTCAGAAACAAGACTTTCCTTGCAAACCAGGTGGCTGTTGGTTCTGCCTTTCAGCAGTTTGCAACCCCCCTTTTAGCATCATTGTATGGTATCTGCACATGCCATTTGAGAGGCTGGGATTTTTAAAAGTGTGCAGAGTCATCTGTTTTCCCAGAATTGCTCTTGTAGCAGAGACAATTTGAGGGAAGACCATTTATTAAAAAGAAATTGAAATGGCTGACCAAAAGGTTTTCTTGGAAAAGGAAGAGCTTTGGAAGCTTAGGCAGGATTTGTAGCTGGGGAAAAAATCCTCATCGTGAGCAGAAAGGCCTCTGCAAGTTTTACCAGAGCAAAGCAATGGGAAGAAATGAGATTTTGCAAACTCTTAACAGTATTGTCTTCTCCCTTGTCTGGATACTTTTCCTAGGTTTGGGGGTTTTTTTGGTTGTTTTTTTGGGTTTTCTTTGGGGGATTTTTTGTGGGGTTTTTGGTTTTGTTTGTTTTTTTTTTAATCAAATAAAGCGTGATTACCTAACAAGCCCAGATGCAGCACCACATATTTAAAACCTTCCCCTCCACTCTCCCCTTCTTCAATGTTGTTTTAACCGAGATGGACTTGCCTTTTTCACAACACCTGTTCTTTGAGGCATGGCCATCAAGAACATGGACCTGAGGGACGGTGGAGGCCAGGGGAGACACAGCAGGTTTGCTGAGGGCTGGAAGGCTGAGTCCTATTTTGAGTCCGTAACTGAGCAAACCCAGCTGTGCGGAGAACACAATGGCCACTGTTTTGGACTGTTCTCTCTCTGGCAGTGCCTCGCTACAGTCCTGAGGCTCTTGGGCAGCTCCTGCCCTGTGAAAGTTCCACTGGTTTGCCAGCACCAAGAGAAACAAAAAACAGTTTCCTTGAATGTAATAGCTTCTAAATACAGAAAACTTCAGGAAAAAAAAAAAAAAGGCAGAATTGGTTATATTTAAAAGTAATCAGTTTAAGTTATAGCTGCTGAATTTTTGGGACCTGACTCATAATCTTTTTAATATTTCATATGAGTGGTGCCAATAAACTCACTTTCATAGAACAAACATGAAAAATATCAGAAGCATGAAGACAAGTCATATCTGAAATTTAGCCAAGAAATCTATCTGTCTTCATCAGGTCTGCAGTATTTTAGATCCACAATGTTTCTGAATATCTGAAAAGAACTGAATGACCATAGATAAATTATTCTGAAAGCACTCTAAAATGTCAACACCCAGCAGTGAAGAAACTAAGTTCAATCTAATAACATAATCTGAACTAGAAATGCAGGTTAATGACCTTCTACTTCACTGTCTAATGGGGCACACATTTTACAAGAATAAATGGATTGTGGAATATAACTACTCATACTGGAATTTTATAAATAAATTATTATAATGCTAATTGGGACTAAATTGCCATGTTTTAAAGTCATCTAGTAATTAAACTTCTTAGTGGCACAGTGCCCAACTCTTTTATGCTGTGAAAAAATATTTTCTCTGATTATGGTACTGACAAAATATTACTGACATAATTTCTGCTTAACTGTTTTGATCCCCAAAAGAAATTCCCTCCAAATCCATCACCTTACATTGAAAGTATCAAGAGGATTTAAAGGAAAAGGTTGAATGCTAACCCTTTAAATCTTCATAGGGAGAGATGAATTACCCTGGTTTAATACAGTGTTAAAATGTCCGTTATTGTATCGTTCTGTCAAACACTTATCCTGTGTGCAATTCAAAATCTGAAATTTGGTCCTTTTTCTTGTGTAGCACTACCACAGCACTGCTGGTGGCATGGGAGAGTCAGGGATGCTGCAGGCAGATGCAGTGCAGGGCATTTGGGCTCTGATGCCCTGCTCTATTCTACCTTCACACTGTTAGATCCTGGCCGGCTCTGTTTTCTTGCAGAATTCAGGAGGGTCAATGTCCAGCAACTGTGTTTTGCACAGGAGTGGCTGCGAGGCCCAGCTTTAGTGTCTGTTTTCACAGATTCAGTCAATTTGGTTGCTGAGGTGAGATCTGCTTGCTGTTTTACTCTTTTGAGACCACATGAATAGGGCCAGTATGCAAGGCAAGACACACAGCTCAGCCTGAAGTCTGTGGCTTTCTGTCAATACGGTCTTTACTGTTTAATCAGTAGGAAAGGATTCAGCTATTAAATGAAGCGTTGACAAAACTTAAACCACAACAAAATATTATTATGTGTAACACCTAGATTATGCCCAAATACCCCCAGCAGGGGTGTGGAGGGATGCTGTTCCCACCAAGGCAGGCCTGACAGCCATTGCATTCCAAGGGTTTTCCACAGAGGCAGTGCCAGAGCCTCTGCTGAAGCTGTGCACACAGCAGCATGTTCCAGAGACAGTCCCCTCTGTTTTGTAACAGCAAACATGACAAGCCCAAAGAAAGCATCAGAGTAATTCAAAATCTTTTACTCCAAAACACAGCACTAGGAGGTAAAGGAAGCACTCAGCTTCTAAGCCAGCTTCCTGTGCAAAGGGAAGGGGTCAGGAGGAGGGTATCCTTCACTCTCAGGGGACCTACATGGGACCATGCCTTCATCTGGGGACATGCAGAGAGGCAAAGCAAAGGCTGTGCCATTACTGGCAATTTGCAGGTGCAGATGTGTGCCTGGAGGAGTGATTAATCCAGTTGCACAATAAGCTGCCATCAGACTATTTTTTCTCCTATTAACGCAGTTGCCTCAAAGTGCAAACTTCATTAGTTTTTCTTAAAGTCCCATCTGAACCTAAGGCAATAAATCAATTTTTACTGGTTTTTTTGAGATCTGAGTTCCTTCCAGAGCTGCAGTTCCCTCAGTGGCAGCCCCTTCAACTCCTGCAGTGATGAAGTGTGCTGAGCTTGCTCCCATCCTGAGTTTACATCCCTTCCACCTACCTTCAGGAAAGCTGAGCTGACAGCAAGCTCACCACTAACAGTAATGAGATGCAGTTCTTAAAACCCACACTGAAGATATTACAGCTCTTTGGTTAGGTCAAGCCATGCATTTAGCCTGAATTGTCTACTAACACACCTTAAACAAGGTTTTCTTTTTTTATTTCACTGTCATATTTTCTCTCCCCTCAATTTTTAAGTCTTTAAACAACTGGGAGTAGATCAGAAAAGCATCAAACACCACAAAGATTTATTTTTTCTTTTTTTTCCTCTTGACAGCTTTAGTACCTGGTGAAGGTGCAAGCTTGATAAACGTCAAAGCCCTTATGCAGTAAAAGCATCCACAAGCTTGGAGTCTTATCTGGCTTTCTGGAGTATGCAAAATTGGATTGCCAGTCTCAGGAGAGTGATCTCATACGGGATTTTCTAATTCTTCTATTGGCAACTCCAGCCTGCAAGTGAATAACAGTTGAAAGCTGTTCACCCAAAGCTACTTAAAACTTGAAAGCTTCAGTCTCTTACCAGTGTGGCTATCTCTGAGAACTCCTGCCGGAGCCACAAAGCATTCCCAGCACTTCATGCACAAAGATGACGGTTTCACAACCACCATTCCAGCTGGTTTGCTGCCCACTTCCACACAGATGTGTCCGCTTTCCTACTCAGGCACAAGGGGGTTCTGGGAACAGGGTACTGGGAAGGATGTTTTGCGTTGCACAGAAAGCTTTTCCAGCAGCAAGATGGTTACTGGCTTGGCTCTAATTCTGGCCCCGCATTTATTCACACCCATTTATTTTGAAAAAGAGACGTTTTCCTTGAGCTAAAATAACACCTTTCCTTTGGCAGTCAATAAGCAGTTTTGCAGAGATTTTTTAAGGCAGAAGGCAGCACTAGGCATCCATGTATTAGTCATTAGTTATTTGGTGTTAAGTGATTAAAAAACTCTTCTCCCTTGCCAGGATATAATTCAACTCTTTTGAAATAATTAGCAAATTGTTATCTCCGAAAAGGTGTAATTCTGATTAAGTGAGGCTATTTTTCTCCTACACTGTGCTAATCACTGCCTTTCACTCACAAACAGACAGAACCACCTTGGATATCTAAGCTGTACTGCAGCATCAGGCCCCAAATAATGCAAGAGGAAAAAGCACCCACAGGCTCATCTTAATTTTTACTGCATACCTTCCTGCTCAGTGGAAATTGTCAAGCCCTTCCTCTTCTTCTCCCACCAGGAACAAATAACTTGCAAATCGATAGTCATTCCAGGCATTGTAATTTTAGTTAACAACCTATTTTATTAAATTTGGGAATCTAGCATTGGAGCAGCTCTTTTTTTTTTTTTTCCCATAAGTTATGAAAGCATTTTCTTTTTGGCTTGGATTTTCAAATTAAAATGGAGAAGCACTTTTTTCTCTCAGAAGTAGAACCCGAACCTTCACATTACAGCTTCTGCTTCTGTCAGGCTGCAAGGGTGAGTCAGCAGAGAAGTGGAGGAGAGAGCTCCCCCAAACATACCAGACAGCAACTGGAGTCTCAGGGGGAAGGGGGAGCTTTCTTTAAAGCCCTACAGCTCTGGGGTGTGAATTTGAATCTGAAATATTCAGGGCTGGATTTCAATAATTTGTAGAAAATTGATAATTCTAAAAGAATAATTCACAGAAAACCAAAGAGAAAAAAATAAGAGTCTGGGAAGATGCGGAACTGTGTGATAAATGAGGAGACCTTCACATAATCCTACACAGCAGTGTACTGGTGTTTTATTCTTTGTGGTCACCAGGTGCTCAACACAATGAAACTCTGGTGTCAAGCTCTGTATAGCACTGCTATAAGCCACAGTTAGGATGATCAGAGGGGAAGAGTGATTTGGGAGATGATTTGGGAGATGTATCTCAGTCTCTTCAATCTCCTGTTCTTTCTACCATAAGAAAGCATCAGGTGACTGAGTAATTCAGGTAGCTGGATGATTCAGCTACCTGGATTTTCCCAAGCAGCATTAAAACTCTGTCAGCACTCACTGAAATGAACTCCCTTAAGCTGTGTTTGCTCATAACCAATGCACAGTATCTTTTATGTAATCATCTTTTGTGTATTCTCTGAATAAGGAAGCAAAATTTTAACACTATCAGAGGTAGTTCCTGAAGATGAAATAAGGCAGCTTTCACACTACTGAACTCATGCTCCATGCCCTGATTGGTACATTGAATTAATGGGGCTTCAACGGAATGTCAGTATTTTACTTGACTGGAGGTTCATAACTTCTTACACTGAGTTTCAAGGTCTGTTCTTCAACTCTCTGTAATTATAATTGGCAGAGGGAACTGCTTTACAGATGACCCTCCTCCCCAAGTGACATTCCCACAAATAGAACTGAGCTCAGTGTAGTTTGCAGCACTTAGGCAGAGCTTTGGACTGTATCACAGAGTCTCCTTTAATAGGTTCACCTCAGCAGATGTAAAGTCCTATTGAATCATAAAGGAAAGATCATTTGAGAAGTCTGTAGACGTTTCCCTGATTGCCTGTCACTGAAAAGCAGCAAGTAAAAGATTTGAGGGAAAGGGTCCCTTAGAGTCTCAAATCTGTAAATCTGCCATGCTACATAGACCCTGCATATTTAAAATTAGGGTAGTTTAAAGAATTCATTTCTCTTAGAAAGGCTGTGCATGCTATGCATAGCATCCTCTGCTCTGCTGCTGGTACCTTGTACTTTTTTCATGACAGAATCTATTCATTTAATCTGCTCCCTTCTGATTTAGAGCTTGATAACATATGGCAAGTCATCAAACAGAAATTATCACTAATAGAGAACTGCCAATCAATATCCATTATGCCCAACAAGATGTGACTGAGCCTGGTTTTTTACAAAACATATTGATTCGCAGAGCTGATTTCCCTGTCATTTCAAACATCTCCATGGGATATTTCTATTGAGCTCGTTGAATGCATTCGCTGCAATGAAGCAGATGCTTATTTTCTCTCTGGCCTGAAGATTATTTATTTTGCTTTTGAGTTAATCTGAAGGCCATATATCAAAAAACCCTATCTGTTATATAAGAGCAAAGTCAAATCTCGAAGGATAAACAGAGGAGGATGACACAGATATAGTATTGAAATGGTTTAAGGTGACATCATTACATAGCGTTTCATGCAAGCTGCAAGACATTTCTGTGGGATATGAAGTTGTTTGCTTGCTGGAGTATAGTCAGGACAAAATGTGGCCATGGCTCCATGGGTTGTTGGTGCCTTTCTGCCTGGTTCAACAGTTCTACAGAGGGGCTCGGATGCTGACAACCACATCTCCTTTGCAATAGGAATGAGTCCACACAAAATGTCCGTTGGAGTTGAGAACTGGCACAAAGGTAATAATGTGCAAGGTTATCTAAACACCTTCCTGACTAGGAATGGCTCTTGCCCTGATTCTTGGGTGGACAGATGATGCTGAAATTAGGGAGAATGTAATAATGTCCCTAAATAGTCACAGGAAGAAGAAAACAGAGGAATACCTTGCCCATAGGGAGAATTTGGGACAGAAAAACATGGAGGTTGTCCATCTTGTCTCACCAGGTTTCAAACAGCTTTTCAGTATCTGTAGTGTGAACACAAAAAAAGGGAAGAGCTGCCGTTATTGTCTATGCTACCAGAACGTGAATGTATTTGGTGTTTCAGAGAGTAGCCCAGCCCTTATCACATGTTTAAACCATCCAGGGGGTTGCTGCCTTGGCATCATGGCCACATGTCTGCTCTGCCTGAGGTGGCTAGATCAGGGCATGAGTAAAGGCCAGGTTATGCCTTGAACTATGCAAAGTCCACTTTGTCAAAAGTGTAAGATTTTGCCCACTGTATCCTACAGTAAATGACATAGAAGGTGAGAAATAGGGGGGAAATAACCCTTCCAAGCTCTCAGCAGTAGAGAATTTCACCTTTGAAAGACCAAATGGGTCATCCTCTCAAAGCAAACTGTACCTTTGTGTTTCTAATATGAGTAACACTATCTCTATCCCTTCTAAAATCCACTAACAGCTTTTGACTCAGTGACTCTCTTAGGGAAGTGAATTTCACAGCTTGAGTAATTTTCAATTCTTTGAAACCTGCAAGTCATTAATTTAATCAAATGAACCATTATTCTTTGGTTCTGGGGCTTAAAAAGAGGACCGATCCGTTTTTCACCCTGTCCATCAATCTTGCAAAGGGAATTGCTGTAGAATTTCAATTAGAGGCAGCCACACTGCTTGCGACTTTTTACAGTAAGACTAGAGAAAATCACAACACATATGTAACATGGGGATATACTGGCTGTGTAGGGGATGAACCTCCATCACAAGTAGTGGAAGCAATAGTGCCTGTGGATTGTGCTGCTTCTTCGATTTCCACCTTATTCTTTATGTCTGTCTGCCCAAGATTCTTCAGGGAAATCTCCCACACCAATGAAATTACTTCCAAAATGCAGATATCAATACAAAAACTGGAGAAGCCTGAGCAACCACACCCAAAAACAGAGTGGGAGACTACATTAGAAGTCAATTAAAAAGGGAACCAAAGCAGTGGGTAGTAGATGAAACTATGTTGGAAGAGCATAATGCAATCTAGCAGTGTGCAGCAGACCTCTGCTCACAGGGGCACTTGCCAGGACCTCTTATTCTGTAGCTCTTTACCTAAACAACCAGTTTATATGTCCAACAGGTAATTTGTACTTCTGTATAACTGTAATTCTTAAGTTATTTTGAAAAAACACCTTTATTCTGCAACAGGTAAATCCTAAAATGTGTGTACTCAACAAAGACTGAAAAGGCTCTCAAGACTAAACAGTCCCAGACACAAAAGGCAACTTCAGATGTTTTTTCATTAATTTTCTCTCATACACTTTGAAAAGTTAACGAAGACACTTAGAATAGTCCATAACTGAGTGTCCTTAGGGGAACTGGATAAGGATTTGTTCCTGCAGATACACAAAGACACATTAGTATTTCTACAGTGTTTGAGTAGAGGACTGGGTGTTTGTTTTCACAGAAGAAGATTCTGAACACCCTAAAAATCTACTTGGTTTGCACATTCAAAAGAAGTACATCTTTGAATGTGAAACCAGACTGTGGCAAGAAGTTTCCTCTAGTTTAAACTGAATGTTTATTTCAATTATCTCTTCTTACCTCTATCAAAAAAAGCCCCACATTAACAACAATGCAGTCATAATCTCTCTTTTCATATGCATGTGTACAGGAAGATGCTGCTCATGGTACTCTTTGGGCCCAAGTGATCAATTTTGGTTGGGACTACTATATTTTCTTTTTGCTTTTTACTGGTTTGGGAACTACTATGGTACAAAAGTGTAGGACACCATGAAAAACACTAGGCATACCCTTGAGATGATTATATCTGTCTCACTCTCCAATTTACCTTCCCAGGTGACAACGTTTGCTGGCCCATTGGCGGTGGCCAAGGAGAGGGTGGACACCTGGCTGCCTCACAGACAGGCCTGGGAACATGCAAGGAATTGTATCTGGGTTTGAGTTGTGATTTGCTAGATCTGACTTGAAATTGTGGTTTCCCCGATAGAAAGTGGTGGCATCAGCTGCAGTTCCAAAATCATGGTTAGTCTGTGATTTGTGCATTAGAATAGGACCAGACATAGTCTGTTTTATAATACTTAACCAGAGATTGAACACAGCCCTTTGAGGACAAGGACATACTGATCCTGGTAAGCTTTTCACTGTCTTGTTTTGAAAATCTTTCAAGAGTCAGACTCCTGGGAGTAGAGATAGATCCAGAATCCCAGCAAGCATCTCCCCCACAGTCCTCAAACCAGCTACCTTTTTCTGTTGAATTAACAAGAGCAACCAATGGGCTCTCCTTGCCACCTGTGACTGAGTTACCTGAAGGAAAGGCAGCAGGTTGTTCATAGTTTTCTCACAGCTAGGTAAGGCTATGTCTTAGTCTAACACACACATCTCATTGTTTGCTTGATTTGGACAACAGCATTTGTTTATATGATGATTCTCTTGACTGCAGTGATTTTATTTTATAGGAAATTACTTGGAGTGCCCGTGTAAGTGGGTTACTTTTAAATCACAACTGCAGTGACTCACATCTCACATCTTTCGCTTTCTGAAGATAAAAACACCAAAATCTTCTCTTTCATTGTGTAAAATAGACTGTGTTCCTGTGGTCACCTGTGCAGACCTCATCTATTTGAGTTTTTCTCTCCTCCTTAGCACCTGGGATGCACCAGATAATGGCCCTTATAGAATGCTCTGCTAATCGTCTCCAAAAAAAAAATTGGAAAACGTTTTGGGAAAGCCTTGCCTGACAGGATTGCATTTGCATTTTTATGGGCACATCTCATTGCTGGCTTATAGAGATCTGCAATTAAGACAGTCAGGCCATTCTCTTTCATTTCCAGCCGGTGTCCTCCCTGACAGGTCCATTGAAAGAATATCTTTCATTAGTCCCTGTACACATGACCTGGCAATCTGGGTAATTACATTTCATCTCATTATCTTGAGTCTGGTTGTTCCAAAATACCAATTCAAGCTTACTCCATATGGCAAAAAGGCAAACTTTTCATCTGTGTTTCACCATCACAAAAGGCAAACCACAAAAGGCAAACCTTTTTGTCTATTTTACCAGCACAGACCCACTCTTCATGCCAAGGCCATTATAGAAATTATCAAATGTGATCAGTCCCCAGAACAGTCCTTTAAAACAATTCATTCCAACTCAATTAGCTCCTCTTCCAGCACAATTTGTCTCCTCAGTTACTTTATCCACCTGTAATTCACCTGTTCATCCTCTTTGGCTTACCTTTTCATGTCCCAAACAGCCTTCAACTCAGAATTTTTCTGCAATTCAAGCAGATTAGTCCCACTGCATTTCTCTGGTTTAGAAACAAATCTCTCCAGACCGATAGACCCCACTACTCTGTAACATTCACCTCCAGAAAATCCAGTTACCTTTTTGTAATGTTTCCTAATTATCTCCACATCCTTTAATTATTCTTTCCTCCAGATTCACCCTAATGCTTCCCCTATCTTCATGGTCAGAGTAACACCCTGCTGCCTGCTCCCTTCTCTCTCCTTGCCCACCCTCTTTTGGACACCATGTGTGTCAGTAGCTGCCTGCTTGGCACTAAAATAGTCTCTTCTTTTGCAAGTCCATGAGTGCATCTCCTGTGCCAAAACCTCTTTTCACCGAGAGTGCCAGATGTCCCAAAGCTCAGTCATATTGAGTTCTTCTGAATTCTTGCCACCATCTCAGATGAAATGATTTTCATTTCCTATGTGCTTGTTCCCTACAGGAATGTTAACCTTGCCTCCATATTTTCCATCTTGCAAAGAATTAAGTCAAAATAGCCACTATACTCCAGGCCATATCCCAGTTACCTCTAATATTGTCCCCATTGTGTCATAACCTATGTTCTCATTCCTTGCTATCTTTTTATTTACAAGAATATATTCTGCTCTATCTTAAGAAGAAAGATTGTCGGTTTCCAAAGAAAATAATATAAATTCTACAGTTTTAAACAAACTATGAATATGAGCTAAACCAGTCCAAATTCATCTAAATTAATAATACTTAATTTCCTGGAAGTTATGAATTTTGATGCTTAAGAATAGTTTGCGATATTAAATAGCCTTCATTTAATTTCTTTAAGATACAAAATCTCTCCTCCAGGGGAATAGAAGATCTTATTAACCAGTATTTATAGAAATTCTAGATCAGAAAGTTACTCCTTGGAACTGCCCTAATCCTGAGAGGGATTTGGGGGTTGAAGAAGCTTTCAGATGCATCCCACATGTGCCATCCATCAGGCCTGACTCTGCAGACTCTGCTTGGCCTATTAATTACCTCAGTCTCAATAACCAAAGCCTCTTATGAAATAATAATGTGTTGCTCAGGCGAGCTGATATGTTTAATTGTGTATATTCCAGCCCATGGCTCTATTAGTGTTTATCAATAGAGACATAATTACTGCACCTTATCCAGCACTGATTTATCAGTGATCCTTTTCTTCTAAATCCAGTTTTAGGTAATTTTGTATGTGATAGAAAAAAATGAGAGGTATCTAAAACTGAAAGGCCCAAACCATGCTTTATTCATAACCAGCGCACAGAAAAAGGCCAATTCCTCAAACCCAATTTCAGTTGAACTTGATTTATAAATAAAGAGTGGCCAAACAGGAGAACTGAGTGGGGGAGAGGATTTAAAGGGAAGTGAGGGAACAACGTCTCCCCTGAGGGCTGAGATTTCATCTGCTCCTTTTGGCAGATATCTGACAACTGACAAACCACGGGAAAATAGAGCTGACAGTAAGAAATGGTGAACGCAGCTTGTTAAGCAGAAGACCAAATGACACTGCTGTAATTTGCCAGCATCTATTTAAAGAAGAAGCTACAAGGACTTTGCACAGACCTTGACAGGGGACTCTGGGAGATTTGTTGTCCCCGAGTTTCCCTCCTGTTCTTTCTAGGAATGCAGTTTCCAAAGGCTGAGATTGCATTAAGTTAAGGGTGTTGAAGGGAGGCAGGGATTAGCTCTGTGAGATAAAGCTAGAGGTGGAAGAAGAGCATCTTGCAGTGTGCTGTTGGGGAAAGAACAAAGGAGCATGTTAAGAATTTAAGAGCTGATGTTCTACAGATTAGTGGAAGGGAACCTTCCCTTTTCATTAATATCCAGTCCCAGAAAGTCTCCACAACATTTACTGGGGGCAGACCCCAACCTACTACAGTGCAAAGTCTTGTAGCTAAAAGGGATTTTTCCACCCCTCTCTTCTCCCCCGATTTCAACTTTTATCATTTTTGTCCTTTTTTTTAATCACTTTTGTGTTTTTTTCCCGTGTGAAAAATGAGTTTTGCATTCATAATAGTAGCTTCCTGCATCCATTTTATTCCCAGAACAAGTGGATAATCTATCCTCTATGCCTGGACCTATTTTCCACTGAGTCATGGAAAAGCAGGACTACTGCACCTTAGCCTAGACAAGTCCCTATTTTCACTTAGGCAAGCTGGTGTCAGGCTCCAGGAGCCCAGGCAACAGGCACTGACACTCCACAGCTGTGAAGGCAGCCCACAGCACTCACCGCTCCATGGGTGCAGAGCCAGAGGTGCTTCCATGTCACACTTTTGTGCTGTAGAGTTCAATCTACAAAAAACCCCAAACCTTAAAACCAAAGAGAATACTGAGGGGAAAGGAGAAGATCAGAAACTGAATCACACAGTGAGTACCTCTGAAAATACAGTCCCAAATTACTTGATTGTCTTGCCTTGGTCACATGGTAATTGATGCTAATCCTGAAGCTGTAGTGGAAAGTACTATATAGTACACATGTGATTTGAAAGAAATGGCTTTAGGCTTCTGAATTAACAAGTCACATTTTTTTTCTTCCCTCATTCAGGCTCTGCAGGTGTTTGTTTTACAACCAAAGAACTTAGAAAAGATATGAACGAATTTTTTCCCCTTTCTTTTCCTCCTTCTTTCCCACCTACCTCCAAGCTTCTCAGAGCACTAAATTCACTTGCAGCAAATCCAGCCCTCGGTCCGCGGAAATTCTCCTCCTCCTGTTGCCCTTCACTACTGACAGCAAGGACAGCATTTTGCTGTGACTTTTAAGCTGTCTCTGTAATGAAGCAAGAGGCAAAGCACCCAAAACAGATTAAGGGACTTTGCACTTGGGAACTGGCCCCAGGTCACAGAAGTATGGACTTGACAATCCAGACACAAGAGGTTACTGCTCTTCAGCTCCATCAACACAGGTCAGCTGAAATTTCCCTCGAAATTTCACATTATGTACAAGGTTTTGAAGTCTTTCTGCCCTCATCCCCTGAAGGAGACTGATTTATATATATATATATTTTTTTTTTGTAGCAGCAAAAATTAGCCTGTGATTATATAATTACTGGGAAGCTAAATCCATGGTTGTTTCCCTGAATATGATGGCATTGAAAGTATTTAAACTAATGCTTATCTCTGCACTTCTAAAATTGCTGGGATCAAAGTTCAAAATTGTAAACTCCAGCAAAAAGAGGTCATTGTCATATGTTTGTATAACACCTAGCAAAATGGAAGCCTAATCCTGCTTAATCCCCTAAGATTTACCGTTCTTAAAAAAAAAAATTGGTTTTTAAGCAAATATAAATCCACACACGTAGAATATGAGGTGTCCAGTTCTACTGGTGTGAAATGCTACCAATTCCATATGAAATTGCTTGAAATGGAAGCCTATTGCAGGACTAAGCCTTAATTCATTTTGTACTACTATTTATTGAAAATAAACCATACATAGACACCCCCCCCCATAGGGCTGTTAAGGAGCTAATTATAAATTTTAGTTATAACAAGATAAGCATTGCCTCCCATTTTACAGACTGAAAAGCTGAGAAAAGGATATGAAATGAGTTTCCCTGAGCTACAGAAGGAGACATTACTGAAAAGCAATGTGAATGCAAGGATTAGGGGGTTGCTGTGAATGACAGGCCAGGGACAAATTTTTAAACTCACTGTAGTAAGTGTAATGACTAACTTAATTTTTTGCATATGAATTCCTTCTCTCTGGCTCATTAGTCCTACAGCTAATGAGTTCAGATACTTCACTGTGCCCATGGTGGGCTGCTTTCAGGCCTTGATCACACCCAGGTTTCTTCAGTCCTCATTGGTATATGTGACCCTTGGCATCAAATCCCAGCCTTAGGGTAAAACAGTTTGCATATATTATCTGCAGCCAGACAATATCATATGGAAGCTATGCAATATGTTGGGAGAAGGGAGGGACAGATCTGATTTTTCCACACAACTCTACATGCCATCTTTCTTTGTGCCTTACTGTATTGCCAGTATACTTAATTTTACCAACTCTCCCTTGCCACGCTGGCTCCAGGGCTCACAGGTAAGCCAGCGTGGTTCCCCATGGCACACGGTTTGTCCATATTATCTATTTTCTCCTGCTCCCCACCTTTTTACTTGTTGTTTTACTTTGTAGGTAGTTGCTCATTCATTGATTCAAGACAGTAATAGAACAATGATCAAGTAAAAAGCCCCCAGGCATAAACATGGCAAGAGAAAAAAACAGAGAAGGAAAAAATGGAACCTTGGGGAAAAAAAAAAGGCCGCACAGAAATTTTCTAAAATTATATTATTCCAGTGATACTGTAAAATTTTTGACCTTAAGCAAAGGAAAGTTGATGACTCTAATAGAGTTTCCCCATAAAGCTTTGTCTTTCTCTTTCCTCCTGAAAAAAATAACCTAATCCTCCTAATATATTTTTTCATTCTTTCCTTTTAAGCAAGACACTTTCCTGCCCTATCAGGGTAATCAAACCCGTGATTCACAGGGCTGGCTTCAAGCTACTACCCTGGGCACCAAATAGCACTTAAAGGAAATTAATCTGAATTTTTCGTTGTAGAAAGGGCATATTTTCACTTTATTTATAAATTAAATAAGGAAAAGTAGAAAGAAGGGGGAGCAGAAGTGGATGAAGGGTGGAGCTCATTATGAAACCGCAGGGCAAAATTGGTTCACATTAGAAATGCTTCAGAGCTCAGCATTAACTTTGTTCCCTTGTAGTAAATAAACGAGTGAGCAATAAGAAATATGTAAGTACTGCCAGGGGGGTTGTAGATTGGTAGACACAGGGGTTTGTTTAATGTCTCCCTCTACATGCATATTGTAGTTGATATTAAAAATTGGATATTAGAGTTTGCCTCGGACTATTCTATTTATTATTTGTGCTGTGATGGAGAATGAAATTCTGCATCCTGTGTTTTATGCGTGGTTAAGCCAGATAATCTAATCATCTCTCCTGGCCCTACACTCTACACAGCTGGAGGTTGCAATAAGGATTGGAAGACTCCATCTTATTAAATACCAGAACAAAGTCACCATCATTATTTCGTGCTTTGAAGGAATACATCAAGAGGAGTGCTCTGTTGAGTCAGATGATCTGCAAACATAAAATGAAGCTATGGTCTCTGCTGAGAAGTGTTTGTAGCTTAAGGTGAGAGAAACAGGCCAGAGAGGAGGGACAGGTCAGTGGACATCCTTTCTGATGCCAGTCAGTATGACTGGATCCTGGATTCATAGAAGTCCTTTCCCTGAAGATGTAGCAATTCACCAGACACTTAACTGTTCAACAGAGCCAGGATACCTGTCCTGTGCCCCAAGGCTACGTGTGGACTTTGGGAGAAAGGAGCCACGCTAATAACAAATTGGGTGGACATGAGTTGTTCTCTGCAAAGCCACACAGGAATCTACTGGCCAAAGCCCACCTTTCCTTTTCTTTGGATGTCCAGGGGTGGGAGATGTACCCATCCTGCTTGTCCTGCTTCTGTAGGGCCAGCTAGAGAACTGGGACCACAGTGCAGAGCGGATGATCTCTAGTCGGGGACAGAGACATAAGTAAGACACATCTCAAAGGCTGGTTGTTGAACTGTGTTTGATTAAAGGTCTTTTAGCTCAGATTGTCTGTGTCCAGAACAAAACAGACAGGCTTAAACTTGGTTAAATGGCAGCTACAATGAGGGAAAATATCAAATTACTACAAAGTCTTTGGAGAGAGGTAAAGTGTTTCCAAAAAATAAGTGGATACTGCTCAGAAAACACAGTAGCCTTTACTGGAGCTTTGATGTGTGCTATCTAGTTCTTCCTGATAAATTTGTGATGCTGTCAAGTTGAGCATATTTTTCTATGTCTGCATATAATTCTGTTTAGGATTGTGAAGGACTCGAAAATGAGATCCAAACACTGTCAGACTTTTAATTTGGGGATTTCAGATGCTCATTCAAGGTTTGTGTTACTTGGGATAAGCCATTTGGGGATGGACAACTGAGAGCCATGATACTGGTCTCTTGTCTTGCAGCCTTACCTGCAGCCTTTCTCCTTTATTTCAGTCCCACTACCTAGGAAAAGCACATTATCTGTTGTGTGCTGTGCTATTCACATCTAAGTGGTGACCTTTTAGAGGAGTTAACAATTTTACTGGAGGAGAAAAAAAAGAAGGAAAGGAAAAATGTTTTTTATCTGGTTCTATTATTTTTAAAAGTTTCACAAATGGAGATAGTATGTGCCATGTTATTAACACTTGGGAAGATGGGAAGGGCTGATATTTGAACAGGCTTTTGCTCTTTTCTCTACAAAGGCAATGAGCACAAATTCCAGATTCTCATCCTCCTAAAGGTCAAACAACTTTAGTAAAAACCCAAGGGAATGGCCATACTGTCTGGCACCATGGAGCACAAAAGCCCTTAGGGAAAAGTAAAACTGCACAGTTGTATATAATGTGTTCCCTAAGTCTCCTGTGGCATGTCTATTTAGTCCAAGGAGCTCTCTTTTCCAAGTATTTCTCAAGCCTTCCTTTGAACCCGTGTGAGACTGCATCCAGAATATCCCCAGGAAATTAATTACACAGATCTACCACGAATTGAAGAACCAGCTCCTCTTGCTCTTTTTAAATGTAGCTCCCACTGCCAAGGGGAGCTTGGGCTCTCAGTCTTTGGCCCCTTGCTCTTGTTTAAAAGTAGATGGTAAACACTAGATCCCTCTCTGCCCTTTCTGAACATTTATACCCACTTCTGCTACTACTTTTTCTTAGAACACTCCCTAGCATTTTAGTTTTGGAAACTTCGACTCTGGTCTTTCCTTTCTAACTGCTTGCTAAGCTGTGCCTTAAAAGATTTCAGACAGCTTTGATTCTGTAATTTTTATCAGATATTGGCTCACTCCTTCAAGGGTTGATTGTATGCTCATAACTTATTTTCTTTGCTCTTTTTAAATTGTAATTATACTTCCCATAGGACAGCTGTAGTGTTTTATATACGCAAAACATCCTGAAACTTTAATGTCAGTCTAGCAATGGGGAATTCAGGATCTAAATGCAACCATGCATTCATTTTTCTTCTACTGTTCATAAATTCTTACAATAAAAAAGCTTCCAAGTAAGATGACTACCTTTAAGTCATGTCCCATCAAGTCTTCCTTTATTTTGTCATTAGTCAGGAACTGTGTCCTGGTTTTTGGGGAAGGGAAAAGTCTTGTAGAGGAGGAAGGAAGGAGTATGCTGGCTAGATTTTCCTTCTCTTTCATTCTAAATGTCTTTTATATTTGCATGGCAGAAAACAGGCCTGTTTTATGCAGCAGGCCAGGACAAAATATGCAGTGCTATTCCTTTCCCTTTTCTCATTTGTGCAAAACCAAGAGAGTGCTACATTATCTGAAAAGCAGAACAGACTTATCTGTCACTTGCAGACCTTGGCTAATGTATGTTGCCATTGTCCTAGGAATAGTGTCTTAGTGATATTAATGTAATAGAGGCAGTACAAAGGCATGGCATTAAATCAAAGCCAACTCTGACCTTTAGAGGTTAAAGAATCAAAAGCAGGGAGTTGCAGATGTTCTTTTTGAAGCTCCCTGGAGATTCCCTCCACCACATCCAAGAAAAGCTCATGTTACTTCAAGTATGTTTGCACACCGTGGGGTGCTGAGGGCTTAACCGTGCTGGATCCAAGTGACATCTTGGAACTGAGTTGAAGCTTAACCAAGAAAAGCTCAGTCATCTTTCCAGTACATCTACACACATCCCTGTTCTGTCACACAGTGCTACAGAACATCAGTCTCAGTGGTCAAACAATGGATGCCATTTCCTGGCCATGGATCAGCAGAGGTGGACCCATGGTTGACATGGCAGGGACCAGTCCTGTCACTGCAAAGTCACCCCCACGAGGGTACAGACATAGCCAGGTGATGTAATTATTTCTTAGTTCCTCCACTGCCTCTACTTTCTGCCAGTTTTCTGTCAGGTTAAGATACTGAGCTGGTGACATCCAAGACAGCTACAAGTGAAAAGTAGAAGGTGTCACTGGAGCCTGTTGATCCCTCTTGGCACTGGTCCCTGACATTATAGCCAGTCATGAAATAGACATCACAGAAGTATCAGAACAAACAGTAATGTGGGATTTCCCAGGAAGTTTTCTCATCCAAGTGCAATGTTAATTAAGCCTGACCCTGCCTAGCTTGCTGAAATAAGCAGGAGGTGTCAGGTCTTTAAGCTAAACAGATTAACAGCCAGGTAGGATATAAAATATCACACAGCCCAAAAGGGCTAACACTCAGCTTGATGTTGACAGTGCCTTACAAAGCAGGTTAATTAAAGTAGTAGTTTAGTTTTCTCTTCTTTATATACATTTGCTCATAGAAAATTATTACTTTGAATATTTCCCTGGGTTTTCATTAATTATGCAACCTATTACAACAAGGAACTAATTAGGAAATATATCTGGGTTTGGAAACAAACCGCATCAATGCATTTTCACAAAGGGTTTTCATCTTCTTGAGACAAAGATCGCTTTCAGCTATAATTAAGGCTGATAAACCTGGTAAAGAGGAAATTAACAAAAATCACAGCATGTCGAGCAGCTCAAAGGGCTTATGAAAATATACTTCTGAAAATTAAAAAATAAAATCAATACACAAGTGAATACTCCTCATGACATTCTTAATTATACCAAGAAGTCGTGGGGGTTTTAGCAAATCAAGCATTCCCTCTGACTTTTTACACTTTGATGTTTCATGCCATTTAATTGTTGCTGAGTAAGAGTGGAAGTCACTTTTCCATACACATTAAGGGAAGCAGGAATCAGCAATAAATTCCTTGAAAATGGCTTGCACAAATCATTTCCTTAATCAAGAGAACTAGGAAGCACTGCCTGATTTACTGCTCCTTTTTATAATGCAAGTTTGTCTTTTGAGAATAGGTGTCAGCACCCCAGGGCCTTGTCTCAGGTTCTACCCTTGATTTATTCTCAAGTTCTGGGCAGGTTACTTAACCTCTCTCAAACTCACTTTGTCTTCCTATAAAATGGACAAAGGAATTTTTCATCGAAGTCCTCGATTGGCTCTGCCTGTAGCAAATGTTTATAATGTTCTCTGTGAACTTAGTACCATAAAAATGAGAAGTATTGAAATATGACACTGTTTCAGATGCCACCCAGGTTCCCATTGGAGCCTCCCTGTTCAATGTTCTTAAATAGCAAAGGAACTTGTGCCATATTCCACACCATCTGTGAACTGTCCATGAAGGGTAATAATCTAACTTTATCCTGGAAATCTACAAGGTAGGTTCAGATTGAAAAGTCTCTTAAAAGTAAAAAAAAAAAAAAAAAAAACAAAAAAAAAAACAAAAAAAAAAAAAAGGAAAGAGGCTGAAAACACAATCAGATCATCAGATCACAAGTTATAAGTCGTAGACATGACAATTTCAGCATAACAGCAAGAGGCATTCTGTTCCAAATGATGACGAGATCCCACCATTTTCATCTCTCACATGAACACTTTCTAGAAAACCATGAATCTTCACTGTAACATTGTCAGCCTCCAGTTTCCAAATAGTAATGGACTGAATTTAAAGTGTTGCAGTCTTCATGTTGTCAATTCTGCCAGAGTACTGAATGTGACACATGGGGTAAGCAAAGAGATCCTGTAAGTAGCAAGACTAATGGGATGCAGAATTATTGGGATGCTGACAAAGCCGATATGCTTAACAAGCACCTCACCTACTGAGTCATTGATGGGGATAATAAATGGCACTTCTACAGGGACTCATCCCCCAGCAACACAAGCCCAGGAGAATGTACAAGTCTACTTCAAATTTGATAAAAAGGATAAATGCAAGTATCATCTTACTCATGATTGTGTCTGAAATTGGTATTGGTCTGCACCAGGAGACACTGCTGTCTATCCAGAAAGATAGGTGCAGATGGGTTTTCCACTGATGCTGTAAAGAAGATGGATTCCCTGCTATTTCCTTCAAGAATAACTGCTGTTGTTGAGAGGAGGGTGTAGTCATACTGCCCTGAGAGCAATGCTTTGAGGGTGGAAATAACATTGAGCTTCCCAGTTACCCAGTTTGCTCTGTGGAAACTACTTTTAGACAAACTGGCCAACCCAGGGGGCCATGAAACACTGTTGGTTTCTCAGAAGGAAGATATGGGTATGTAAAATGCACTCTGCCAGATCTCCTAGAGACTGTTTCTGTCACTCAACATGATGGTAGGGGTTGGTGGCTCTGTGTGGCATTGGTCAGAGATCAGAACTACACTCACTTTTGGTTTTCTCACAGCTTTCTAAGTCCACAAGAAATATTTCTTGAAAACATAAAGGGTTTTAGGAGACAATTTTAGACAGAAAGTTTTAGACAGAAATGATAGTGGTTTCCATTCTGAAAAGTATAGGCCAGTAAAGAGTAGGTTTTCTCTTTTAATAATGTGTGTCAGTCAACAAGAAGGTTATTAACCACACCACTGAAACTCTTTTTCTCTGTCTATATTTAAAGGCTGCATGTGTTGATCAAAGGGTGACATAATTAAATGTTCTTCAAATGTGAAAGCCACATTAGCCGAAAGCCTCATTTTGTGCTTGTTGTTTTTTTTCTTGTATTTCTAACAAATCATGGGCTGATTAATCATTTAGCAAGTACTAACCTCCTAAACATCCCCTGCACAAAAAGAGAATCCAATTCAAGCAAATATCTTTTTGACAAATAGCTTCAGCCTGCCTGATTTACGACCAGTGTGAACGGGTGGCATTGGTTATGGACTTCTCTTTGTGTTGGTGGTCTTGTATTCCCGACTGCTTGCAAGGACATGTGGAGAAATGCCTTGGTCTGAAAAGAAAAAATGTGATTTAGATCAGTTTGGAAATATGTGTCTTGACAGCATCCAACTCAAAAAAAGTGTAAGATATATAATTTTGGCTGTGCTTTAGGTAGTAAAAGTCATCTGCTGACTCTAAGGCAGGAAAATCAAGAATATGCTTACAGTTATGTAAGACTTAGATTGCCAACCACAAATTAACTTTGCAAATCATAAAGCTCTTCCAGAGAGGGTCATGTGAAACAAGATTTTATACAGACTGTAATAACATGAAATTAGGTTAAATTTGACAAGCAAAGCCTTTCCTTCTCTACTGCAAGTAGCAGCTCCACCGTAGGAAGTCACTTCCTACAGACAGAATCTGTCCTTTTCACTCTCGTTGGTGCATTTTTCAATGCTTTCACCTAAGCTGAGATGAATACCCTTTAGGGTCCCCATAGGACACAGCTTTCACTGCTACAGAAGGGCTGTGGCACATCAACCAGCCAGCCAGCCAGCCAGCTGCAGAGCTGTTCTGATCCAAGCCTCGGGTAGGAGACGATGATTGTGTCCTCCTACAAAGCTCACACCCCAGCCAAGACGTATGGTGTTACATGTGCAGTAAGTGTCAGAGCTTCCTTCCTGCCCTTCAGCCTCCTCCAACACCACCAACCTCAGCTAAAACCATTATACTCAGAGACTGGGGCTTCTCAATAAGAAAGAGACACTGGTCTTGTGGAAAGCAAATTCCTTGGCTATGGCAGAACAGCTCCCTGTCCATGGAATGTAATGAACTGGAAATACTCAACCTCTTGAAATATCTCACACAAGGTGGTCTTGGAATGGGAGTGGCAACTCCTAAGGTGTATTTATCTATGAGTTCACATCCATGCTGAATGAAGCAGAAAAGGTGTATAACACGGCTGTGACTGTTATATGAAGACTTGTATCAGTAGCAATTTACTTGTCAAGCAGGACACAAACCACCAGCGGCAGACTACAGACTACCTTGCTCCTTTCTTGCTGTGTCCTGTCAGGCTGGCCCAGCAACTGAGGATTATGTTTCCGAAACAAAAACAGGGAAAACCTTTGCAAATGGGGCCAAAAAAGAACCTTTCCTTTCTGAAGTGGAGACAGAGGTAGGACTGACAATCACTTAAGGTAAAGGGTTGAACAATAGCATGTTCATACCTTCTATACCTTTCCAATACCCCCTGTGTGGACTAGTGTCAGTTTTGCATAACAATGCAGAAAAAATCCAATCTACTGGAAACTGAATTATTTCCTTCCAGTGGCCTTGGGCACATGGCAGTGGAAACTTTTTAACTCTTCCTGAAAAGAACCTGGTTCTAATTGAGTCTCAGACTCAGGCCAAGACAAGGGAAATTCTACTTCTTCTTCATCCTCTCTAATTGCTCAGATTTTTATTTTCTTCCACTTCACTGCTTTCTTTGGAGCGGTTTCCACTGATTTCTCAAAAGAGAAACTTAAAGGAGTACAGTCATCAGTCAGCCTTACACAGCCTATGTTTCACCCGTTTCCTCTCCCATTTGCCTGTAAATACAAGTTCAAACAGAGTTTAAAGCAGAGCACACCCTTTGCACCCTCCCTGTCATCCCCATTTTTAATTACTGCAAACCTCACTGCTGTGCTGCCCACGGTTCCAACCAAGGACCTGAGCATCTTCTCACAGACTTTAGATTCTGGCAGTGTCTGAATCTTTCAGGTTGTTTTTGCATTCATCCCTCAAAGCTTTAGCCTTTCTCAGCCAACACTATGAGTAAAGTGCATCTCTTACTGCTTACATCAGCATTTGCCCCCAACAAATAAGACCCCCTCCTGCACATTGAAGCAGCTTCCAGGAAGAAACCGTTCCAGCTCTGGCACAGAAAGTCAAGCGCAAACCTTAGGAGGCTGATTTGGTACCTACATTCAAGATGACTTAAAGCAATTCCTTTCACTGCTTGCTGGAGAATGTCTTTACAAGAAGTGGGCCATGTTCCACCTCCTTACCACATGTACACAACTGAAACCTCTCAGGCTCTGCTCTTCAATTACTATACAAAGAGATAAGTCCAAACAGCCTTGAGAAAGAGACTGGTTTTTCACCACTGCAGGAGCCATAGGAGGAACCACAGCTGAAAGCCTGAACAGTTCCCTGTGCTGACCCCAGATGAGATTTCCTCCCTTGGTTTAGAGTACTTTCCCTCTTTGGGACAGGAGAATCAGATTTGGACACACACTGTAGAGAAGCCGTTTGGCCTTTATTGTAACCCTGTAAAGACTTCTTCCTCCAGCCAAACTAGCAGACATAATTAGAAAAGTAAAATAAAATAAATGTACTTGATTTCTCAGAAAAGAAAACATTTTAAAATTCTGTTACTTTGTCTTAAACATACAAGCATGAGTCTCCAAACTTCTATTCTCTCTATTCCTGTCTGGAGTGTCATATCATAGAATGAATGCACAGGGAATTCTGCAAAGGAAAATAAGTCTCTCTTAACCTCTCAGAACCCTAATTTTTTTTTTAATACAAAAGGCTGGAAAGGAACTGAACTTACTCTGTTGTCAAGGTACCAGTATTTTACAATAACTATTGCACATATTCATCCTAAGAGAACTGTGACTAAAAATAGCAAACATCATTCATACCGATAGGTAAAAAGATTTCAAAGTTTAACAAGAAGCATCTTTGTAGTATGGAAACAAATTTGCTACTCTTTCTCAAAGGCTTTTATTATTTTTATCAGCTACAGTTGCCTCAGGATCTCATCATGTGGGGCACTGTGTAAAAAACATGGAGTAGGTTTCTGCTAGAAGAGATTATGTTAAAGCAGATTCCAAATGGCAAAGTGTCAAAGGAGGAAAATAAGAGGAAAACTGAGGCATAGGGAAGGGTGGCTAGATGTCCAAAAAGGAATCTTCAGCAAACAGGCTTCACCTTGACTCCAAGATCCCTAAGAACCCTCTGAGGACTAAAACATTCTTCCTGTCAGTCAGACAAGGCAAGGAGGAGAAGCCCTGTGCGAGATTCCACCCGGACACAAGACCTGTTAGGCCATTGCTTTGTTTATCAATTAAAAGCTGGAATAACAGTCTGACCCTTGTGGGGAGGCTGGAGGGGGCCTGCGTGGGGGAAATGGTGGAGGCTTTTTCTCTGGGTCAGAAGGAAGTCAAACTGTACTTCAGTAGGGTGGGTTACTGGGCCAAGGCTTTCTCTAGTTAGTGGAGATGTGTTCATTTTCTGCCTCTGACCTTGGGATCATCTAGGGATGCCTTCTCCACATCAGTTTTCTTACACAATTTTTCCTCTGTTATTTAAGTGCTTTGATGACTGCTGATGAAAATTGTTCTGTAAGATACAGGTAGCATTATTCTTGAAAACATGCTTTTAATCAAAAAAAAAGGGTTTATAAATGGAGGGTGATCTTGTGCAGGTGGAAAAATTAGGGATGAGGATTTTCCTAAGTTTCTCCAGTAATACCTTCATAAAGTAGGGATAAAACACCATTTTTACTTCAAAACATAAGTTCAGTTGGTAAAGGCAGAAAAAAAAATAGAGTTGAGAGTGTATTTGAATCACAGATTTTCATTCAAGCCTATCTTTATGAATAGGATGACTTATTCTTTTTCTTAATGGTTTCAACTCAACCAGTAGAGCAGCATTTTAGCAAGCAAACATCTTCTGGAATGCAATTGCTCCATAAACAACCCCGTTTCATATCGTTTACGTCTGAGAAACACATCCCATTAGATCAGGACCAAAAAAAAAAGCATAGTGAACAAGCTTAAAATGTACTGCTAGTTTTGATATATATGCTGTTGTTCTTCCTAATTATTCTTCTAGTTGAAAACCTAGTTAGTTGCAAATGTCTCTTTCCCTGGAGTAGAGAAAAGAGAAGCAAATTTGTTTTGAACAAAAGCAAAAAAATCCCCAACAGCTACTGTGTAGGAATGAGGCTTTTTCCTTGACTTCTATCTGCATGTATTGGCAACATTTTCATACGCACTCCTTTTTTTTTTTTTTCATTTCCCTAATTTTCCTTTGGGAAAACAATACTACTGAATAGGCCTGAGTGCATTAATGAGATTTGAGGCAATTTGTCCTACATTCCTATCAGATAGAGATACTGAGGGAAAGATAAGCAAGTATAGTTCAGTTCCACAGTTTGAGACAATAATATCTTGATTAAATTTAAAATACATTTCTTGTTTCTGTACAGGGTCAACTCTAAAGATGTCATGTTAGGGACATGGGAACAGCAAACCATCTCTGAATATGGTCTCCAGCTGTTAGGTTTGAACCTTATGCTTCTTTTCTTCTGGGCACTGTTTTGCCAGAATGGCTGAAAAGAGGTTTTACCAAGAAGCAACCTGAAAATTGGGCTGCAAATTGCAACTTTGGAAGCTTCCATTTTAGAAGCAAAAAAGGTTAACCTACCAGAGAAAATATCTGTTCAACCTGGAGAGAAATCACTAAACATTTTGGGGACTGTTTCTAATTCAAATAGGCAGGCTGTGTACAGTGGGCAGAGCCTTTACAATCTTTTCTTGAGATCACTTTTGCTATTGAAATCTTCATGTAAAAGACTTGAAGGCTCCTATCATTGCCTCTCCACTTATGGAAAATGAAGGTACTGTTCTTCGTTCTTTATAGAAAAGCATCATTAAACTGTTCTAACATCTTGCAGACTGTATTGCAATTCTTTCACACCCTGAATTAATGGCAAAATGAACAAGGGCAATTATCAAAAAAAAGCTAGGATCATGCAGCATAAGATGCACTTTATTTCTTTGACAAGCGTAGTTTATTTTTAATTATTCCTTTTGCTTTACAGTACATTAATAAATGCTCTGGAGTGTATTTATATAAGTAATGAAATCTTAGTAATATCAGGCTTCACTACAAGCTTCTGATACTTGCTGACAAAGAAGCAAGGACCTTGGGGGAGATTTTGTTCACAAAAGATATTTCCATGGAAATTAGTAGCCCATAAATTAGTGAGGTTCTTCCCGAGGCAGGGGGATGCTCCTCAGCTAATATGAACTCTCTGAATTTGGGAACGCTTTTCTATCTAGTTTACAGAGAAAGAGGATGACTCATCCTCATCCCATCCTGAAAGAGGATGTCAAATTGTAGAGGCAGCAGAAACTACCTCAACCTGATTATAGATAGACCCAGAGCTGAAACACCAGCCTTTATAGCACTGGTACTAGTGACTGTCAGTGCCCATCAAGCCCTGATTATAACAATAGCAGCAAAATCCCTCCCCACACCTTTCCTACAGGGATCCCATCATAGTCAACACGCTGTTGGATGAGGAGTGAGGCTCCAGCGCTGCCCAACCCCAGGAGTTGGGATATTGCTACTTAAGGTGATCTCTAGGACAGAAACCTCCAGGATTTCAGCAGGATTTCACTGCCAGATCCCATGGCTCACACCACACACCTGCACTCGCTGTTGGCTGGTTGTAAAGGTTGTTCAAGGTGTAAAAACCACTATGGCTCTAAACAATGCACTCTATCCCCTGCAGCCTCCCTCACCTCTCCCCAGTGCAGGAGGAGGAAGGAGAGAGAGGACTCTTCCCAAGCAGGGGAAACACACATTCAGGCAAGTGTTGGCAATAAGTCTCAGAGCCCATCTATGCACTATCACATCAACTTGTCTTCCTTACACAGCAGTCATGGGATGCTTCAGGGTGGGATGAAGAAAGGAAGACTGCAATAATAGAAGGAAAATTAAAAGGAGATAGAGTACAAGTGGGAGAACAACTCTGCAGGTGAATTTCTAGTCGCAAGGGCGATAAATTACAGCCTTCTACTTAATGCAGACAGCAAGGCACTGAAGTCAAAATAGAAACTGAAGCTGGATAGAGACAGCAATAGTAACACCAACCTCCTTATCTTCGAGCTGACACGATTCGATTTCCACCAGTGTAGTGGAGTTTGACACATCTCTGTGGGGGACAGATGCACCTGCAGCTTAACAGCCATTCCTTCAGCTGCACAACTTCCTCTGCACCACCTGCTGTCAGCTCCTCTTAGACTTATTAGTTCTTGTGCTGAGTCAGACTTGTGTTTCAGGGTGGAAGGGCTCATTCTAAAACCCTTCAGGTTATATTTTGTGGTCAGTGGTAATATATGTAATAATAACTTCATCCACTGAAGGCTGGTGTTGGTACAGCATCTAGCATGTTAAAATTTTCATCCATGAGTAGCTATGCTAGAAATTACCTTGTGTCAACAGCAGTAGTAACAGTACAATATAACAATTCTTGGATGAGTTTTTGAAGAGTTCAGCAGAAAAATGCAGTTGATGGCATAAATTTCTACTAAAATACCTTCTACTAACCTCTGTCAAGAAATGTAGAGGCTTTCTGGTACACTCCTTCATTCCCCTTTTGCAAGCCTGTGAAAAGTATAGTGCAATCAAGTACCTAAATAGTATCCATCCTCCATCTCCCTCACTAATTCAGTCTGACTGCATAAGCATGCTCCCTCACTAACACAGTTAAAATCAGTCACAAGATAAGGCAATCACTCCAGACAAACTCAGGGCAAAGACTTTCCTATACTTCTTTTCTTTCAATGTAGCAAAGTGTCCCTGTTTGAAAAGGAGAAAAAACCAAACCAAACCAAAACAACAACAATGACGACAAAAAAACAAAACCAATAAAAAAACAGAGAGAGAAATAAACTCTCTTAACCACAGGATGGTTCAGAGTAAACACATTAGAAAATCATTTTCCATTCCTGGCAGCTGCCAGTTTTCTACCAGTTAAAAAATGGGACATGCAGAATTACTTCCATAATGTCTGCTGTTACCTTATTTCAGCCCAATATTCCTCCCACTTGCAAGAAGTCTCCTCTGCTCTCAGTTTATTCCATTGAGGCATGGACCTGACTAATCTCTCTAGCAAGTGTTATGGCATTCAACAGATCAGTTTGGGTAGGGCTTTGAAGTGAGGAGATTGCAGGAGAAGAGATAATTTGCCTTCCAGTTTTGGAGAGAAAATGTGTGTATGAAACAGCAAATTTACATAGCACTTTGTTGTGCAAGACTCCCTATTTAATTCCAACTTTTAACACAATTTACATGACCTGCAACACATTTATAGGATACAGAGCGTTTTTTCTTACTTTTGACTCTGAGGTAATTATGTTTAAAGTGGAAAGGTGTTTACTGTCCTTCATATAACTTCTAGCAATAAACTTATTGTATAACCAAAGAATCAGAAGTAAATATGAGTACAAAAAGTCAAACATGAAACAGACTAAGAGATATCTTCTTCATGGAAGGATATAACACCCAAGAGCCAGATTCACACACTCCCCGGGACCACAAGGGACAAAGTCTGCTAGTCTCCATAAATCCTGTTCGTGTCACTGTAGCAGCCCTAAAGGAGCTTCCAAATGCTGTTGAACAGCAGGTATGTATTTCCTTCACATGGAAGACAACCAGCAAAGCTTCCAGTTTCCTCTTCCCTACAAACACCCTTCTCTGAAGTGCAGCTATGGAGGAGAAAGTGGTGCTTCAACAGATGTAAGGCTCTGAGACACTGTGTGTTAATTATAATAGCCCTGAGTGACTATCAAGTCTGCAACCACTCATGTCACTAATGCCTCTCTCCTTTTCAAACAGCATCCTTCCCAGCACAACCCTTTATATCACATACCCAGCATAAACAAGCTCCTCTAGCTTTTGTCTTCCTGTCCTTGGACCACAAACTATCTCCAAGGTCTCAGATCATACCGTGCAGACACATGTTTAGGAGGATGAAATACAAAGCATGGCTTTCCACATTAAAGTACATCTAGGCATACCCAGAAACAGACTCGGAGGCACCTGAAGCACTGTGGTGGAGATACAGTGATGCTGGTTATCTTCCAAACCAGGGATCAACTGAAATTCAGCAAAAGCAAAACCACTTTGCTTGAACTGAAGCTTGAATCCTGTGTCACATAACTATAACCCTGGAGGGATTTAGAAAGAGAATATGATGCTGTGATAAGCATTTCCAAGTCCCAGGCATGGATAACCACACTGCAATCCTTTTAACAGAGCCACTGCTCCGAGTGTCCTACCACTTTATTCATCGGAGCTTGGCTTTTGGAGAGTTTCTGTAAAACACCGCTTATGGTGACATGCAGTTAGCTCTAAAGTCCTGTCCCAGTCCTCTGTCTTGCCGAAAAAAATGATGAGCCCAGGATGGTACTGCTTGAATGATATTCAGTGACTCTTATATCCAGTGACTTTTAGTGTCAAGGTGAGAAATTTGATTGATTCCCACTAGACTAGTAATGTGTCCAGTATAAATGTGGTTTTAAGCCCTGCTGTGACTTTCTGAATAGCATTACATCAAACATGTTTGGGTGGGTGTTTGCTTTTGTTTTTTTTGTTTTGTTTTAAACAGTGTTTAATCCATTCTCTATTTGGTTTTAAAAGCAAGCAAAGACTTTCAAATCTGTAATTTAAATTCAATACAGACATGAAGGAGTGAAGGTTGTGCATAGGTGTACAGTTAAACTTTAAAGCTTTGCATAAAAGCAGTAGCACAGTACCACATTGTTGTGTTGTGTAGCATCAGATAGTTGCTTTCCTCCAGTGAGGAAATCTGAAGAACTTTCTTTGTCATAGCTTGGACTGTTACTGCTACCCATATGATAAAAGAAACTGCATGCCTTGTGTACACATGATTTGAGGGAAACAACCAGTGCTAGGAAGATGTCTGCATCAACCATTGCCTTACATTTATATCTTGAAGGTGGTGTTCTTAGTCCCTATCTCAGACAACAAAATAAATCAGGTCTGAATAAATCCCCTGCAGTCATAATTTAGGAATACATTACATGTTCAGCATACAATCAGTAAGAGGATTCCTGTGTAACCTGATTGCTTGGGGCATCATCTGAGCAACAGGTCAAGGATTAAGTATTTCAAACCTCGGACTTTCTATATTCGAATTCTGCCACTGATTTATTTTATATCATAATCTCATTCCTCTGCCTCAAAGAAAAGTTGTCCCTGACTAGATCTGTCCTTCTAAAGCCCTTTGCAGTTCCCTCATGCCAGACTGTAATGTATAGGAGAGCATATGTATGTATCTATAATAAGACAAGCGCGTCATTCAAAGATGACTTTTCATGGTAGACCTCTGGCTTTGTTATCATCCTTGGTTCAGCTCACTGTGCAAAAAGCAGTCTGGGCTGTCTCTAGAGAAGACCTGGATTTATGGTATTTTAACTCCAGCCACTGGATAACACTGAGGATAAAATTCGTGTCTACCAAGATGTTGCAATAACAAACAAGTTGTCTTACACAATGGTGATTTTTCTGCCTGGCTTTCACAGAATCACAGGATGTGCTGAGTCAGAAGGGACCCACAAGGATTGTCAAGTCCAACCCTGCACAGGACGATACCCAGGAGTCACACCATGTGCCTTAGAGTAAGACAGGCTTGTCTCATGGGTTGTTTTTTGGTTTGGATTTTGCTTTTACTATACAAATATATGGATGCAGGTATTCAGGAGCAAATTGAATTCCTCAAGTTCCTAAGCAAGGTCAGGTGCTTAAACATTTTAATGACCTCCAGTGAAGAACTGATTAAATTCTCTGAAGGAAAATGTACCTTGTTATGCCAGGTAAAGAGACAATATGAACGGAAAGTTGACACCAAATTCTAGGCTCCTTGGTTGCCATGTCACTTCCCCTCTTTAAATTGCAGGTTTGCTGCTCACCTTCATCAGCACCAGTATCATTTTCATTTTCTTCATTTCACTTAGAAAACAACTTCAGCATTTATCACATCTTTCACTGCACATGGTTGTAGTCCTTGAAAATCCTGCTGTACCCAGAGGATCTAAGTGTATTTTGAACAGCAACTCACTGCCACTCAGCCTGAAAGGCAGGTGAAAATTATAGACACTGGGAATATATGGAGCACTAGCCTTTTGCACATGTATGGGCGTGCTCCTTCAATCAAAGAATGATCACTGATTGCCATAATCTTACTGCCCACCCTGCAACAACCCAGGGTATAACACACTCTCTGTTTAAGAGAGCTAAACCACAAGTACTGTTTTGTGGCATATGAAAAGTCTAAATCAATGCTCTGACTGAAATCTAAATTGTTAGGTTTTGTCCACGTTATACTTTTAAAAAGCAAACATTTCAAAGAAAATTAAATGATATTGAGACACTGAAGCCACTAGTATAGAGTTTATAGAGTCTTAATAGAAAAATTGATGATGTTCAAGCGAAATGTTTTCATAAAGATCATTATCAAAAGACAACATGGCAGAGGAGAAGGGAGGAAATGAGTGGGTTTTTCCAAAAGTATATAATCCCCTGTGTACTGGCAAGACAGAGATGCAAAAATAAGGTTTCATGTCAAGACCTGAAAGGAAGATTCATGTCACAAAGCAATGGGATGGTCAGGGGAACCCATAATAACTGAGTCACTGGACAATTTAGATTCTCAGAGACAATCTGTTGGTCAGAAACAAAACCAGTATCTGTTCTATTTCCTACAGTGGTCATAGGCAATAAGGACTTTATCTCAGGGAGGAACTGCCAGCATGAGCCTTTGAGGAGAGTGAGAAAATGTCACTGGACAGAGCTGCATGTAAACTCCAACCACCTGCACCACCTTTCTTTGGAAACATGTAGACTTCTCTCCAGTAGACCCCAAAACTGCGATTAACAAATGTCAATGCTCATTTTGCTGCCATAGCTGCTGGGTAATAAGGACGATGGAACAAAGTATTTTATCTCATCTCTGATGCCTTTTATGTACAGGATTGCAGCTCCAAGTGCTTCTGCTCTGACATCCTTAGCCCCTGGATCACTCCTGCCCTACCCTTACTTCATGTAAGATTTCATACTTCACTAAAACACAAAGTCAGGAGGGCCCCAAGACCCCTGGAGATCTGTAAGCAAGGCAGTGACATCAGTTAACTTCAAGCACAGAATCAATGAGGAGCTCTCAGAAGCTCCTGCCAGACATTCACCCCAACACCTGCTACCCCTCTCCATTCCTCCTTCCCTCCATGTAGGCAGAGCTGGCAGCAGCTGAGCTGCAACAAGATGAAATGGTACATTAGCCCCATGCCTATGCACCTGCAGAGTGGTCATGCTGAACAATGAGGTCTCTACCTGAGTCAGGGGAAAGATTCATCTCCTACACAGCTGAGAATAAAGGAATACCAGCTGGAGCCAAAAATACCCTGTATGACTTCACATTCCAGCGCTCTTTTGAATCAAATACACTATCCTTCCTACTCATTTCCTCTTTCTCTTTTTTCTTAGTCAATTAGCACCTCATTAACAATCTACCTACAGGCCTCCAGTCTCAGCCATATTTAGCCCCTCATTACATGACACACAGCTTGGCAATCATCACTGCAGGGGGATCTGCAGATGTTCTGCAGAAAAATCCAGCTACTCCAGCCATGACCCTGAGCTCTCCTGGAGATTATCTCTTTGTTACAATTTTGTACATATGCAAACAGCCAGAGGCAACATAATCCATTTTTGGGTTGTATTTCCTTGATGACAGATGTGCAGTCACCTCTGCTGCAGAAGGAAGGAGCACATAACTGGGGATACCGGAGCATCTTTTAATTTCTCAGAACTCATGTTTCCCAACTAATCATTTTTTTACCTCATTTACTTAGACTTGTGCTAAAGGCACAGGTTTATGGTCCTTCCCTTATTTTTTACCAGAGCACATAAGTACTATTTTTCAGGAGCACAGAATTGAGCAGTACTGCAGGTTGAAGACAGTGGTGATAAGGGGTCATTGAACAGGAGCTCAGGGAGGATATAGGACAAGTTCCGGATAATGTCCTAGCCTAAAATGGGTCAAAAGTGTTCAGCATTTTATTTTTTTTAAAGAAAAAAATGCAGGTTACAGTCCTTGAAATAATCATCCTGAAATCTATGCCAGCTATTTGTTTGGGGATCTTCCACAGTAACTGGTCTCTCATTGCAGTAATCATACAATTAGAAGATGTGAAAGCTTTACGCCCATAAATGAGTAACAGCTGTCAACATTTCTCAAGACTTTATTTCAGAAATGTCATAAAATACTCATTTATCAGCACCCGTGAATTATATGTATGCCAATCTGAAAATGAAGACAGTTTCATGGGCGGATCAGCAGAGAGATGCCTCAGTTTCCCAGGAAGACCCCAGTTTATATATGTGTAATGTTGCTACTCACGATGAACTACTTCTCAGTACGGGGTTCCCTGGAGAAACATCAGGCATAAAGCTATTGCTCTGTGACATGTACACCTAAACAAACAGTAAAACAGTATGACACAAAAATGGTGCTTTACTCACTTCCAGATTGAATTTGAAGACCTTGCCTCCTGCATGCACAACAAGAAACCATCACACCTTCAGAGTCCAACTCTGCCCACCAAATTACTGAACTCTGAGCCTCCAGAGGTTTGTCTCATACAAGCTTAGCCATGTCCAGAGGGGACTACAAAATCTGTCTTGTTCTATTGCTACTGTCTGTGTATAGCATCTGTTTTCTGAGACAACATATCAAAGGGAGAAAAAAAGACTATCAACTGGAAAAAAAAAAAGAAAATAATAGATATATAAGGAAAAAAGGAAAAAGAGGATAATAGTTGATGTATCATTATTGAATCAACAGAAAGCTGACTATATGTTACAGCCACAGAGTTGTTACATTACACAATTAGTTCTTGGGGTTCTTAAAATCGCAATAAATCAAAATGTGGTACTCTAGCCACCTGAAAATACTCATTAGGACAGATACTGACGTAAATATACGTGAAATAGCCAGTTTGCACTAGCCAATCTACTTTACACTGCTCAGGATCATAGGGCTAAGGAAAATCCTTAAGAATGCAAAATAGGGATTACCCAATGGCAAACATTTCTGTCCTGCCCTCACACACAGGACAACTAACCTGAGAGTCAATTGCCATGACTCCAGCAACTCATGATTAATGTATTGTGGCATGAAATATTCAGGAGAATACGAGCTAATGCCAGTACAAACCAGGAGAGACAGCCCTGCATTCATCATTTGCTAATGTTCAGCCTTGAGCCAGACCAGAGTGGGAGACACAAGATAAATGACAAAGAGCCAGACAGGTTCATAGTTAAAAACATGATAGCTTACCACAGTCTTCCACTGGTACTGTGCTGGAAAGAAGGGAAGATGATTTATTAATATTATCTTTTTTTATTTTTGTTTAAAAGCTTGGCAATGGTGAGTGAAGTGATACTGAAAAAGTCTGTGCAGTGTCCTGGTAGGAGACTCAATATATCCTAAAATTGAGTTAGTAAATGTCCCTGTGCAGTCTTTCAAGCAGAATGCTGGGAAAGGAGGGAAATGATCTTTATCTGAACATTCTTTTACTAATGCTTTCACAGCTATGGGGTACATACAAGCAGAAGGAAGAGAAAACCAGTGAAACAGGTTAGTGTGAGGACACTCTAAAGTCAAATCCTTCCACAGTGTGCCAAAATGGAGATGCTGTATCATGGCATCCACATGAGTTTTGTAATCCCTGTCAGTTGTGGTGAAATGTGTGTCCCCTAGCATTCAGGCAGATCATATGTGACAGGTTACTGAAGGAAGACTAAAGAGAGGGAAGTGAGCTGAGCATTAGGCAGAACTAACCATCAACAGAAGGTTTCACCATTCATTTTTGCTCCCCTTAGGGTGAAGTCTTGATTTTCTTTAAAATAATCCATATAAAATTTTAGACTCCAGACAACCTCAAAAAAAATGACACAGGTCGTATAAAGCCTCTCGTAAAAGGGGATGAACAACAAATATTCATGAGTGAAAATGCTGAGAAATGGCTATGTAACACAGTCATAGTATGAGGGGACAGTCTGAGGTGCAAAAACCCCATTTGACTCAGTGATTTCTTGGTAAGCCATCTCCCAGTGCCTGGTACTGGGAGCAGGCACACGTTAGGAAGGCAAGCCAGAATCAGGAGACAAATTAGCGGGGAAGAGGATGTAATACATTCTTTAAGACCCAGTATGACCTGATATGGAGTAACACAAAAACCCATTTTCTGAAGTTGAAGCCTTTTGGGTATTTTACAGTTATTATTTATTAGAAAAGAAAAAAATGGCTGAGTTAAGCCCCCTCAATTTATCTTGCTCTTTTCACATACAGCAAAAGGTTTATGTAAATTTGTTATTTTCTCTAGGAGTGTCATCTGGCTTTGCTTTTTATTAAATATTAATACATTCGTCTAGGGAAAAAATTAAATTCCTTCCTTGGCAAATCCTCCGGAAGTAGAAAGTTAAACTGGCGGAATTAGAGCTAGTATTGTCTTCTGGGGAATCTCATCAGAGCAGATCCTTTTTCTGGGCTAACTTTCCTTACATAAAAGCTTTTCTGTACTTTTCACAGCCACAGAAAGAAACAGATGAAGCATTACAGTGAGCACAGGCACTGACCGTGGAATGGAGCTTACAGCTAATCCTCTCTCTGCACCAAGAGAAAGGGAGGAAGGGAGATCAAAATGCAGTTTTGTAGTCACTTGTTCTGTTGTTTTAATTTGAGCAATAACCTGGAACTTCCTGCTTTGAAAAGTGTGGAAGTATCAGATTACTCCCGCTCTTTCTTTCCACCTCTCTCCATGACCAAATAGAAAATGGCCATGGCTCTGTGGACTCCCCCACTTCACTGTCCCTTGATACCCTTTGTCACACACTCGTTGGCCACTTGGAGGGCTACATCCCTCCCCACATATCAGACAGGTTTTGCCCAGCTGCCCTTGACAGCTTTGGGGTTGGACATCTCCATCCACACATGGGGACACACAACACCACTCCCACATGCCAGGGCTCCCTCTTCCCATTCCCTAAGCCAAAGCTTCCCCTTACTACCAGTGGATTATCAGACATTCCACCAGGCTGCATCTCTTACCACCATGTTCACCCTTGATGTAGCATCCTCTGTGCCATCCTGCTCCTCCTTGGCCTTTGGCCCACATTAGGACAAAGAAGGCCATGATCAAAGAAATTCCGTGTTCATACCAAGCTGCCTTGTCACAATCCAAACCAGGGCATTTGTGAAGTCTTTGTTCTGTGTCCCTCGCAGTTGGTGACTACATTGAGAAAAAAAATCAGGATTTCCTCAAATTGGAATTCAAATACTATTTATTTTTAAAGTTCAAAACATTGCATTTTCAGAGTCTGCATAAAAATTTGATAATACACATTTGTTTAAAAAAAATATAGGAAGTTGTAGATAAAGGTGATTTTCATACTTTCAGTGACTCTTCAAGAACAAACAAACCATCTCCCAGGCAGTCTGAGTCTCTGGCTTGGATCCCCAAGACTACAAACATACAGATATTTGATTATTTGTAAGGATTTTCCTGTGTAACCTGCAGAAACCCATCTGTCCCCACCCTATTCAGCTTCATGGCTCCACACTCAGCTCTTCAACCTAACCACTTTTCGGGCTTCTCCCACTTCAGCTCTTGTTTCTTTGCACAACTGGTTCTCTTTCCATTTTTGTGTAAACTGTCTCACTTTTTTTCCTTCACACAGATCCACCTCTTTCACAGACAACGGTCCATTTTCTGAACCAACAATTAGTTCAGTGAGGTCTCCATGCAGATGATCTCCCTACTTTGTCTGTCACATATCACTACAACAGTATTTGTACTGCCAAAATAATCTCCACATCTCACACCTGACCTTTTTCATTGTTCTGATGAGAGGGACAGAAAAAAAATAAGTGGGCAATAAAAGCATATCTTCTTGTGCCTTTCTTTGGATGCCTTCTTTTCTTTTCCTGCATCCTTTCTGCATTAGAAATTCTGTATTGTTGCGATCTACAAAAAAAGATCCATTTTCAGCACCTGTGATGTGACTCTATTTCAGTTTCTCTTCCTTTTCAGCTATCACATTTTGTCCCCTTTCTTTTTGCCATTTTTGCAACAAAAGGAACTCTCTGTGTTATATCAAAGCAAGATCTTCCTGGGGAACCATTCAATTGACTTACTTAAAGCCTCAGGTTGCGAGTGCTGCATGTAGAGGCTCTTCAAAATGTACTGACACTAATATTTTAAAAGACTTCCTTCTCCCCTTCTCTCACACTGGTTCTGGCAAGGGAATATGGACAGTGTAAGGACTTAGATATTTTCCCTCTTCATTTTGTGAACAATTAATAGGGAACAGGGCTCAGGTGTGCAGACCTGCAGTAGACACTGAACAAAAATGAGGCACAAGCCTGGGTCCAAATACCACCAATACCTGGAGAAGACAGGAACAAAACCCAACTGCAGTGAGAATTTTCTCTTTCTTTGATTGCCAGGAAACTTGTGTTAGCTCTGTCAGGCACTGAAGTATCTGTCTTTGTTACATTTTGCTTCCCCAATGCAATAAAATTACTCTCACATTTGGTTCTCTGGTGTAGAAATCAGGCAGGTCACAAGGACTAAAAGAAACAGGACTTTGGGCTAAACTGAAATTGCTGTTTTCATGAGTCTTGCTGTAACTGTAATGATTCCCATCCACTGGCAGTGGAATATTCACATCAGTGTGAATATGCCCTGTCTGTTCAAGATCTCATTTCTGTACGTGGATTCTTTTGGATAGGTGGATGAAGGCACTCTCCTGAGCTCTGGCTGACAAGCCGACAGTTCTGGCCTTTGCCCCTACAGAAGACCCAGAGGCAAGCAAGGCAGTCCCCCTTCTCCTTCACTGGTTACCACTGCACAGGGTCACTTTTGGCTGTAGTCAGCAAGTAGCAAAATCAGACTTCCTCTTACTGCAAAAAAAGAGATGATACTGTACCCAGGAATGTGAGTGTGCGTGTTTTAATATCAAAAGAAATTAAAATAATGATGTGAAATTAATGTGAAAATTTGCTACAGAACAATTTGATTGTTCTGGGAAAACACATCTCCCATTTTTAATCATGGTAATTAATTTCAAAGATTAACAGGATTCATAGATGAAAATAAAGCATTAAGATTAGAAGAAGGATATGCACTTTACTGGGCATTTGGGTATTAATAAGATTTTTTTCCATATTAATTTTAAAAGCATAAATGATGAAGATATAAAAATAATACTTAATGTTTATATACTGTAGTTCTTTTCCTCTGCAAAGCATTTTGCAAACATTGCCTCAGTAACAGAAGACTCAAGAAGAAATGGATTTTGCTTTATAAATGTAAACGATTCAGCTGCCCCCATATTAAACTGCAGACAAAAGACATCTCTGCCATTCATGTCAAGTTACTGGTAAGTATTAAAGTGGAGACAGATGTACATCAAGGAAAGTTACTATTGAAAATGAAAAATCTAGCTTTTTGAAACTATAAAAATAAATTCTTAAAGAAAGTGAGATAAGTATTCACACACCTTCGTGGGTCAGACAAGGTGAAATTCATTTCTGTGCACAAAGGTTTGAGTGGGATGCAATTGGTTCATAGATCCTATCTGGCCTTTTGATTAATTTCACCTGCAGTCTCCAAATAAATGGATGCACATTACTCACTGCACAGGTCATTGCAAAACTAAGCCATCTTCCTCCTTGGCTCATCTCAGCCCAGCCATGAAAGTGCACAACCTAAACCATTCTTCTCCATTGTCCCTGTTAAAACGGGCATTTCAACTCTTCAAGAACAACTGAGCTTCTCCTCAGTGTGTCCTGACTGCCACAATTTGGCAACCTCCATTTCGGAAGGCCTGCCCCAAATGTTCTCATTCCTGGCTGTGACTTGTCATAAAGGTCAGTGTCAAACTGCATTTTGTGCTGCTCACAAATCAGACTGCAGACATGTCCCCAGCGCACCTGAGCAACGCTGGGCTTGCCTTCCTATTTTGTCATCATTATGTAACACCACAGATTTTTGGTATTTTATAACATGAACAATGAAGCCAAGATGTTTCCCTCAAACTGCCCTTTTCACTTTTTGTGAGTTACATGATACTCAAACTCCTGCTTATCCCAGGGGATGGGGTGCTGACTGTGCTATCACTTTACTCATCATCTTTGACCTTTTTCTAACCAAACCTTAAACTCATCCTTGATCTCCCCAGTGGAGCAGCTCCTGTTGGTCTCTATGGAAAGCCTGTGCTTAGGTTCAGACTAGCACCCCAGTAGATAGGCTTGCATGTCAAACATCCTGTGACAACTAAGAAGCACTTGGTGTGCTGTGTCTGGGCAGTGTCCAAGCCCCAGCCTCGATCAGCCACTGTGGTCCATCAGAAGAGCATAGCCCACAGTGTCACACGCCATGCAGCCTCGGGGTCTTGCAACACCACCTGGTTCACAGACAGAAATCCAGGAGAACTGCTGTGAAAACTGCATCTTGCAAACTGTAGGAAAGTGTAGCTTAAATAGGCAAGAAAGAAAAAAAAAAACGCTCCCAAGCTCTTTAATTGCTTCAGTTTCTAAAGGACAAAGAAGAAAAAGGAAGAAAGAAACATCATTCGATCTGCTTACTTACAAATGTGGATACATTTAGCTTATTGCATGCACTAGTCTCTGCTTTCTAAAATCTCTTCTTATTAAGAACTCAAGCAAATTACCCCTGAAGAGCTCTTATCTACACTGCATTATAAGAAGTCAGCAAAAGACTGATTCAGACCTGATGGAGAAGAAGTGCCTTGCGGCTGTGCCTGAGTGCACGAGCGGAAGGCAGGTTCAAACAGGCTGGAATAATTATAATGAGTTGTTTGCTGTTCTGCTTGGCTGGGAGGTGTTTGTTGTCATGCTTTTTTAATTACTGAGTCCTTCTGTAGCACAATTTACTTTCACTTGATCATTACAGTCACCAATGACATTTAGAAAGAAAGAGTTTGTGTAAGATATGGTGACTACTGTAAGAGTAACTATCTATTGAGTGGAATAATATGCCATGGTAAACGAAAAATTCAATTGGGGTTCCATCTATGAGACATGAATATAACCTTTATTTGCAACAGTCAAAACCCTCAAGCACCTGAAATTTAACTTGTGACATAATGCAGTAACTCTAATTTGATCACATTTGCTATATGCAGAGAAAACACACAACGCGAACCAGGACTCCATCTACCTGTTGCTTTAAAAGGTAGCATGATAAATTGCTCTGAAAACGGTTATGTGCCAAACAAGCCTGAAGGGAATATCTGAATTGGTGGGCAGTGGAAAATGAAGATTTGGAACCATTTAAGAACATTTCGTGATAAAACCTAAAAGCCACACTCCTACTATCTCAAAGTGTATTGACTACAAGAAGTAATTGTCTTAACAGACAAGTGAGAGAAGCTAAAAGTTGTAGAACTATGCATTCATGTAAATCACATACGCAAACACACTCAGAGGTAGTGTGCATGCATGGATTATAGATATATTGCACATACATAGAAATCTACTGGACCAGAAAAAATGTGATAATAACAAACATGTGGTTCACATTTATTTAAGAAAACTGCTAAGAGAAGGAAAATAGCAAGTTTATGAAGTCTGCTGCTCTCTTCTGTGATGCAAAGAAGTTTTTGAGGATTTTGGTCTAATATATCAAAAAAGTCTTAAACTTGTCATGGAACACTGACAAGCATTTTCTGGAGTATGTTAGGCTGGAGACTCAGGGTGTTTGCTCTTGTGGGTGCTTCTGACTTTAGCCTTTGCTACACAGTTTCCTGAAATTAGGGGGAACTGGAATGAATGATCAGACCGTTCTCCCCAGTTCTGTCTAGTCCAGCTAAAGGAAACCAAACCACTCCAACCTAGCTAAAGTTAACTCATTATTACAGGACATAAAGTTAACTCATTATTACAGGACAATGCTGTCACAAATGGTCCTGGAAGAGCGGAATTGTTTGATGCATTTCTTTTCTAGCATTCAGGGCAGTGAGTCAGGGGCATCTTTCTAATCTAATATTATTGTTCCAGGACATTAAACAACAGCTATTTAAAATTCAGCTTTTTCAAATCAATAAGAACTGATTACTTATACTCAAGAGTTTTAACTCTGAATAAGAAATGTACCCTAGACTGCAACAGTAAGTGCAGAGCATCAAGATGCAGGAACAGAGCCAGGAATGATGATTCAGCCTTGGTCACAGCACAGTGCCCAAATTCAGATGCCCTGGAGAGGGGTCATGAGTACCACCAGGGTCAGGGCAAATCCCCTGTTCCGTGAAAGACACAGGGGAGCAACATTTCCTTCTTCAGAGAGAAATCTCAGGCCTGACTTGATTTTTGTTGACAAGGGCAGGATTCCTCTCTCTGTATGCTATCTGTCTAATATTTACATATCTCAGCCCAGCTGATCCCAGAGGCACTCCGAGCTCCAGAGGGCAGTTCCTGGGAGCTCCAGCAGTGGTCAAAGGGAACATCACCTCAGGCAAGACTCCCACTGCCCCACAGCTGGCCCAAGGGAGGACCCAAGGTATCTGTCAGGGGACAGGGATCTTGTAACACATGTGTTGCCTTTCTCTTGTATAGATCCTTCAGCCTTTAACATGGGTGAGCTCTGTAGACCTTCTGCTCAGCTACCTGCCTCTCTGGAAAACATGAAAGCTTGATATACTCATCCCCTCTGAAATGTGGCTGAAACAAACTTAAGCAGTCAAGACAGATCCTTTTTTTTGGAAACAAGGCAAAAATGGTGTAGGAACTATGGATAACCAAAAAGAAGACAGTCTTATTTAGAGAAGGATTTTATTTTGTCAATGACAGTTTTATTCTGGGACAACAGAAGGGGATAACATAAATCTTCCACTTCCATAATGATGTTTTTCATATAGTCAGGATGGCATCTGCCATTATACTGAATGGGCTACAAACCAAGCCTTGCTTTCCTTATATAGGTTCTTTGTATAAGGAGAATAGGGGGAGAAATTATCTTTTTATTAGACCCACTGATTAAGCTGAAAAACACCAAACAAGCATTGTGGAAGAGGAGGTCAACACTTCTCTGCTCTTCCAGTCATATCAGCTGGCTCACCAAAAGTTAAGGCTTGCCCTTGCAGTCCTTGTCATGATTATGGCAGCTCTAAAAGTCTCTTACAAATGCTGATATGGATATACAGTGTAAACCTGACATAGATTAAAATGGAGGGAAGTCACAAGACTAAGCTGGGCTTAGAGAAGAAACTAAACCCCCATCTGTTTCAAAATGTGAAAGATGAGTTCACTGCATCCCAACCAGAAAAAAAATCTTGGCAGCACAGTGACTACATTATATTGTTTCTTGTACAAACCCAAAATAAATAGATAAGTGAAACTGCATTGAAAACTGAGTAATTGCAGAGCAAAGCTGTAAGACTCTTCAACATTGAACACAAAGCCTGTTGAACTTTTTACCTCAGAAAACTCAGTCCCAATTCAGTCTAAATTTTGGGGAGAAAAATAATTTGGAAATAATTGTATATAAAGAAAAGGAAAATGTTTCACTGGACCGAGTCACCCTAAAACTCTGCATCTGCCTCAGTGATCAGAGTGAGCCAAATCACTTTTTCTTCATTCATTACAGGTTATTTATGCTCATTGGATTACAAGCCCATGAGGCACTGAGATTCAGCTTTGCATAATTCAAGCATGGACTTATTACAGCATAAAATGTTATGGTGCCAACACAGGAACAGAGACTACCAATAACGAAATCCCAAAGTATCAATACACTCAAACAAATTCAGTTGGTCAGTGACAGTCAAAATATCTTAGAATAAAACGTGTTGGAACAATGCAACCTGACATTTATAGATCAATAGATGTTTGAGGGGTTTGTTTTCCGAAAGGTTTGATCTTTTAATTTTTCATCCCAATTTGTAATGAAAACAAGTGTCTAAATATCAGAATCCCTCACAGGGAACTCCATTTTTTTTCAATCTTCTTTAACAATAAGACCAAACTTTTCTCCCCAAACCACAGAAAGCTGTAGATATGCAGATGGAATCAGAATTTGCTTCCTGTCGCTCAGCTAGAAATCTGATTACATACCCAGAACACTTTACAGATTTCCAGCCAATCCCAGATTTGTCCTTTCCAACAAAGCTTGAAAGCAGTCCAGGTTAAAACTGGGTCTCAGATGAAGGAGGAGCAGAAGCTTCTAAACTTCTTGGCTTTTTTGCTCTTGCAAACCCAAATGTTGCTGCGGGGGAGCTGTTGCAGGAAGAGATGTTGTCTGGAGGCATGGCCCTGGTGCCAAGGTCCCCAGCATCATCTGAGTGTTGCATTACAACCAAACCCATCCTGCTCTTTCTGCCTCCAGTTGGACTAAGGGCTGGTTTCCTCAGCATGTGTTAGAGGAAAGCCTTCCAGTTTAAAGCTAGATTAGTTCTGCTTTACTGAACATCCAAAACTTATGCTATTTAACTTGCTGAAATTTTATTGCCTTTAACCATCATATTATAAGTATATGAAGTTTCAGCAAAATTAAAGAAAAACTGTTTATTCTAAGAAATGCTTGGGTTGGCAATCCAATAAACTCTCTAATAAGTTGCAAATTTAAGTCATCACTTGATCACAACCAACAGTATAATTAACTTGGTGTGTGTGTCAGCTCTTTGTCATTGCACAAAGACCCTGCCATGCACAGCTGAGTCTAACCAGGACAGGACTGCAAGGCTGGTCCTCAAAAAGAGATCCTTCAGTGATGCAGTCCTAAATTGCTATCATTTTCCATTTCTGCATTATTATTATTGCTTATTGAGGTTCATTTGTTGCAACAAAAACTCATTGGAGATGAGTCTGTTACTGCCCCATGCAGACACACAGCCTGGAACAGCCCTGTTCCCAAAGAGCAGGAGCAAACAAAGTAAAAGGATGAGTGGTAAGAGAAAAGCAAGTGTAGAAGGTATGACTTACCCAACCTGAGTTGGTGGATCACAGGCTTTTACCTTGGTATTGGTGTTTTCTTGGCTGTGCAGACAGACCATTCCCTCACAAAGACAGAGCTGATTCACTCATTCATTTCACTCTTCATGGTTAGGGAACTGAGTGCTTGAAGCGCCACAACTTTTGTGACTATTTATTCACCATCATCACTTGTTAAGGGCAGGGTACTGTAGAAGACATCTTATAATTTTTCTCCATCTCATGTCAACATGCTAAAAAGTTGAGGGAGTGTGTAGTGCCATCTTGGTTTTTTTCTCAATCATCTCTTAAAGCAAGAACCTCAGTTTCTTGTTGGGAAAAAATTTCTAGTTCATGTGATGTCAGAAAATGTAGTTGCCCTGCATACACCATGAAGTGTTTGGTAAGAGATGAGAATAAAAACTGCAACTAACTCTAAACCTTTCTATGTACAAAATTAATTCAAGCATTGACTGGAAACTGGAACAATTATTTGCTGTAGCCGGCAAAGGTGTCTGGATGAATTGCCTTTTATGTTTAACACCTTCCAGGCCTATGCTCAGACATTCTTCATACTATACGTACAGGGAACATAAAAGACCTTTACTATCTTCCACCAGCTTTACACTAGATAAAATCTGTTGGCTTTAATGAAGATGCACCTTTTTTAATATCTGCGTAAGAAAAAGAGAACCAGATCTTCTCAGTGAAAATGTCAGGTTGCTAATGGTGTTCATTTTTACTTAGAAATAATGAGGAGGAATATCTGGCACAGAATTTCCCTGGAATAAGGAATAGTACATAACGAGGAGATTCATCTCAGACATTTTGACCCATCCAAAAGATGTATGCCATCACTTTACACAGCAGACTACAAAGGGATGTCCATGAGGAATCTGATCTCTCTTAGGTGTCTGTCTTGGGATAAGATAAATCTTCATTGGAAATGTTTCTCCCTCTCTCCATTGACTGTAAAGGAAATCTTTATTAGTAGCTGGAGCTGGAAAACTAAATTGGCATCAATCCCATCGCTGGTCCCTGTGTTTGTTAAAGACCTGCAGAGCTGCAAATGTTCAGCTTCATTATGAGACAGTGCTTTAGCCATTCAACATCCATAGAGAGCCCAAATCAGAGAGCCTGCACCAACACTCCAGCTAAGGAGACAAGGAAAAACCCCTGTCTGTCAGAAACACTCTCTAAAAACCCAACACCCACAGCTTTGTGAGCAATTTTTTTTTCATTATAAATGAAAAATGAAATCAGAATATTCCTCTGGTTGGCCCCAGACATTGTTTTTCTTCACAAGCTGTCTGATGTAGTGCAATATTTTGTTTACCTAGCTAATGGATAATTTGTTTCATGTTATTTGATTTACTTCTATTTGTTTTTAAGTTAAGCACAGCCAGGGTTGTTCTGATCAAATTGAAAATTTGATGCCTTCTGTGCATAATAAAACAAACATTTTTGTTCTTTTTTTCCCCCCAGACCAATCCTCAATCAAAAAGGAATAATTTGGTTTATATGAAATTTCAGTTTTCAACAAGGAAATTATTCATCCAAAGAGACTCGAAACATGAGGATCATTAACTAATTACAGCTTGTGATATCCCCAGTGCAGTGGTAAGAGGACATTTTCCATGTTATTAAATTCTGGCCAGGATGAAATCAATGTACTTGCAAAGACTGATGAAGCATCAGATCTTTTGAACATGACCCGAAACAACATATTCTAAGGCACTGATTTTCTGAAAAGTGTGGATGCTTTCTTTTAACCTTAATTAAGACCACTGTATGTTGCCTGCTATGTGTGTTTAATAATGTTGCACCCTGTGACATCTGGTGAGACAAGGGCTCTGAGGTCATGGAGATTGTGCAGCTTCATGTCACTGGGAGCAGCTACTCATTTATGCACCAAAAATCCTATGAGATATTCTTAAAGCATCAGACATGGTCTTGGCTGTGTTTGACATGCAGGGACAAAGTGGGCCAGAAGAGGAGAAAAAATACTTTCAGCTTGGAAATCGATGTCAATGGTATTTTTCACACCAGAAGCAGCCCACGAGAAGGGTCTTTCATCATCAGGGGAAAGTGGTTATCAGAAGAAAAGGGTTATATAGTGCCAGCATACATCACATCAGCTTACAGTGGTGTGAAGCCTCACAGGAAACCTTTTTGCTGGTGATGGTTAAGGAAACACACAAGCCACTTTTTCAGGCAGATATAAATCATAAATCCCAAACAGGTGTCTACCCTGTTGTCCCTTAGGTGTGTCTCCTTCACACTTCTCACAAGTTTCTAAATTCTGATCAAGTCTTAAAAGTCTTTGAGTCTGATCCCCCAGACCTCTGTCTGTTCACTTTTCTTTAAGTCTGCCAGTTCTTACCACTCACAAGAGAGTTTTCTTCTAGAATAAGGAAATCAAGACATTTAATCAAATTTCTCTGAGCTGAGTTTTTGCACATTCTCTCTGTTATATGCTTGAATAATTCTGAGCAAAACATTTATTGCTGAGGTCTGCACCATATAACTTGACCACGGAAGAAGTGATGCAGAAGACAGAGAATAAGATATACTGGGTTAATGAGCCATGCCCACAACTATGCTTTCTGCAAAAAAACCTTTCAGTTGGAAATTATTGAGGTTTCCTTTGTGTCATTCTATTTATCAGAAGACCTTAATCTTTCCAAATTTTTCATCACTGGTGTTTGATGGTATAGTGATGTCATAGGAAAAGTTTTGGAGTGCAAGATTTCAAGAAGTTCTGAACATTATAAGACAACATTCTATTTTTCCTCAAAAATTTCTGTGCCTAAGAACAGTTCTCCTGACTTGTATGCTGAAATAGAACTCAGCTTTTAGAAAAAAAATCATACAGACTAAGAAATATCATATGCAGAAACAGTTCTAGCCAACCTGTCATGATCTTCACATTTTAAATTTATCCTAAAACCTATTTCCAACTGACTGATTCGTATTCTAACAGTTTATAAGATTGATATGCAAAACCAAATTATTTGGTATATTAGTCAACTGTTTGTATTTCTGATAACAATTGTTTTCTGTTTGTTTTGCTTCATGTGCATGATCAAAGGCTATCAGACAAACAGTGTGGAGTGTAGAAGAGGTGTATCTTTGTAGGTATTTTTAGCTCTAGCAGAAGCATACGACATCATGTTGAATATTTTTCATTTATTTAGTAAGAAATAAGAAAGCATTGCCAGCCAGCTGCTTCCCATTATAATCTGTGTTGCAAACACTTGAATTTGCAATTTGCCAGCCTGAGAATTAGGTCCTGCTACTCGAAGAATCCTACTAAGAAGTACAACAATTTGTCCTGTCCCAGTGAACTTCTTTCAAGAACCGAAAGTAAAAATAGATGTTTTGTCAGAAAGAAGTGCACTGCAGTAATAAAACTGGAGAAGGACTGAAATACTTCCGTGAAGTGTTTCACTGAATGCAAGGGCTGGCTTAGTTTGAATGAGAGGTTCAAATGAGGGCTATAGGGAAGGAAGGTGTGTGTCATTGCTACTTCAAAATACTTGCTGTATGGGAGGCAAAAAGCAGCCCTGTCTGTACCTGCATCTCACTTTACTGCCCAGTTTGGCAGTTTGGAGAAGCAGGAAACAAAAAAATCATAGAGTTTTCCATTGATCTGGTGTTTCAAACAATCACTGGGGCACAAACTAGTCTCTATATGAGACTACCCACTGCCTGGATGCCCCACTCCTCCTGCCAATGAGAATGCAACTGGAGTTGGTGATTTTGCAACATGATTTGGTGATTTTCCATGCTAGTGCCTGGACAATATCAGACACACATCTCTGCCAGCAGCTAATGGGTTTTTCAGTCATCACCATTCACATAGGTCAGTCAGACAACATTGAACCAGATGCTCAATGCTCTTTATTGCATTGCCACTCTCAAAGCCATCTACACTTGACTGTTTGCCAATTTTTCTTTTAATAAAAATTCTTTTTCTTCCTCTTTGTGCAGAAATCCATCTTAGAAAACAGTATTATTTACAGTATATTCTGGCTACTGGCTATGGCCAAAAATAGTGCTTAACAACAGGCAGAAAATATTTGCCACTCGTACCTCTGCGGAAAGAGCTACATGTAATGCCAGCCATATAATTACTGCTCTTTCCACCTCCAGTAAAATTTATATGCAGTACTGTCATTTAGGATTTCACGAGGATGGACTTTCATGCTTTATGGTGAGTACATTAATAGCTTTTAACTACTGAAGTTTCTAATCATCTATATTGAGAAAAGAAATTTATTACCACACTATTAGAGCCATTTTAATGTTCTACAAGCATATTATTTGCACATTTGAGTATAAGTCATCAGTAAGTCCTTTCTAAGAAGATTTCTTTAATGTAACTAAATAACATGGTGATTCTGCAGACTATGGGTGAATATCAGCACCCTGCTAACAACCAGGAACATTCCTGGAGGAGGGAGACTCAAGTGGTGTTTTTCTCATGGATACTGTTTTAGTTAACTCAGCAAGGATTGAGCTGGTGATACCTGGAACAGTCACCAAGTTGCTACAGACTAAACTAACAGCTTACAGGCAGTGAAGGAGGATTATGAAAACCAAAAGGCTACATGTGAAGCCTGGCCTTTTCAGAAACATTTATGAAATTTCTTCACAAAGGTGATTTGGAGAAGGGAAAATGATCTTGTTGCCATTCTTGTTTGCTACAAGACTTCAGCTGAATTGGGACATTTGTAAGCCTGATGTTCTCCAGAATGGCAGTACAGCTGCGAGGTCTCCAGTCCAAACCACTGCAGAGGACATGGCCAGCTCAGCACTGGTTACTCAGGGCTGTGTCCAATCAAGGTTTGAATATCTGTGAGGATGGAGATTTCACAGCTTCCTTGAACCCTTGTTCCCATGTTTGACCACTCTCATGGGCAGGGTGAGGGAGTGTGGAAGGGAAATCTGAGTATCTCTGTTTCTGCAACTTGTGTCCACAGTCTCTCTTCTCACTGCTCAGAAGAGTCTGGCTCTGCCTTCTCTACTCCTTCCATCAGGCAGCTGAAGCCAGTAGTGAGGTCTTCCCTGAGTTTCTCCTGGGAAACACTGTGTTTCCCCACTGTTTGCAGGAAGCACAGAGGAGTCCATCAGAGACTCCAGGAGGACCGCTTCTTTGGGCCATCACCTCAACTGCTCTTTCCAAGCCAAGAGGGAATTCAACAAGCAGTTGCCATGGCCTCCTTACTTCAGGTGTGTGAACATCAGCACATGAAAACCCTAAGATTCCTACTGCTGTTGTCTTTTCATTTCCCTCGATTAAATACCACCTGTCTGTAAAGATGTGATAACATACTGAGCCTCAGCAGTAATAGATTTCCAGGTGAGAAGTCTGCATCAGCTGCTGTGCAGCACCCTGACACCACTGGCATCTCATTATACACCTGGGCACTTCCATCTGATACCCAGGTGTGGCACGGTTAGAGGCATCTCTGTCAGTTCATGCAGCTTTAATAGTTTCTGTGACATGCTCAGAAAATGCTCTCTTAGTCCCTGTGGCAGGACCAGGGTCCTGCAGCACAAGTAGAGGAGCATGGAGAAGGACAAGCCCCCAGCGCTGGTGGATCCCCTGTACATCCCCTCCTCTGCCCTTCACTCCACCAAGCTCTGCCACCAGCCGCTGTGGCTGGACAGGAGCAGAGATATTAATGGACACCTGCATCCCCCCAGAACTCTCCCTCCTCCCCACAGGCGCTTTCCAATCTCGTGTGCCTTCAACCACAGCAGAGGCACGCCGCGCTGGGATGCTGTTCAAGCCACCAGGTCTCCTTGCAATTGATTATCTCTCCAAGTTTCCTTTTGATTATCTGTCTGAAAACAAAACTCTGTAGCTAAGCATTACTTGTTTTTTATGTCGCTGCTGCTCCTGCTGCTGCTGCTGTGTCAGGGCAGTGGTATTAATTTTGGACACTTCATTGAAAAGATCTCCTTTTGTGTTTCCCTCTTGCAGCCTCAAATCAAGTAAAGCAAGCAATGAAACTATGGGGACTGAAGAAAGGAACAAGGTGTTGGGTTTTTTTTGAGTTACAAAATTTATTTCTTTGCTGCTTCAGCTTGCTCCCATCCTTGTCACAAGGAAACATCTGGATATATTTTATGGAAGTGAATGTTTGGGATGCTGTGGTCACGTCATGGTGCTACACAGCAATGGACCTTAAAAGTCTACAGCACTTTTGCATGCATTCCAAAAATACAAATAAGGAACAGAAGGGTTTTTACATGGTGCTGATTTCATGTACAACACTGTTACTTCTAAAAGTATGCTCATGTATGCATATGTAGCTCGGTACACCTGGTGAATTTGTCAGAATTGCAAAGGATGTCAGAAAAAGGCCATTTGCAGCCCATCTCTGTTTCATTGATATTTGTGAAAGTTCCATGGCCCCAGTTTTGCTGTGAGGTGTTGCTTTTTTGAGGGTTTTTTTTCACTTGGGAGGTGTAGAACAACCTTTATAAATGTTATTACTTGTGGGGGGCAGAAATCTAAAAGAAAAAAATGTTGAAAAATGAAACTTTCCAATTCCCTTGAGCAATGATTGATTTTTTTCAGTTCACTAAAATGCTTAAGACTTTACCTCTTTATCTGAAATTACTGTGGGAAATTGTTTCAAAAATTAGCCTGGAATGGGAAAGCCAGGTTGTCTGCCATCTCAAGCACATCTCGTGCTCCCCTTCAGTGTTATTTCAAGCAAAATCTGAGCCAACAATTGCAGTCTGCTAATGCAGTTACTCCATGCAGACACTTTATTTGAATAAATATCTGCATTACCAGGGGATGGGGCTTAAATCCGGACCACCTGTCAGAGACTACACATGTGAACATACACCCCATGGTTTTTTTCATAAGCTAAATGTATACAGTGGTGCCTAAAAAAAATAAAAAATATTAGATCACAAAAATCTTAGATTGCTCCTGCATGAGGGTTGAGTAGGTTTTTATTGTCTAGGAACCTGCAATAAAGGAAATGGAATAATCATGTGGAAAAAAAGAAAAGAAAAAAAAAAGAAAGCTCTTTAAAGAAAAGATATAAGTGGAAGTTGAAACAAAAAATATTCATCTTTATTCAGAAACACCACATGCACCTGCCCACTTCCACTTCCATAGAGTAAACTGGCTTTTAAGCCAGTAACATGCAGAAAAATACATGCAAATTTCTGAAAGATTGAATGCAGTGTTTCATTGTGCTATCTGCAGCCAAAATAGTGTGATTGGGCTGACCTTTAGAGCAGACTCACATCAACATCAACATCAAATAGAAACTTTTTTGTCTTGTGCAGAATGTTTAAGGATAATCCATTTCCCCTACCCAAACATATTGATTCCTTCTTCTTTCCTGGTGAACAAACAAGTGCCCTCTGTCTTTGCAAAACACACATTAACCTTTCTCTTCCATGCGTGTATGAACACAAATATAAGCATAAACACAAATTTTAAGTACATATATGTATATTTGCATACATATGAGTATGTCTATGTGTAACTACATGTGTGCATGTAATGTTTGCATTAGTAAAATTACATGTTGCCAAAAGAAGATAGCTGATTCTTTGAGAAATCACAGAGTCACAGAGGGAGTCAGGTTGGAAGTGGGTCCTCTAGTCCAACAGGCTCAAGCAGGGCCATCCCAGAGCACACACCACAAAATTGCATCCAGGTGGTTCTTGAATATCTCTTGCTTGGTACCACTTTTACCCACAGCGCAAACCATGGCGATACCCAGAGCCAGAGGAGGGAGGAGGAGCTTCATGAGGAGATGAAGTTCACAATCTGCTTTGCTGGTCCACCCCCAACAGGTCTTCTATTCAGACCATTTGCCTTCTCCAGGGAAATGATCAGGAGTGGGATCAGTTCGTGTCCCTGTGTGACAAAAGGTCATAAGCCAGAGGTTGCTGCCATCTCCCAGGATAATCTCTCTGGAGGGAGAGCTGTGATGACAAACCAGCAGTCACAGCCAGAGTGGCTTTTTATGCCAGTGACTCCACCAAGGTGATCAAAAATGGTTTTGCATCAGCATTTCACACTGATATGCCAGAATGGCTCGGCCATAGGATCCTGACATTTACAGGTGAGAGAAGGAAACTAAACCCACCCCAAGCAAACCAGCTTTTCTGCTCTCAGTCTGCTGGTTAAGTTGAGGGTTGCTAATTAACACCTCCTTATTAATAGAGCCAGGCAAGAAGTCTCCAGCAAAATGTAATTTGGAGACCTGAGGAAAAAGGAGGAGGAATGAAGTTTTATTGCACCGAAAATTGTAGTTTAGAGAAATTAAAGATTGGGAAATGTCAAGAGCTCAAAATGAAGCATTTGAAATTATCTTTTTATGTATTTATTTACAGCTTATTGGTTCAATGGGAAAAAAAACCCACATCAATAATTTGATTTTTTCATTCCATTTTAGAAGAGACGAAAAAATTGTTCTAATCTCAGAAATTCTCCAAGGGTAAAAACCATTTCTTTCTTATCTTCGGCTGAGCAAGGGTCATTGCTGATTTCCCATGTTAGCTTCCATGGATTCTTCCCTTTAACATACCTCACATCCATCCACTGCTATGGATGCTGTAGCAAGCTCTTGAAAGTACAGGATGCCTTAGCGTTCTGTGTGCATACATGGTGATAATGCATCCAGTCAGTACAGAGTAAGAGTTTGTAAGTCGAGGTAAGGTATTGACTCTTTAGTAGAAGGAATATTTCATTTTATTCCACACCAGACTTACAAGCTTTAATCTCACTTTCAGTGGATGATCAAAGCTGGGCATCAATTTCATCTTTGGTATTCAGACCAAATCAGTGTAATAGGACCAGAGTGTGTCAAGTGTCCACCAAAGTCCTGAGATCCCAAAAAAAGAGACAGATGCTTTGTCACAACACAACTACACTGTGTGGAACCAGATCACCAGCTTCTGAGCCTGGGAGTCTCTAAAAAGCCTAAAGTTTCTTATCCAAAACGCTGGAAGCTGTACCTAAGAGCAAAGTCAAGGATGTTCTTAATGTCCAAGAGATGCTTGTAATGATGGAGTAGAACTCTTCTGCCACTCAGTTCTTAGAAGGGCACAGAACAAATAATTTTTCCAGTACTATTAATATCCCCTTTATAAGCACAACATTTCTATAAATTTGTGCCTCAAAAGCTGCTTTCCATCACATACTCTGATATCTTCTCAGGTGCAGCAGGACTACTGGCAACCTCTCTTCCAGGGACACTCTGTCACAGTACTGAAAAGATTCTGTATAATTGGAAAATTATTCAAGCGCAAACAGGTGTCGGTGGGCGATGGTACAGGGAGATACAGTCCTCTTATCTCAGTGTTTGCAAACCTTTCCCAGCTCTCAACAAAGGATTTACCAGTCTCAATGGTAAAGAAAAAAATAGCTTTGAAACGTGTCTGAACATCCAGAGGGCTCTGGTAGTATCATGGGCTGATCTACCAGCTCTCCATGCTATTTAACTTTCCAAGCTAATTCAATACAAAGCTGTGTTACATCTTTGGCCCCAAAAAAGCAACTCCCCAGTAACAGAGTTGATGGGGAAAAATTAATTTACCACTTACCATTACACTGATCGATAATTTATTAACTCTAACCTTGCTAGCAGTGGACTGTACTATGATTCATAGTCAATCATTTGAACTTTCATTCCTCCAGAGTTATAGCCATGATAAAAAAATGGGTAGATTTTTAGTGGACAGAAATTAAACATTTAACCTTTACACAGAGGTTTAATATTAAACTTCATCCAATGTATTTATCCTTTCCCTTTCATGTCACAGCCTGATAGCATTTGTTGGTCAAGTTTTAAAAATTATTAACTCATGTTTCATTTTGTTTAGTATTGACTCAAGAGGGGTGGCAAGAAATGACAAAGAAGTGAGGAGTCCTTGGTACAAACTATTGCTGGAAAACAACTCCTACTTGCATAAGTCAGTCTTCCTTGAGGTTCATCCCTGCTGTGCTTGGGGATTGTCTGAACACTGAGAAAGCCAAAGTATCTAATGACACATTCAAGAAGGGCAATGACAGCTCACCAATAGATGTCTTATACCATTACAATTTAATATCAAGCTATTATTCCAAGATAGGAGCTGCAATAAAGCACCTCTGTCCTGGAATAGTGCCTCCACACTGGCAAGAGGGTTACTAACTCTATTGAATAGCAGGACATTGATGCTTTGTGTTGGCCAGATTGTTGTTCTGCTGAGTACCTTCCTGTGGAATTCATTATACTGTTGCATAGTGGATAGTAGGGATAGTGATGTTTGTCTTAGATTCGTCATGGGAATTCTACAAACTCTTGAAAACATGATCCATCCTTAGCTTTGCTTTCACTACAGAAAACAGACTCCTCCCTCCAGTCCGTACCAAAGGCAAGTCATCTCCTGAGCTGTTCTATCAAGTGGCTACCTATTAGACCTTTCTTAGAAATCAGGTCCACAGCATTCAGACAGTGCATCTCCTGCTATCTGACCTGTCTGTTGGCAGGTGCAAAAAGAATTACTCTGGCATGCCAGAGGCTGAGCTGCAGCAAGTGTCACCAAGATTAATGACTTCATCATGGTAAACTGGACAAATCAACCAGAGTCCTTGATGGCAGCAAGAAAGACCAGACTCCATTACCCATCCAACCCATCTCTTAGTGTGAGCTCCAGACACTGCTCAGCACTGTCTAGGTGGGGTGGACTCCACACCTCACTGCTGCCCTCACCTCCTGAGACACTCTGAAAAGGCCACTGTCCCGACACGATTTCCTGCACCAGATCCTCTGCACAGTTCACTGCGGACATCCCAGCCAGCTCTGCAGAGTCATCACAGCAATGCTGATGAAGAACTGAACAACAGCACTCGTTATGAGTGTGACCAGCTGAACTGTCCCCATTGCAATCAGACTTTCTAGGAAGCCTCTGCTCAGATTCGAATAGCTCTTGGTGCATCCTATCTAGTTTCCTTTGACTGAAATCAGCCAGAGAGGCACAACTCTGCAAGCACTTAAAGGGTGCAAGTGTTACAGGAAGCTATAATAGGGAAAAGAAGGAAAAAAAAAATAGAGCAGACCGTGGCAAAACTTAATGCAAGATTAGACAGGGCTTATCTGACCTGCCAGAGAGACTAAGAAGGAGGCAGGCTATAAAGCGAAGTCGATGCATTGTCTCTTCCCCATTCCTCTAATATTCTGCCTGTGATGATGTGAGATTCTCCAGGCAAGAAAAGAAAACCCCCACCTCCACAGGGCACTGTGTCCTTGAAAGAAAGGAGAGTGCGCAGGTGTATGACTCATTCCTTTGGTTAGGCATAGACTGAAGAACTCTTTTGCTCTTCAAAGCAGCCCGCTGCACAGAGAGACATCTGGTAAATCCTACACAAGTTAATCTCCTGCCACAGTCTCAAAAACACACACAGATGAAACCAGGTCCCTCCTGCTGGCAGCTTTTCTGCATGGGAGGAAATGACTATCCTTGTCCTTGAAAGGTGATTACTCTGTGGGACGTGGAATAGAGTTCCCTGTAGGACAGGGATTCGCCCCCATGTTGAGAGGTGATGCAATGACTGTGAATGAGCCTTTTGAAGATGGACAAAATAAATTTGCTCTGGTGTATTTGTACCTGATGGAAATTGCAGAGATCAGGACCAAAGCAAGAATGCTTGCTGGAGATGGAAGGTGATCAAAAAGGTGGCTGCCCTTTTCTTACACCTTCTGCCAGAGACCTTTGGAGAGGTTGGAGCTACAGGTTACCCCCTCTATGTGCTCTCAGCTACTCTCTGGAGGAATCATTCCCCCAGGGAAAACCAGCAAGTGCCCAGTCTGACACTGTTAATACTCCTAATGGTTCCATCTCACCTCCTTAAAGAAAAATTAAAAGAATAATATCACAACACTTCCTAAGTAAATTATCCTGCAGTTAAGTATCAACAGACCTGGACTTGTCACTGCAGACGTGACAGTAGACCCTCAAAGGCACTTCTGTTCCTACCCTCTAGATGCCAACTTCTGGCGTGACCTATCAAAAGATCTTTGCAGATCTAAGCTTTCTCTGGAAGCTTCGTGCTTGTGATTCAACAGGATCCACAACTAGTCCTGTGGGATGTCCCAGGGCAAATTCCCAGGAATTCAACATTTTAACATATTGATCCAACTAAGACATTTCTCTGCCACTCACATGTCAAACTTGGTACACAATGTAGTAGGATGATGAAAATCAAATATATAGGAGGGTTTGGGCATTATGCTTTGATGTAAACTATAATTTACATGCAAAACACTTTTTCCACAGAGAGGGAAGTGCCTGAACTCAACCACTTGTTGCAGCCCAGTAGGAAAGAGGACTGGGTCTTGTGGGCTGCCTCCATACAAATCAGGGTTAAATTGATGGCATTGATGAAATGTAAATGGAAGATATTACGTAAGAAGAATTGCATAATGTTCCCAGATGTTTTCAATTTTCTGAGTACTTCTAAAAATAAAGTGAACTTTTAATACTTAATCAACATAGTTATTCATTCTCTTTTACCCAAGATGAATTTTTTATGGATACACGTTAGTTATTGCCTTTGGCTTACTGGTTCAGACACAGTTCTGCCCTCTGTTCCACTGATTGTACAAATTATCCCCTACTGCATAGACTGGGTACACTTCTAAGTCCTTGAAAGCTCTTCAATTGATTTGGTTTAGCTAGACTTACTTCAGGAGAGGAAGATTTGCAAGGAATGCATTAGCTACCTAATGGGAACACAGCTCACCCATTAGTACCATCTGGTCACAGACCCATGGAATCCCCTACCCAGAGTGGCACCCATCTCCCACAGAGCCTGGGGCAGCCTGGCAGCATGGGCAGGGTGGGATGTGGCTTATGGTGGATACCTACTACTTATTTCTTTTCAGATCATCTTGCACTTGTAGATGCTGGTGGCAGAGATGCCTTGAGCATGGTGAGACAAAGACTTAATCTGATGGTGCCAGGCTGGATTTGTCTTTGCAATTTCTCTTTGCATCCAGGACTAATAAAAAAAATCCAGGGCAGGGAGAGGAAGACTTTAGGTGCAGTAGATCAGTAGGATTTCTTTTTTTCTACACTAGACTTAAATGACTCTGTGTTTTTTATTCCTATGTTTATTGCATAACATTCAACAACACGTGTTCTTAAAGATGAAAATGTGTTTTCTTGATATATCAGAGAGGAAATCCCAGATGACTTGTCCCTAAAGTTCTTGTGTAAATGCACAGGATGCATCTTTGTGAAGAAATGATTCAAAAGGAAAAGGAGCACAGAGAAAGCTTGAGTGACCACCAAGAGGCTGATTTGATTGTCTGAACAAATAAGAATGCTTGCATGACCACCTCCTAAAAGCAAAGTGCTGCAAACAGCAGCCGAAGAGAACGACCAGGGTGATATTGAACTGCCAGCCAGACATAACAGAGAGGACACTCAAGTGGCATGTCAGATCCATGTAAAAATAAAAGCCTGCAGCTTCCAAATATTTCTGTGAGTGCTTTAGCTTGTCATGCCAGCTCACATCTCTAAGGAAATTATGAACCATCAGCAGGGAGGGTTTCACATCAGGGACAGGTGAAAAGCAGGAAAAGACAGGATTGGTATCAATCCAAGCACAGCTGCTGCCTGGCCCAGTACAGCACCAGCCCCTGCTCAGCACGTCCCACGCATAAAGCAGAAGATTGCCCAACAGCACCGTGGAGCCACAATTGCAAAGCTGAAAGGCAATAGCCCATTATGTTGTTTTCAGCAGCGCTGCTACACACTCATACAGCATTTAACAAAGTGCCTTGTATGTCTTTTTCTGCCAACGTTGGGAATCCATTTAGAACAAGTCATTGAGCTTTATTTTTATTTTACTTAAAATTTTTTTCAAAATGCATTAAGATAAATATGTATATTAGCAGTCGCTAGGGCAAACAGAAAATATTCATTTGCGTTTATCACAGGCAGTTAGAACCCTACCACACTTTACCTCTCATAGAGGGAATTTCTCCTGTGATGAATTAATCTTTATGAGCTAGTTCTTCTTTCCTTCATTTCTTTGCAGGTACCATGGCTTTTTGAAAACGAAAATGAGTGTTAATTTTTTTTGTTATGTGAATTGCATTTTCTGCTGAACACTATTTATAAAGGGGGTGACTGCTCCTCAGCTGAAGTACTAACACTCAGAACCCTAAAAAGACCAGAATATTTACCTCTGTCATGTACTCAGCCCTAAATATTCCCACAGAATTTTCAGTAGCCATTGAAGTGGAAGCACTTTCATAATGGTCAGTGCAGTCATCAGAAGCTATTACATTCTGAAATTAGCAACATGCTTTCTCCACATTGTTCCATTTGTTCTCAGTTCATGGAAACAACCAAACAAATCGATCTGGTCTGCCATCAAGCTCATTACAAAGGGTCATGGGAAGAACAGGAGAGTGAGGACAAGGTCCAAGAAGCCTTGGTGGTGTGTGCAGCTGTATTAATATATATCGCCCACGTGCTGTAAGAACTGCAGTCACCAAACAGCCATTGCAAAAGTGCACTGATCACCACCACCTACCTCCTTTCTATTTTCACAAAGGGAGGCTTTTAATTTCCAAACCTTATGCTTTTTCACTTTTCTGGCTTTCAAGGGGGTTCCTCTTTCTCCCTGTCACCATTCTGTCAGTGCCGAGGCCACCTGGGTAAGCTGCAGGGACTGCCAGGGACAGCACAAGGCCAGGTCACTCTATGATTCTATGATTTTATGATTCTCTGATGCTAAGACTCTGAGGACCACCACTGGGAAAATGCAGGTTGACCCTGTGGAGGGCACTGAGTCAATAGTGGAAGAGCTGTGACTTCCTCGCATCTGCTGCCTATCAGTTGAAAAGCCCATGGTATGAAAAGCCAATTAATTGATATTATTTAAAGACTGCTTTTCAGAGGAGTCCTTTGTTGGACGGACTGAAACTCAACTCTGTGCCAAATTATGCACAAGAGTTAAGGGAGGTGAGAGTAAGAAATCCACTGGGTAATCATAATCACTGTGCAATTAGGTTTGATATCATAATAGAAGGTTACTCTCCTAGGGGTAATGCAGTGAGGGTGAACTTTAAAAGGCCAGATTTTAAAACTATGAGAAAAATGATTAACAGAAGGCTCAAGGGCATAGTGAAACTCTTTAACAACTTAGAGCAAATTTGTTTCTAGACTAACTCCTCTGGCAGCCCCAGGAGTTGTACCAAGGGTGAGTTTGGCTAATGTAATCAATCCAGAGGCTATTTAAGAATCTGTGCTAGAGGTGAAGATGGTGGTTGGACCTTCAAGCTGAAAATAAGAAGAATGAAATTTGCACTCTGAGCAGAGTTTATTGAAAATAAACATTCTTTTAAAAATTAAAAAGGATATCTGACTAAAGAGCAGAACAGAGGGTAGAGTAAATGCAGACAAGATAGAAAGGAAAGGGACATAGATGTATAGGTTTATAAAAAAAGATCAAGGTATTTCTGATACAGTAGAAAAGAAAAAAATTAAACCCTCAACCAGGCATATAATGAGTGAAACTTAGAAAGCGCTGTTGTTATGTGACAGCTTTATTGTACCTAATTAACTCAAATATATGTATCTGCTGGAAGACACCACTCTCCATGGTTACTTGCTGTCAGATGTACTAAAGGAGGCATTTCTTCTGCACAGCGCTCTATCTTTTTGGGGATTGGGGGAGGCTGAAAACCAGAGGATGCTGAAGCAGAAATAAAAACCTGGCCTAAGTTATTGTATGGATGTAACTAAAGAGATGCCTTGTCTCTGCTGCTTTCTCTAGGAAAACAGAAAGTGAATTCAGCAATGATTTACTTTATCACTGTGGGAGGTGAACAGGACCTGAGGAAGGAGTTATATGGCCACCAGTTCACTGGGGCAGTAAATCACCCAGACTAGGTAGTGCCCAGCCCAGGCTGTAGAGAAAACAAACCACACAACAGTGAACCTGTCAAATAAGGTGCCTCCCTCACCTTAAGGGGTGAAATTCCCCCTTGAAAATAAAGGAAAGGATTCATTGCTGGCTCCTATTGCGCAATAACTGCAAGGCAAAACTCACTGGGGGCTACTGCAGGAGCTGTACCCCACAATGCTTGTGGAAACGCTGCCCATCCAGGCAGTGTTCCCACCACAGCAGCACTAGCACTGCAGGGAGTGGCACAGGGTCCCTGGGGCTGGTTCACACCCCAAAAGTGGTAGAAACAGCCTAGCCGGGAGATGTTACCCCATTCCTTGGAACAACCACCATCCATCTGGTGCCACACAGGACATGAGTACAAGGATCTCAGCATGAACAAAATCAAAACATTTATTTACTTTTTTTTTTTAAGTTTCCCAAAATGTCACTGTTCCTCCCTTTCATGTTTGTGCAGCCTAAAGCACAACAGGCCCTCGACCTCAGCTGTAGCCCATAATGTCACCATAATGAAGGCAAACAAATGACGATAGGGAGAAAACCCACTTCAGTCACTGTAAGGAAATATTGTTCCTTCAAAGCAATTCCTCATCTGAAAAGTTAATAAAATAGTACATAAAGGTGACCTGGTAGATGTAATTTACTTGGCTTTTCAAAATGCTTTTGATAAGGTCCCTCATAAAAGAATATTAATGATAATGAGAATGATCTTACATTTATGGTGGTACCTTTCATTCAGATGAATCCCAAAGTGCTCCACAAAGTTTTTAGTAACTGATTGTACAAATCATGAGTCATATATATCCCCAAAGTGTTGCTAGATCTGGGAGAAGGCATGACAGCTATTTAATTGCCTAGCACAATGCTGTTCAATATTTTAGGGCAGGGTACAAAAGCAAAAGCTACAACCATGTGCAATTAGATTAAATTTAGGCAGATAAAAGCTACTTTCCAAAGCTGAGATTTGGCTGACAACCAAGTTCATCTTCTCTCTCTGTCCTCACCCAAATGTTGAGGGATGCCTTAGGCTGAACAGATGAATGGCTCAGCTGGAAAAAGGGCATCTTTTTCAGATAGCTCCCAAAGAAACAGACAATGGCCATTTAGGTTACTCTTCAACATACAGTGGGATATTTATGAGCACCTGTACTTGCCCATCCAACTCAGAGAAGCACCATCATTTACACTTTCTCCTCCAAATTTTCCATAGGTGTTTCGCCTATGTCCTTCAGCTTCACAAGTAGCTGCCAATGCTGACAGCGACCAGCAGAGCATCTTCAGCTCTCGTTAGTCTTTGGGAAGCAATCTCTGCTTCTATTCTGTCGTCAGTTTTGCTTTGAGGTGTACATCTGAAGCACTACTAATCCAGACCATTATAATCTTGAATGTAGCTCCAGCCATAAGCATATTCTGTTTAGAGAGTATCAGAACATTTAATTTAAAAGCATAAAATGTCTCATTTAATTGCCTGAAATCAAAGGTTTCATATTTTAATTAAGCTTTTAAGAGAACTTATTTCATTGGTCTGATTTTTTTTTTCTTTTCTCCTCTCAGATATGAAGGTCATTAAAGAATACCTTTACTGATTAAGCAGTAGTAACAATAATTTCACCAAATGTCTTGTACAGGGTGGATACTACCCCAGACTCAAATTTCACACACTATTGGTTATGAGCAGATGAACACCTCTCATTTACTGTGCCTAGTTCAGTGAGAAGGGCTGCCTGAACTTCCAAGTCCTCTATTTCTTGTTACGTGCAAAGAAAGAAGAGGCCAAGAAGGCTGAATCATAGTCATTCTCCCTAGATACATATTCCTCCATGGTTAGGATGCTTTGGCAGCTTTTTTACTCTCTCCTAAACGGGCAGCCTAAAACCAGATACATGACCAGTGGAGAATGAAAGGCAGGAGCTTACAGATGGGGGTTGAAGAGGACCTTGAAGGTACCAAGATGTCCGAGTTGCATAGGCAGGAAGATTTCAGCTCAGCTGTAATACCCTTGGGCACACCTTTGAAATGCTCCATCCAGCCTCTGCCCGAGGCAGCATGTGTCTTGTGTTTATCACCATCCTACTGTACTTTTTTGCAGAGCTAAACAGAGGTCCCTTCCTCCAGTGTGACAGCTTGACAGACTTTGCAGTACAATTCACATTTCATATCAAAAGAGTCCCCCCTCAAATTCAAGTTACATAAATTATATATGGCTAGGTAAACATGACCTTCCTCTGCCTATTCTTTCAGGCCAGAGACGGAACCCAAAATAAGAAAAATCTTGTGAGAAGAGGCATCTAGGGCCAAGCTGTCAAAAACCTTCAACAAGGAGCTGATTTGTCAATAAAAGCCATCATTTCACAGGGAGCTTGATTCTTGCTTCAGTGTTCTCCTGGCCAAATTGCTGACAGATTTTTGCTGAACAATCTCATGCCTTCACACTGCAGCCTTTTATTTCCTACATTACTCTTATTGGAGGCTGTGAAGGTCCCATTTTTAGAACAATCCTTTGTGGAAAAGAGGGAAGAACAATGTTTATATGAAAACATGGCCCCATAGCCTGCCCCACAGTGCAGCAGGAGCCACCCCAGCCCCCCCAGCAGAACATTCACATGCCTGTGTAGAAACTCTCACAGCCTCTGCTTCACACATGCTCTGGAAAGCAAAACCCTTACTGTTAGGCAGTTTAATTTCAACTATGAATACACCTTCTTTTTACTTGTGGCTTACTCAAGGAGGCTCTTTAGGCAAAATAATGGTTTAAAACTTCTTTCTGCTGCCAGGGTGGCATAAAGAGGCCTCAGCATACCCCAAGGCTGCTGTATATGCAACGTGGTAATTTAAACTTCTGTCTCCAGTAAGGCTCCTGGCGTGTGGTGCACACCTGGCCTCTCTAACCTAATCAACATTTATTGCTTTGTATCTTTACAAAGACACAAAGTTTTAACCCTCTCAGTAAAAACATTCTTAAAGCATTGTGCCTGCAAGAGGCGTTTAAGAGCCATAGAAATAAGGGTCAGGAAGATTTCCAAGCACATACAAAGCTAGTCACTGTCCCACATCATCTGGATACTCCTGTGCCAGGGAGACAGAGGTGCAGGCTGCTGGAAATGGGGAAATAAGAAGGGAAAAGATGGGAGATTGGCCCACACTATCCTCCCAGAGAGATGCAAGGCACGCTGACATCTCTGGTTTCGAGGAGCAGATCTGATCTCAGACATTCTCTCTCTTTTGGAAGTCACTGGCACTGCAGTCAACAGGGGAAGCTTTTTCTTGGGTACACAGTTCCTTGGAACATCGCTAGCCACGTGCTGATTGCTACTGATTATCTTTCAGCAGCTGTCACAGCAGGCTCCTTGGGATATGTGGGAAATGCCTTGCAATTATTTGCTTTATGACGCTCCCCAGAGAAACATTTGGCCATAAGTGTTTGCACAAGGGCACATATCTCATGTGCAAGAGGGTCCATGCTGGGTTCTGGGTGATATTAATACACCTCTCACCTGTCTCTGATGCACCTGACAGCTCCCTTACAGTGGTGGAAATGCCATTCTTCAGCAAGATATTTATGTCTGATTTTCCCTTGATTTGCATCTTGCATCTTCCTGCCTTGGGTTATTCCTACAGCCAGCTGAATCTCCCTTTTCTAGGGGCTGTATCTCTGCTCTTCTCAGAATTTCTGAGCAGACAGGAGCTGGGCTGCCTGCCCACGTTCTGTACCTGTGACTGACTCCTAGACATTGAGTGCAAGTGTGCTAGATGCAGTGTTAAATCACTTGCTGTTCTGGAAACTCGCTGTGCTCTGGAGTCTGGGGGACAGTCTTCAGGGAAGATTTCATTTGTTTGTGTCACCGTGTCCCCTTTTCAGAGCATCATCCAAAGGGCTGTAGAGAGAGCAGCTTCCACTCTTTCCTGATAAAAGTGTTTGTAGTAAAAAAATTTTTTCTCCCCATTAGACCTTTTTCTTTGGGCTTTTTCTGGTTTTGTTTTTGTATTTTTTTAATTGAGGTGGACCTGTATCCACTAGGGATTTAAAAACTTTATCAGATTTTGCCCTAATGATAGATTCTGGGCACATGAAAACCTGGTTGTGAGCTGTTACCAAACCTGCCCCAGCCGGGTTGACAGAAAGACCAACAGGACAGGAGTTAACACCATTCCTTCTCCTCTGCACCAGTTATGCTTAATCTTCAGACTTTTTCTTCCACAAGCCTGTTTGAATGAGTAAACCCCACTTTGTAACACTGAATTACCCAATCACACTCACTGTGAGTAAAAACACATGCTGAGCAAGCCAACCAGAATTGATTTCTTTGATGCCCTGTGTTGATTTACAATAAAATATTCTCTTTTTTTTTAGTGGTTTTTTTTTTTTTTTTTTTTTTTTTTTTTTTAGTTTTTGTCATCCCAGGGGAAAGCAAAGAAATATCTGACTGTTAAATTCCTGGATTCCTCACATGAGCCTGACTCTTGCTGGACCAGTGTTATGGCCTGCAATGGTCCTGACTCTTGCTGGACCAGTGTTATGGCCTGCAATGGTCCTGCTGTAAAGCCTGATGGATGGAAAGGGAGAGTCAATAAAGTTCAGTCCTCTCATGAAAGCCAAACAAATCATTTCCCCACTTACAATACGCTGTGGTGTTCTCCTTACATTAATCTGAGTTAATTTCTTTTTTTTTCAGGTGTGTTTATTTCTTTTGCTACCTTTGAAGGTCCTAGAAGGACCTCCTGTGGCTTTCACAAAGTGGCTCAGAGAGGCACGCTATGGGACCTGGGTGGTTTCTAGGAATCCTCCAATTAAAATGGCAAGTCGTTCCATTGTATTGTATTGTTACAAAGCCAGACAAATCTCTTTGGCACATACAAAGTTTCTAGTTTTGGAAACCACAAGTACAGAGGTTTAAGCTTTAAAACCTTCCCAACTTTCTACCTGCCCTCCCAGCCAGCTGGGGTTAAGTGGCATATGCTTCATTTTACAAGAAAATCAGGGAAATTGTTTCACTTCTAAAGTCCTCTTTCAGACTTACTTAGGCAGCCATTTTACTCATTTTAGGAGTTTTATAGCAGCCCAGGTCCCGGAGAATAACAATGTTTAACTGATCTTAGTGATACAACATTATTTGTAGGGCTAATTCCACAGACGGTTTTTTCCTCAGGACATGGGAGGTAATTTTCCTAAAATTACATTGTTTTCTAAAACAGCTCTATTCAGTGCTATATATATACCTTCTGGCAGCATAGTTTAATTTGCATTTAAATAATTTCCTGTTATAGCTGAAAAAGTAATTATACATAAGACTAAACAATTTTCAAGCTTCAGCGTTTAATTGGTCCATGATCAAATCTCTCTCCTAGGTTCCGAAACGACCTTCCCAAAATATAAAATTCTCAAATACTAGAACCTTGCTTCTTTCCTTAAGGTCCCTCCATTTGCTCATTCATCTCCTGTGGTGAATTCAGATCGGTAGAAAACCATGTTGGTTTTACTATCCTTAATTTCTCTTTAGGGTTGTGTCATTTTGGTTTACTGATTTTCTCCAGGTAGAGAAGTTCGAGTCTGCCTGCTATCTGAGCAGCAGATTTTATGGAGTTCTCATGCTCATGACACTAAAAGCACCACAATGCACCAGTTTTTTATAGTGGTTGCAGATGTTAAATCGTGGCCTAATTCTCATGGTTTTTATCACAGATGAGGCAGGGAATTGGTGTAATTTGAGCCAAGGCAATAGCAGGACATCCATTTTTGATCTAGACTGTACTGAACCTTAGATTTTTTGTTTGGTTCTAGAAGTTGTTTGTCACTCATAGATCCATATATACTTGTTCCTCAGTTTTGCAGACTTTTTAATCAGGTTAATTATACAACCAAAAAACCAGTCCTCTGGAGGTGTTGATCACTCAGAAAGACTACCTATCGTATTAAAAGAACCTATTGCTAACAGCTGTTTAACATGCCACAGGCTTTTTACCTTAAAAGCATAATGCCTACAGAAGATGAGCTGTATTATTCAGTGCACTGATTATCTGCTCATGAGCCATGTCACGAGAAATACAGTTCCCTGTACTAAAAGTGCTGACTCAAAAGCATCAAGCCATTAACTGTAGAACAAGTCCAATGCAAAAGAGAGAATGATGCATCACAGGGGCCATCATATGGCCCATAAAGTCAATATTGAAGCCATGAAATTCAGACATGAGTGCAGCTTTCCTCAAGTTTTAGGATCATCCTTGACCTAACCTGTTAGTAAAGTCCCCTTCTACCATTAAAAGTGATATAACTCTTCAGATATTTCAAGACTAAAATTACTAATGGCATGCCATGGATCTGCCTTATAAAAATCATCTCTTATCTGGTGCTTAAGGAACCCCCTGTGCAGGCAAGAAGCACTAAGGATTTTAGTGCCTAAAATGTCTACCTGAAAGAGGCAGCATACTGTGCAGTTAGTGCTAATGAATCATAAGTTTTGCAAGGCTGTACACTGAGCCTAAAATGACATTGAAGATGATCACTTTGCACCAACCCCTTCATATCATAAACCAGTTTTCACCAGAAGGGCGATACCGAGCCAACAGGTGGATTTGCAGTTAAAACTTCCACAGCTAGTCAGACTTGAAGATGAGTGACAGTGATGACCCCTGCTATTTTCACCTGCCATCATGTTTTTATTTTGTTCTCAAGGGTGCAGCCATTTCACAGACACCTGCATGAAGTCACTCTGGGATGACTCCTCGTCTGGATAATGTGGCAATTTAAAGGTCCCTGCTCCCAGAACATGAAAATGATAAAGAAACAATTTTCACTAAGATCTTAACTAGAGCAACCTGGTCTAGTGGAAGCTGCCCTGGCCCATGTTGGGGGCGTTGAAACAAGATGATCTCTGATATCCCTTCCAACAAAACCATTCTAAGATTCTGTGAAGGTAGATACAAATGAACAGATCAGTGTGTTCAAGTGCACACTTGATTTGTCAGCCTGGGAAGGTTATCAATAAAACAATTGCAGAGGACAATTTAGAAGCAATGGATCTGGAGTGGGGTGAGAGCTAGGAAGCATTCAATCTACAGCCAAAAGACTAAACAGTTTGCTCAACCACACTGAACTCATGAAAGGCATTGCTACAACAGTGTCTTGCTATGATGTTCCCCTAAAGCTTTTGTGTCCTACTGATTTTGATTTGGATCATGAAGAAAAGTTTTCTGAGAAGAAAAGTGTTTCAACATCTGTCTCTCACCTGGGTTTGCAGCAACAGATGGTTTGCCCCTTTCCCCACCAGAACCAGCACACTCATAATTGTGTAACTCTTTGCAAAATGACTGTGAAGTTCCTTGATGACTGTTGTTTTTTGGTTGTTTTGTGGGGCTTTTTTTGCCTTTTGCTAACTTAAAAAGTAAAACCAGTGGAAAACAACAACATGAACAATGATATGAGAAAAAAAGGCAGCACCTGGTACTAGAGATAGGCCTGTTTATAAGAATAGCTGCATGGCTGCATCACAACAGGTATCAGCTCTGTAACAGTGCTGCACAAAGCACCCAAGCGGCAGACAGAGAATAATGATAATAAAAAGAGAGGAAAAGAGTTGTTCTGAGATAGAAATTGCTATAAAATGGAGAATAGTTTGTAATTGTGATTTAATTTAATATTTTTGTGAACATATGTATATATTAATAGTATCTTTTCCTCTTTCTGTGCACTATAAAGATTTAACAGTAACCCAAAGCCTTAGTGAGCTGACCACTGTATAAAATCAATCAAATTTCTTCCTTTCCATTATTCCAGCAATTTATCTTCATCGTATCTCTCCATGTCCTCTCAGTACTCTCCAGTTAAGGAGCTGATAGCTATTTCTGTCAGAGCCTGTTTTCTCTCCAATGAAAGCAGTGGCCAATCTTCTGAAAAAGCAGACAATTCCCAACACTTGGAGATAAGTCATGGGCATACTACAGACTCTCTGTCTAATTTCTAATAAGCCACTTCATCATAATTACATTTCCTATTTTGAAAAACTGTGACAAAAATCTCTCTTTTTCTGTCCAAAGACTAGAAAGTCTTTAGGACAGGACTTAGGCTTCATGATGATTTTGCAGGGCAAAAAATAATTTTGGATACTCTCATTTCTTGCTCCTCTGCCTACTTCTATACTATGAAATATTCCTATTAATATTCCTGTGTTATCATTGCTTTATTTCTGGTTGTGATTTTGTTTTGTAAGCTACTTTAATTAACAAAGGTAATTACTTTGATTTCTTCTTTTTTTCTTATTCTAATAGAGCTCCAAAATTGAGCACGTACTTAGTGCTTTTCTATTGGAAGCCCTGGACTCCAGCAGTCCTTTGGTCTTTCCACCAGCTGCAGAAGAATTATGCTGGTGTCAGTCTGACCTGATGTTTTATAGAGTTTTAATTTTTTTACTATACCCTTTGTGAAAGCCGTGAACACACACATACTTCCAAACAGTTCTGGCCCTTGCTGGATTGATTGAAAGAAGGTTAATAACATATCTGGGTAAAACAAATAGTTCGATGGGTAGCACACATTGATTAATATCTGCTGCGGTGCCAGCAGTGCTGGGGGAACTACATGTTGTAATTCTGTTATAACTGGAGATGTGTTGCCAGTGGAAGGAGAAGGGAGATTATCACACTGCTGTGTCTGGCAGCTCAGTGTAATGCACAGAGACAGGGTTAATGTCTCCCCTCTGCTCCTGTTTCCAGGGACGGTGAAAGATCTGGACCAGAACGCTGCAGAGCTCTTGAAGCTCAAGACGTGCGCTACATTTGAATGTGCACTGCCAGTAAATCCCTTCTAGGATGTGCCTGAGGAGGGGTTGGGGGCAGATGAAAGGCAGGACAATAAGTCTGAAGAATACGAAGCCGATGTCTCACACACGAGCAGGAGGATCCCTGCACTGTAGGGCACAGACTGGCTGCACAGAGCCCTCCACAGTTATCAGCCCAGCAGGGACAAGCCCAGCAGGAAGGGGGAAAAGATGTACAGAAGAGGCTGAATTCTCTTACTCACACTATCAGGATGCCATGGCTAAACGCCCTATCTTTTTGTTTGGCAGTAAATAATTCATGTTCCTGAGCTGTAGGTGGAATAGTTTCAGGAAGAAAGGGAGGACGCCAATAAGCAGCTCTTTAAATATACATCACCTCCTGTTTGCAGGCACAATGTGTGGGAGCCACTGTAAACTGAAATGGTCTTGTGTTTTCTGGCACCTCTGAATACAAAATTACCACTCTGGCTATTTATGGGGTGGAGAGGGAGGAAGGTTTCAAAAAGAAAAATCAGGCTTTTTAAACCTGATGCCTTTTTTTAAACTGGAACACTTGGCATGTCTGTGGCGGCATTGTATCCCCAGTGGGGGAAAGAGTTACAGGTATTTTAATTATATATTAGTACAGCATTAAACTAGTTTTATTTGCTGAACATTCTGTCAATTACTGTTGTTACTTGAGAAGCATGACTGCTCCCAGGTTGATCGTGTATTTAACTAGCCAGTCAATGCTATTAATCACTAAGCATTTTCAGCCAAGGATATTAACATTGAAACCTATCCAGAAGGGCTTATAAATGGTATTGGCGTTCTTCAGATGGAAATGTTGTTCTCCAATGCAAGAGAGGTTCTCTTAAGTCTCTTCTCTTTTTTTTACTTTTTTTCTTTTTTTATTTTTTAATTGCACTCTAAATCCAAAAGGGGAATGAATAATTGCCCTTAATGAAATAACTGCTATCCCAAAAAATTAGTAAATATGTGATCATCTCATTACCATACGAACAGAGGGCAGGATGTTTGTTTTTGCAGTGCAGCTGCTGTAAAATCCAGTTAAGTATAAGAAAGCAGACATGAAAAACAAACAGGGACATCTTTCTTTTGTGGGACTAAAGCAGAGAGAGAAAGGATCTAGGTAAGACTAAAAAATGGTTAGCAGTTAGGGATTAGAAATGAGACTCCCAGTCTTATTTTTGACCACAGCATCCCGGTATTTTGAGCAGAAAAGACATCGGTCTTTCCCTGCCTCCTGCCCATAGCAGGTAACAAGAATATGATCTGAAGCCAGAGGCTTTGATAGAACTCATACCATTTGGTGAAATCAAATGCTCCAGATACATGCTTTGCATTCTGCATTGCACTTATTTGACACAGAATATATTTATTTCCACATTGTGAATAATCAGCTGAAAACTCACTTTCATTGGCTTCATCTCCCCATTGTTGGCTCACATCCTGAAGTTTTCATACAACATCTGCAAAAGTATTAAACTAATTATAGAAGCCATCTGGAACAAGAACAGAATGGAATAATTATTTTCTTTTTTTTTTTTTAAAAAAGCCCCCTCTAAATAAATGCTGCCATAATAGATGGGATGTCAGAAGAACAATGATGATAACAAACTCTGTATCATTAAGGACGGATGCAAGGAGATTTTCATCAAGAAACTTATGATTGCTCATTAGCAAAGTCACAGCAGAGAGGCATTGTGATCCATCGATGACACAGTGTGTGTACTGAGAGGGAAGCCCTACCAGAGACCAGATGTTGATATGTGGGTAGCCCAGCACCAACGGAGTGGAATGGCAATTGTTGCTTTGCTCTTGTGTTCTCCTTTCAAGACCAGGCGACAGAACCCTGAGGAAGAAAGGAAGGGTGAACCAGTCCCGGGCAGTTGCTTATCTATCACCTCCCACTGGTGCTGCTACTGCTGTTGTGAGGTAATCCTCCCTTTTTTCCATACATGTTCCTTGCTCTTAGACCTTTCCAGATGAATTGTGAAGATCTGTCCACCAGGGAAAGACACCTCTTCATTGTTTTGGGGATGTCCTTGGCCCCTTGAAATCCTCCACTTCCAGGGCACTCATGGTGACTGCTGAAGCCAATCATTTCAGCAATGACTTCTCTTGAACTCTGTACCTCTTCTCCATCCATTCCAGCACTGTGCATCCCAGCAGGCATCATTCCCTTCATGACCCATGTGCCCCAGCCCCTCATCTCTGGCATTGGAAGGAGCATCCAGTGCAGGGGCAGCAAGCCCCTAAGCCAAGGGGTGACTGCAGGCACCAGCACAGGAACCAGGCACATGCACCATGACAGAGCCTGCAGCACGCCCTTAGAGACAGAATGGTTAGATCAGCCACAGGTACCAGCCCATGGGCACCCACGTACAACTGGATATCCAAAGGGAGTGAGAGCCAGGAGTTCTTCTGACTTAACCAATGTACCAAACATTCACCAGCCCTGGAAGGCACCACACAGGAGCCTTGTTTCTGGAGCTGCTCTCTCTTTTAGATGAAGAAAGAGGAGCTGGTACATCATTCTTCCTCAACAGAGATTGAATGTACATTTTCATAAAATACTGGAGATCTCAGAACAAGGCAAAAGTTCTTTTATCTCTCTAGCTTTGTCCTAAGTGATGAGCTGTAGGTCAGCTTGCAGTAAAATGGGGCTTTGTATTTATTATGACTATTTTTTACTGATCAGAATTGACTACTTTGGCATATAAGAACCTGACAGTTATCTGCTTAATACATGGCTTCTGTTAGTAGCACTTTCAAGGCAAACTGTGTTTCAGTGTTTTAAGAAGATGACGACAGTGGTAAAATACCTAACGTTTTCTGCTTGATATATGTGCACATAACTGGAAAAGCAATACATATATTTGCAGTTTCTGATGGTCCTAGTGGCAAATAATGCATTCACATGTCCATTCCAACACTAAATAATAGATAGATAGATAGATAGATAGATAGATAGATAGATAGATAGATAGATAGATAGATAGATAGATAGATAGATAATAGATAGACAGATAAATTTTTCTCCCAAAGAAAAGTGTAGCTTTTAATAACTTCCTTAACGATATTCTAATTAATTACCTTTGGCCTGACTGTACTTAGAGAGAAGTCTGAGATTCTGTTAGATATCCAGCTGCTGACTCAATGGCATCCTGCTACAACATATTTCAATACACATCATTAATTCTGATTAAAAAGCATCACCCAGTTGTGATTCTTATTAGAACTCTATTAGTGTCTCTGCTAATAGATGCCATCTCCGTTATTATCATAATTATTGTTATTTACCACTTATGTTACTGCTGCAGTGCCTTGAGGGCTCATTCATAAGCTGTGTCCTTATTGGATCATTTGCAAATGCAGATTCCAAATATGTTCCTTGCACTCAGTGCTTTCCTTGATAAGACAACAGAAAAAAGATGAAGGAACATAAAGAGACAAAGTGACCATCTGGGTTGGCACTGAGACATTGCTTTCAACACATCTGGAGCCTAAGTATTGCCATGCTTCCACAAAATGCAACCGAGAATGGTACCCAAAGTTCAGCACTTTCATCTTGATTTTGGCGTTTTCTGTATCTTCAGGTGTCGAGGGTGCCACTGCCAGTGACTCCTTTATAGTAGACACAAACACGGCAATTCAGAAGACACAGATCATGTAACGTTGCTGCCAACCACTAGTTGAGTGTGTGTGTCCAAGTAAAACTGTAGCTTCTGCATATCTAGGGCTCACAGGATACATTCAGGCCATGCCTAAGATGATGAAACTCATTTACAGCAGTGTTAATATCAGCAGCATGTTTCTACTTTTGGCCTTATAAATAAGCAATCTGATTTATAAAGTGTCACATCCTGAAATCCCAACATCCTGAGTAGCAAACTTTATATTTGATGTCCCAGCTGTGAGCAGCCACACAGGGGGCCATGTCCCTGCATACCCTCTGGCAAGTCAACTGAATAGCTACCCAGAAAGTCCCACAAGTGGAAGGGCTGAAGAACAGGTTAGGGTGAAATGAGGGAGCAGGCATATTTTCAAGTAATAAATAGAGAAGAGAATGCAAGTAAAGTGAGTTTGATGAAAAAGGAGACCAGACTCTACTTTCCCCAGCTCCTCTGATCCTCCCAGCCATCTGGAATCAATCATTTGTCTCTATGTGGCCTTGTAACATTAAGGAGAACATGAGCACTGGTTTGAGGCTTGTGAGATGCTTTGTAATCCCAAGATAAAAGGTATCAAATAGCAGCAGCATACTTATTGTTAAAAATGTTTTCATTCTAAATTATAGCACCATTGCAAAAAGATCTTGCATTCCTCCATCCCTGTAACCCGGGACTGTCTTCTTCCCACAAATTCTTTTCCAACTTAGCTTGGAAGATTAATTTTTTAAAAGCAGCTAATGCTGTTAATTGAACAGGGAAAGAGATATGTCAGCCTTTGTTTTCCACAGGACTCACTTCAGAAGCATGAATGATAAATGCACCCCAAGAGATATTATCATAAGCATCACTCCAAATAAATTTTTCAGACAATGGAGTGCATGGCCAATAACTTCCAGTGAGATGCAGAAAACACACTCAGTACTAAGGTATTTCCTGAACATAAGAATATGTATTTTTGTCCTCTTATAATGAACTGATATGGTTTAGATGAGAAGAACCAAGACCAGATAAAGGAAACATGGAGGAAGCTCAAAACCAGGAGAGATACTGAGTTAGCAATCACACATAGCCTGTGCACTCCCTGTGGAGATCCACATTTGACATCTTGATAAGATCACACAGTCAATGGCTGCTGCAGCATTTTGTGGCAGTGAAACAGAAGAGTGACCCTGTTATCAAAGAACAGCAGATGCTTGTTGGTGTGAGATGGAAAGTTTTAATTTTCAACAAAAAATTATCCACTGGAGCTGAGAAGTGATGCAAACCAATAGCTGGTTTTTTTCTGTCATTAGACACCAATGATATAAGGGGACTTCTCAAATATATTCCTCCTCACTTTTATAATTAATTTAGTATTTTGAGAGGTATTTCTCTGAGTTATGTTTTACCAGAGAGAAGCAGTGTTCTAAGCCGAATGTCACATCCCCATCACACATGTATGAGGATCTCTGATGGCTGGCAGGTTGTTAACTGTGCAGCAGAGATCCAAATCATGTTCTGAAACCCCAGAAATTCCAAGCTGTCAGGGGTTTCACTATAGGGTTGGGTGCCCTCTTCCTTGGTGCAAGAGCTTTTTGCCCCAGCCTTTGATAATTAATTGTTTTTGCTTCTCGCTTCTCTGTCCCTGATGCTTTTCTCAATTAACAAAATAATAATTTTTAAAGTTGTTTTCTTGAAAGTAAGAAAAACAGAAACCACATGATTTTTGACATGGACATTTTCTTCAGAAATTACTTGTTGACAACTGTTCCATCAATCCTGCTCAAAGGTTCTCTGCATTGGGAGGCACATAGCTGCTTTCCAAATTATGCTGCATTTCTTTGTAGATTCAGCTGAAGGAAAACATGTTAAATAAATTATTTGTTTCCAATTACTCAGTCAGCTCTAAAAACAAATATGCACACATGTCTTTACACAGAGAGTTAGCAGGCAGACCAAAATATTTGCTATTTTATGAGCTTATTGGGAAATAAAAAAGACAAATGTCTCTTCTGATTGCGAGCAGGTACGTCATCACTCCTTGTGCATAACATAGAGGACAGGGGTTTTTTTTCTGTGTTGCAAGCCTATAAATATTACTCCATAAATATTTTATTTATTTTGAAAATAAACACGAAGGCACACAGCTGTTATAGTACATCTTTGCCTTCAGAACCATAATCTATTGCAGTGAACAGGTTCTGATGGTGATTTTCAACAGCTGTGTGATCCTCCTTCCTGGTAAGATCACGTGTCATCATCTAACTAGCAGAGGTGAGACTATGAGTGAAATGGGCACAAAGGAGAACATCCTGGAATATAGGCACAAATATATTTGCTCTTTCATTTTGTTCTAAAGCTGTTTCACCGTATTTTGGAAAACTAGTTCTGTTGTCTCCTTTTCCTTCCGTAGGAACACTTATTTTACATACTTTTCTTTTGTTGGTTTAGTTTGGTTTTGATGGTCCCAGAAACGAGGTGCAAAGCAACGTTGTCAGGATTCTAATGTTAAGGGGACAGCTGAACCTGGAGACATTCCCAATGGTCTGTCTGTAGCACTCCTTTCCAGCTTTATCATTAATCCAGTGAATGCCTCATTAGCTGCATCTGCCGGCCTGAAATCAAGTTGTTTTGTTTACAGCCCCCTCCTGGTACTGGTCCACCCAGGCAAAGCCGTGGTGTTTGACTCATCCCTGGTAACCACAGCAGCAGGTGGAAGGTGGAGCATTTCACCTGTGAAGTATCCTGGATAATGATGCATTGATCCACTCACTCATAGTCAGATAAAGATATACATTCCCAGGAAAAAAAAAGGTAAAAAGAATAGGCTTATTGCACTGCACACAACCTTATGCTAACAGCAGCACCGAATTTCCAGCCCTGCTGCTCTGTATCTGCTCATAATTGCAGATCTCAGCGATCCCTCTCTGCTTTTCCTGGTTGTTGAGGAAGGGGATAGAAGAGGATTACAGGAATCTTAGATTTGCATTAGGTGAAATAATAATGCAATAATGTAGGGACTTCAGTCATCTCTGAACTATTCATATTTCCTCAATCTGCAAAATGGTACTGGAAATTGAAAACCACTGAGCTTGTCATTAGCTCTACAATGTCCTCAAAAGACTTTTCAAAAATCCTGACTGTGGATTTTTGTCTCTTTTTGTTCACATACTTTGCTTCAAAAAGCAAAGTTTTACTACCATGTTGAGCCTCTGAAGTGTGAGAAATATAAAGGAAAAGGTCCTGAAATTTCTTGCCCTTTTTCATGTAAAGAAATTGTTTGATTGATACAACCTAGACTAAGCAACAAAATGAACGTTAAAAACATTGTCTACTTGATATCATCACAGTCATCTCTGTTCCAGAAAGAGACAGACTGCTTGTGCAATCCTAGAATTTACGTAATTTAACAAGTCCCTTAAGCTCATCATGCCTAAACTCATGCTTAAGCATTTTTGTTATGTGTTAATGAGAGCAGATTCAGCATTTTAACTAAGTACTCTCTTAACACCGGGTTTAGCTTTGCAGTTTTCCCAGCAGGCTGTCAGCATCCTCCACCTAATTGACCTGGCTTCTGCTTCATAAAAAAGGAAGAGCAATAAACAGGGAAATATTTGTTTCCTATGACAGAAAAGGCCATCGTCATCTAGCAATTCTTTCTGACTTGTCTGATCAAGAACTGGCAACTGACTTTTCAGGGAAGTCCTTGGAAGTCTTCATCTTTAGGGTGCTCAACCTTGTCTTTGCTAAGTCCTGTCAGCCTCCCACACAACACACGTGCATGTTTCTTCTTGGCCCTTCTGCTCAGAGGAGCTGAAAGCCCTAGGTAACACTTCTTATGCATGTGATTTCTGACCCTACAGGATGCAGAAGTTTTTTTCACCAATTGAGGTCAAATCCTAAGGCCTTCCCACCAGGCATCCTGTCCTAATGCCAAACAACTCAGAAATTGTGCAAAATTATTTCAGAATAAAAACTGATACGATCATTGTCAAAAGACGTGTAAAATACTCCTAACATGAGCAACACTTTCAATTGATTCCCACTCAGTTCAACCTTGGAGAAGCTCAAAAGAAGATGAAGAATATCTCACAGCCCCTCTTGAAAAGCTACAGCTGCTCTGAATCCCAGAAATGCTCTGCCTGAGGCTTCTCCATCCTCTTGTTCATTAGTGAAAGAAGCTGCCTCAGTTTACTCCATGGGTGCTGACATGGCAAAAGGTGACAGGAGAGCTTCTCCTGCCTTTTACCGTATCCAGTAATGGTCACTTCAGAAGAAGGTGAAGTCGGCAATTACAGGATAACCTGTATAAGAGGTGACTTCTCTCCCATGTTTCATGGATGACATTTCAGTACAAGCACTACATCTTGGCCTAAAGCAAGGGTAAGTACTTTTTTACTGAGAGGTACAGGTATTTTTGCACAGGGAAGATGACTAGACCAATGAGATCTGGAAGTTCTGCAGTAAGACACACTGGAGCTTATGAGCCCAGGTGGCAATGGCTGTGCTCAGGCCAGGCTTCCCACCCTTCAGGGCTGCAGGCAGGTCCAGCAGGTGGAGCCTCATCAGTTCATAAGGATTCAGCCCTGATGCCCTTTTAATGCTTATAATGGAGAGGCAAACCAGGAGAGCTGGGAGATTTCTTTCTATTTGCTGTAGGGGAAATTCAGGAAGGATGATACAAAAAGTCCTAGGCTGAGACTCCTCTTCCCATCCAAGCCACCTCCTCCCTACACAAGGGAAACCCTCAAGATTAAGTATTTCTCTTTAAGGAGTGATAACAAGGACAAATTTTCCCCGTGTAAATGTATTAGCAAAAAATTCCTACTTCTGGGGACAAACCAAGCCAGGAAAGATGATCTTGTGATTAAAATTCCAGCCTTGGATTTAGTCCTTGCTCATTATTTACTTTTTACATGATACTGAAAAGGCCACTTCAACTCTCTGTGAGTAAATTCACCATCTGTAAAACCATATTTCCTTTCCTCCTTTTTATGTATTAGAATGTAAATTGTTAGGGTCGTCTCCCAGTACTAAGGGGTATTTAGTTATTGCTGCAATATAAATACATAAGAGAAATAAAATAACACTCTGAAAAACAAAAATTATGTGCTAGAAAAGGCATAATGTCTCTCATTTTCAGTATGGTTCTAAGTCCTCTGAGAATGAACCATTTGGTGGCTCCTGGCCTTCCTGGGATGGTTGCACCAACTTGAGGATTCAAGTGGGCCACCTGTGATAAGAGGACAACACTGCTGGTTTATCAGGCTCCAGCAATGCTTTCAGAGGTTGCAAGACAGGTCTGGTGAACTGTCTGCACACGCAGAACTAAATGGAGTATTCATTATGTCTCTAAAGAACATAAATTTTAAAAGGACATGGTGTAAGACCGGGCATCAATCAGATATGAGTGCCAGATACCTGAGAAATTGTAATTTTCATCTTAGCTTGGCTTTTTTTCCAGTCAGTCTGAAACACTATATATGTAGAAAACCTGTGTGAGTGTGTGTGTGTATATACACACGTGTGTGTATGTGTGTGTGTGTGTGTTTGTACACACTAGCATTTCCCCTTCTGCAAATAAACCATATACAAAAGAAAGCATTGGCGAAATATGAATGAACTCTTAAAATCAAGGAACAGAAATTTCTTGAAGTCTGTTGAGTTTGACACAAAGTTAGGAACAGATCCAAAACCTCTGTGAACACAGCAGAAATGTAATGATGATGCCTTCACTCGCGTACTGCAGAACTCTCCTAGAACGACCCTGCACAAGAAAACACAAGGCATTGCAGTACATATGTTATAAAAGAAAGTAGAATAATCAAAATAAAGTTAGTGAAATGAGAAATAATTCTTTAGTATTAAACATTGAGAAGAGCGTTATTCGTAGCAATTCAGCTATCAAAATTAATTGGAGGAAAGGTTTTATTCTGTAAATGACTGAGAATTTCTCTGGACATAGATTTCATGAAACCAAGGATGAAATGTTTGAAAGCTGGTGGCAAAATCTTATCTACTAACAAGATATGGCTTGAAAAACAACTTCCAGGGAAGGTTGACTTAAACAACAGCACTACAACCACTAGGAAATATTTCCAGGTTACAGTTTGAGCTCTGAAATAGGGTAACAATGCAGGAATAGCACAGGCTTGGCAAAAAAATACAAGCAATTCCAGGAAAATCTCTGGCTTTCCACTACAGTTTTGAAAATTCATGCTATAGAAATAGATTGTTATGTAAATTTATGTTAGCCTAGCCCCATGTATATGCTCAGGGCAAGGGACACACAAATAGTCTCTATCTCCCAGCTGATACATGGTAAACTGCTGAAGTGCAATAAATTAATCATATGCATGAACCCTTTCTGACAAATGACCTCTCATAATTATTCCTTTTCCTAAGGAGACTTCAAGACTAGAGATTTAATCATGAGGGGAAAAAAAGTCTAGCAAATGATTCCTTGTAGTCCCAGACGTAAAATTTTATATCTACGGTTATACTGTATGTAGAAAATTACATATTGCATGAATTAGCAGAAGCTTTTTGGCTGATTCACCCTCTTGGCAATCCACGTGTGCGCTGCCACAGGTGCGAGGCACGAGGTGAGCACTAAAGCAGACTCTGCGAATTCGTGCTGCCTTTGAGCGGTGCCATTTACCCACGCGATGGGAACGCGGCCGGATCCGAGCCCCTGCCAGCAGAGGTCAGTCCTTTCAAAGGCAACCTCGGCCACCCACTCCTCCCCACGGCGATAAGGAGCTCGCTCGCTTTTAAACCCGAGCCGGAGCAATTTCGCGGCGCCGGCGGCAGAGCAATCCTTTCAGCGGGAGCACGGAGAGCCTGACCCCACCCAGCCCCGTGTTGGGGTCCCTGCCGGCGCCGGGCAAGCGGCAGCACTGCTCGCTGCTGCTGTTCTCATCCCCGCACGCTGTGGGGCTGCCCCAGTGCCAGGGAGAGCTGGGAGCGAGCGAGAAAAGAGCTCTCCGGCCGAAGCTGAAAGCGAGGGGAAGCTTTTTCTCACCCAAGGCATGAGAAAGCTGTAAAACAGCACGATATGTGCGGGAAGGAAATGGGGCCTGACGGGTTCATATCACGAAAGCACCAAGCGTAATCTATTAAAAGATTTTGCCATTACTTAGTGCAGTTGCAGTGTGAAGATATCGCAGGGTGGGAGTCCTGGGTCTGACCGTGCCGCTGTAGCACAGGAGAGAGCCAGACCTGCTTCCCTGTGTGCCTGTGGCATAGGTCAGGGCTCTGGCAGGATACCTGCCAGGATACATGCCCTGCATGTTCAGCATTCCTCTCCTCCCCTCCTCTCAGAAAGGGGGGAAAAAACAAGAAAGGGAAATTTATTGGTCTATGAGGCCTTTTTAAACAGACGAGGTAATTACCTGAGTGCATCTATTATATGCAGAGCTGCTCCAATCATCACAAAGCATGATTAGCCAAACTATAATTACCTGGGGAAAAAAAAAACAACAAACCAACAAACACCAAATCCTGTGTAAGTCAGCTTAATGCAGGGACATGGAACAAAAATTTCTATTGTCAGTCCCATTGTGCAATGTCCATGAGAAGGAGAGAGGCCAAGAGCAGGGCTTCACCCTGAAATACATATCCCTGACTCTTCAGATCATTGTGTCAAAAAATCTTAACACTGTATTTTTTTAGAAGTAGTCTACTATGGAGAGTTACTAAACATACATCAGCAGCTCAACACAGCACTAACAGGAGTATGCGGCAATCAACTAAATGGACCGAGCAAGAGCCGGGAGGAAGATAGTGTGGGAGAATTTCAAGTGTATTGGTGTGATCATAAAAAATGACAAATGACCCAAAAGACTCAAGGTTCCTGTTCATTCAGGAAAGACAGAGAAGCAGTGCAAGCTCCAGGAGGGGAGTTAAAGTGTGTTGGGGCTGCAGAGCTTGGGGCACAAACCCCACTCTTCTTTCCCACTTCTGTGCAGGTGTTGGGCTAAGCACAGGCATTTCTTGAGACCACGTGCTGTGCTGTGTTCCTCTCTCTTCGCATCTGCCTTCAGGGGAACAAGATGTATCCGTGGGAGCTAGACATGTCCCTCAGGTCAGCAATTCCAACAGCAAAGCAGTGGGGCTGCCATGGGAGCCCCAGGCCTTCCCATGGTTTTTGGGGTCCCTTCTGGTGATGGAAGGAGTAGCTGGAGTGTCGTCCTCGGCTCCCGTTTCTTCCCCAGGCCTCAAATACTGCAAAGACAAACCCTGGAAACACAGGATTCAACACCTGCTGAGAGAACAATTCAGCCTCAGTAGTCCCTCAGTAGACCACCACAACATTCAGGACAGAGCAGACTTTTGTCCTGTTTTTCCTCCCTTTCAGTTCTGCCCAGTTCATTTTTTACAGCTTCAGATCAGCTTTAGTTTTGCTTCTTGTAGCTCCATTATCTGTGTCTGGGGAAGGAAGGAATGCATCCCTACTGCCCATAGTGAGAGGGTCCAGCTGGAACCCAGTCTGACCCTGTCCTCCCCTATTTCTTCTCCTTTGAGAAACTGGTGAAAAGCCAAAGCCAACACCTAAGTGGGATAGATAACAGAGGAGTCCGAGTCTCAGTGTACTCAAATCCCAACTTCACATGACAATGCAGACACCAGGAACTGCTTCACAGCCATCTCATCCCAGAGAAATCTCTGAAGTTTGTGGAACTGTTGCTGCCTAGAGACAAAAGATGACGGTGAAGCACTGGGTGGGGGTATCTAGTTAAATAAGCACTGTGAGAGAAGTGTTCACACACCCAATACTTTCACCAATCAGAGGCATTGAAGTTCTTAAAGTTGTCATTACTTCAATGTCACTGCGCTTGGCACTTTTCAGGCCCTCTGCAATAAATGATCATGGCCACCATTCAGTTCTGTTTAGAAATACTTGTACCTACAACAGGATAAGTCAGTTGCTATATGAAGCTCATACTGTACTCACAGAACAGCCATGCTAGTTCTTTTTGCAGACAAGAGAGCAGGAGCAGCAAAGCCAGGTCACTACAGCTGGTTCCCTAACTCATATCCAAGAATCCAGCCACTGGGAAGAATTACAGAAGACCATAGCAGCCAGAAAAAGAAACATCTCATTTCTACCCCTTCACCCCCATGTAATTCCACAGAGCTCAAAATCAATTTGTCCTGACTGCCACAAGCATGGAAGGAGAATCAGGAGTCATATATCTATTTGTTGTAGCACCAAAAGGGAAGGGAACATGCAGAGGGTAAAGCAATAGGGTTTGAAGGGTTTTCCTTCAGCCCTAAACTTATTGGGACGTGAATTCAAGGAAACGTCTGGAGACACCCCAGTCCTGCAGTTGACTTTGCCCATCCAGCAGATTGCTTAGTTGCATTTGCACTACCTGACCCACTTTCCATCTCCCTGTTTGAAGAAAAAGCAAAATCATACAGAAAATCAAGCACAGCCCAGATGCACTTAGAGGGGCTTTGAAGAGTGAATCACATTGAAAGAAAACTTGAGGAAAAGAGGGACTTCATTTTATCCAGGGTACAAAAAAGGGACTTGTATCACATTTACTTTCACAGTGACTTAACCTGCCCCTGCCTTCCTCCTCGCACCAGATTTCACCCTCACTAACTAGGATACAACCATATATGCCTGTGCTAAAGCTACTGTAACATCATGTTTGTTGTAGGCCAAGGCAAGCTCTCTATGAGCAAATTATCATATAGACTATACACTTATTTCTGGCAGAGATGGATGCTTAACCTCAAGATGTTGTCTGCAAGAACATCCAAGTCATCTGCCAAAATGAGAAACTTCTCAAAAGTTAAGGTCACTACCTTCAGTATTGGAAACCTGGATATTCCACCACTTCATACTTTTCACAACCTTTCCTGTGGCTTAAGATCCAGTCTCCAGGCCTTCAGCTCACAGCTAGGTGCACATACATTCAATTTTGGTCACTGGCAGAGAGACCACATTCCCACTGATTCATGCAAGTCCTACCAACTTCCACGAAACTAAACTAAATTTACACCCCAGTCCTGCCCCATATCTTGCTTCATGACTGGTCCAACAGCAGCCTGAGGGACTGTTCTCAAAGTTATGCCTAATGAATGTCATAATAAGACATCACAATTATTTTTCGTTCAAATGAAAATGATTGGACTCAGACTTGAAAGGAGAGATAACTTGATGTGTCTGTGCACATGTATGCACATGTACTCACACATGCCACAAACCAAATTTTGTCTATTTGCAACCAAACCAGACAAATTTCAGGCAGTCCAGTCCAGTGCAGTTTCTCCCTCTACCTTGCATGTGTTAACATAACACATCATAGTGTCCTATTTTCTCTTGCATTTTTTAAAGTGAGAGCTCTAGAGTAATTTAATGTCCCCATTTACCACACTTTTTATTGAATACAGAAATCAATAACAAACTGCTGGTCAATAAAGAGCTGCTTATGGAAGGCAAAGTCTTCTTGCAGGTGCTAAAAAGGAAAAAAATATAGAGAAATAATTAATATGTGTTTGACAGTGGCTACCAAGCTGTAACTAATAAGGGGAATGTATCATCTGTTAGGAGAAAGTTTTCATTTCACAGCTGCCTTGAAGACCTGGGGACATTTCTCTGACTGTCTGCAAGAGCCAAGCATAGGTAGTTACTCTCTCAGATGGATGTTTTAGCCAAGCAAGGAAACTTTTTTCATCTCACTCAAAGTAGTTATTGCTTGCACAGAATAGTTTCCTCCAGTTCCCAGCAAGCCAAAAAGCTTTTACATTCCTGTGAAGCAGGATGGAGATCCTAATACCCTCATCATCATTATCATCATCATCATCTGGCTGTATCTATTGTCTCATCAGAGTTTAGATCCTTCTCCCTCACTGACACAGATCTTCTAATTTTTACTGCATGACTTAAAAGAAGATGCTAATGGCAGCCTATTCCCTTACCAGTCTACCATGTTCAGTGATCTTAGTATTGTCCAGCAGAAAGGCTGACATAAGCCCAGCCCAATTCATTACAGAATGATTATGTTCTGCCTGCATTGAACTGGACAGGACACTGGTCACCACAGACAGGCTGGCTACAATTCATGGGAATAATCTAGGTACTCTGTAAAATAATAAATAATAAAAATGCCCATAAAGCCCAGCCCTCAAACTGATGGAGGACAAAACACATCAACTGAAATTCACAAATGAACTATTAAAATTTTAGGAACTTCCCCTATTCCCTCTGTTTTACAAATCCTGCAGTGAGGCACTCTGGACAGTCAGGGTGCCAAGATCACCTCTGATCAACCTCTCTCCTGTGACCTTGAGATCCAAACGGGGCTGAACTCAGATGGACCAGGTGCTGTGCACAATCTTTGTTTAGACTGATTATATCACAATTTCTTCCTTTCCAGATGAAGACAGAAAGATGAAAGAAGGGGATTGCAGCAGGAAATAGCGAGTCTACGAGGCAGGTTTCAAATCCTTTACCTTGACAGCCAGGCTCTATCAGCAAGGTTTGTGGACATATTCCTGCTGTTATATCACTGTACAAACAACTCAAATACCCCTTCTACCTTCTTTTGCTCCATAAGCTTTTATTTTCTCTTTCAGTGCTATCACATTTTAGTTAGAAGTGATCACTCTATATTACCCCACTGTTCTGACCCCTCAGGTGCCTCAGCTATTAGATTATACCGCCCCATCCGTGAAGGCAAGGATATCGATATTATCTGTGCATCCATCCTGATGAACCGGTAACCACCACAAGATCACCTTGAGGGAGGAGGCATTTTAAATACCCAAGAAATGAAATTTGGAGGGGAAAAAGACAAAGACAAAAAAAAAAAAAAAAAACCAGACATTTGCCTGCATGAGGTACAAGTCCATAGAATAACAGCCTTCAGCAAAGAATACCTCCTTCTGATGAGAAGTTGCTGCTGCTGTTGTTTTTATAGAAGTGAGTTTGAACAAAGGACTGAGCATTCAGGTAGGAGAAATAATTGAGTTTATAATCAGTTATACATCTCCAGATGGAGCCTCATTAGATTCTCAGGCCACATACATTAAAATTCTGACAATTTTATACCAGAGTCCAAACACTGAAGATCTCCCAAGCAAGTCTGTGACCTGTAAGAATCTCTTTTAACCCTCACTGCTGCAGTATTTTAGTTAGAGGCAATGAGGAGAATGCTCCAACTCTGAACCAAATACGTACACAGCAGCAATGTGAAAGCATCAGGATGTAAACAGACTGACATTTGGTATATTTAGTGTTTAATCTATATGTAAATTTCTTGAACATACTTCAATAAAAAAATAATTCACAAAAATTTACGTTTACAACTTCGGGTGTGATTCTTTATGGCTTTAACTAATGGCCTCAGATCTGTACTGTTGTATTTTATAACACAGAGCTGATAGATTGTTTGAACAGGAGCAGAACTGAAACATTTCCTTTTGTAAGAACAGAAGAGACCTGAGAGTTGTGTTAGGTGAGTAACAGTGATAAGGCGCACAAGTCCTCTAGTGAGTTTAAAGCTGTGGCATCTGTGAATGAATGCAGGAAAAATGTAAGAATAGCATGGACACCAAGCTTACCTTTTAAATCATGTGGCCTGTTGAACCCTTCCAGCTTGCCTGCTTCATCTCCAGCAGTTTATTAATATGAGGTGCACAATCTACTGCTTCAGGTATGTTACATGTGAAGGGTGGCTCATTATGCCAAGTATGGGGACTGACTCCCACAAAGCTGTTGAGCTATAAATTCAAACCACTGGGCATTTCCCTCCTGCTGCAAAACATCATCAGGACTAGACATATTATAGTTGCAATTTTGATATCATATGATATAGGTGAAATGAGATGTGACCTGTAGAAACTTTAAGTTTTTGTCCACACCAGCCATAAAATCTGAGCAGTCAAAAATAACTCTCACTATGCATATAAGAAACACCATGGCAACTCAGACCACAGTTTGGTCTCCCACAGAATTGCTTGCATTTTGTGGGACTAATTCATCCTTTAGCTTTACTCAAAGTGCAGGTGCTTTGTTTAAAAAAGGTTGTAGTGCATGTCTGTCTGAGGCCATCCCAGCACATGAGATGTATCAGCCTGGCTCACACACTCGGGTGAAGTGACCAGCTGACTGTGCAGTAAACACCCGTCAGCGTACCCCAGTGGAAGGGGGTGGGAAGAAGGTCCTATATCCCTGACATCTCTGAGTAAGCTTCCCCATCTACAAGTGGTACGAGCTTACCCAAGCACTGAGCTCCTTCCACGTTCAGGTGCATCCTTATGTGGGGAAGGGTACCTATGTAGTATGTGGCACATGCAGCATCTCAATCCTGGCATCCACTCCACACACACATGCAGCTGTCCCCACTACCCTGACTCCCATGGAGAAGAGGTGCCATCACAGCATGGAGAAGATGGTGCCAGTCTCTTTAAGTCATGATGGTGACTAACCTGGAGTACTCAGGCTGCCTTCCCAGGTCATGACCCAACTCAGTGTCAACACACAACCACTTACCTCTTCCTGTTCCCCAGCCCACTTGTCTTTAGAACAGGCACACAGAGCAGCATGGATACTCCAGCTGGATCCCCATGTTGGAGCATCAGTGATGAGGACTTTGAAGACCTTGGTGTATATCACCTGCCCCATAGTCCAAACACAGAACGCAGTTACTTGAAGATTTGCAGAAAGTGAGAAACCAAAATATCATGGAGATCCATAGCGTTGTCACAGGGAACTCTAACCAAACCAGTGTCAGTTCAAGAGCATTCCTAAAGACACATACAGCACTGTCAGCAGGAGCAGAGACCTCCAGTGGATCTGGTTAGACTGAGTATAAAAAAAGAAATTTGCATCACAGACATCATATCAAGGCCAGAAAAGGGCCTTAAAGAAAGACACAGGTCACTATCTCCTCTAATTCCTCCTACAATGAGAACAACAACTCTCCAAGACAGACAGCCTTGATTGAAAGTCTTCAAGCAATGGAGATTTATCATTCCATTAATTCTCACCATTTCTCATTGGCATGGCAGCGACACAGTAGTTTTCATGCAAGCTGAAAAGCAGGCATTTTGAAAGGCAATGCTCTTACATATAGAGGGAATGAATCACAAATGTTCATACTTAATATCCACTTAAACATCTCACAGTAACATGGAGGTTATAAACAAGAGACCAAACAATTTCCAGACCTTTATCTAGATGCAAAAATGTTCTTTTTAATCTTAAATCCTATATAATGTAGGAAATGCTAAAACATGTACTTTTGCCTATCACCAAGCAATTCGTATGGAGATTGTTTAATTGCCTAATTCAGTAGGAGCCATATTAGTTGGCTGAATGTAATTTTCAGAATATTTTATTCATATCGTGTTTGTAGAAAGATTCGGGGAAAAGGCTTATATACACTTTGATGGCTTTCTGTTAAAAAAGTAGGAATATTTACATGCCATATATGTTTTTAAATGTACCAGTTAGTAATATTGAATTGGGAAAATTTAAATTTAGTTTCAAGGCAAAATACATGAAGGGTACGTGGAGGTAAGTTAAGAGCAAACCTGTTGCAAGCAAAATCAACAAAAATATTCATTAAAAACCTTGGCTGCTCAGAGTTAATCGTTCCTTAGAAGGCTCTCAAACACCTTAAGGGGAAGACAATGCACAATGAAGACATTTAATTAACCTTAACTTTGACCCCCACAGCAGTAGTATTCACATATCTTGCAATCATTATTTCTTCCTTACCTGATATGTACCTCTGAGAGCACACTTTTTCATCACCTTCTCATCACGTGGATCTTTATGTGCTTTTCTAAATTTCTCCAAAATAAGCATAAGGGACACTTAATGAAATAACAGAAGGAATGACAGGCAATGGAATGAGATTAAAGATAAGCAGAGATGGAGATCGCCTCTTCTGCTGGGAAGGGAAAATCTTCAAGATATGAGAAGATGATCTATAGTAATGCAAATGCAGCTGTTCCTCTCCCCTGGCTATACCACAACAGGAGATCGATGAACAGAGAGGAAGAGCTATTGGGACAGACAATCTTTTTTAACACAAAGGAGAAACTACGTGATTCTGGGAATGAGGGATGCTGCCAAACCACTCTCTTACCTTGATTCCCTGTTTGTAAGAAATAATAACCAGGGCTTTCCCATGGACACCAAAGGAGCAAGCCCTATGGAGGTAAGATGAAGGGTGGGAGGAAGAAACTTGTTCAGGATCTTTCTCAGAAAACTTCCCAGGTTTCTGCTAACACTCCTTGAAATCCCCCCTCCCTTGGCACTGGACCTATGATTAGAACCTCAGACTGGGAATTGTGAGAGATTTGTGCTCTAAAAGCTTTTCAACTCACCTTCCAAATGCACAGCTAATTCACACATGATTGCAAAGAACTCCTGAAAAAATACCATTTGGAAAAATGAAAAGACTGGGGATTTCAAAGTGGGAATAAGAAATGCCTGATTTACACGCAAAATTTCTTAGTGTTCACAGGCATCTGTAAGGACACACAGATTTAATGGAAAGGGAAAGGAACCCCACAATTTTGAGAAATTCCTGCTGTGGAAGGTGATATAAGAAAAGTGTAATTTCCTTGCCCCACAAAGAATACTCACAAAGGAAGCCAGACAGGATTTTAAAAGGCAGATTTGCTAAAGGTCGACATGCATTAAGCCTTCAGCAGCACTGGAAGAAGAGCAAAAAACACAGATAAAAGGTGTATTTGGAAGTTATTTGGAAATGAAAACAACTATCTCTTCTGCACAATTAGCAAGCAGACTCCCTAAAACAGCACAGTTATGGGAAATAGTGTCGTAAAAGGAATGCAGAACATTTAGAAGAGTAAAATTTAGTTTAACATGGGTTATTTTTCCTTGACTTGCAAGGGCAGTATACTTTAACTGTACCAAGTGGTAACTGTGAAACTAACCCCAAAATCCTCTTAAGTCAATGAAGAGACTGCCATTGACTTTATCAGACTATAAATCCAGTCCCAAAGAAGATAAGTGCAATGTGTGTCATTGATAAATGATGGAACTGAGGAGAGCTATTTTCCAGCCATAACCAGTTCCTCTGAATTCAGACAAGCGAAGCTCATGGCTGAAAGCAGCATCCTCTGAAGCACAGCCTCTGCCAGGGCAGCACATGGACCTTCCAAACAGCACAGCATGGCAGCATAACCTGCTTTAGAAAAGAAAGCTCAAGCATTCACACATGGGCAAAGAGCATGTACCATACTCTAGGGAATCTGATTGATCCCCTAGCCTGTGGTTGCCCAAAGGTGCAGGTATATATTTAACATCTGGAAGTTTCAGAACAAACATGCTTGTGTAGCCACTGTCAGGTTGCCTGGGACCTGGAAGTCTCAGGAGGGATTATATGGTTCCTTCAATCACCAGACCCACTCTCCTGCAAGATGCTAAGATGAAGTCAGCTTAAATGGATCTGGACAGTCTGGATTGATGGGACAAGGCCACCTGTATGAAGTTCAACTAGTGCCGGGTCTTGCCCTTTTGTCACAACAACCCCAAGAAGCATTACAGGCTTGGGGCAGAATGATGGGAAAGCATCCCAGTGAAAAAGGACGTGGGGGTGCTGGTTGACATCAACTGAACATGAGAAAGCATGTGCCCAGGTGGCCAAAAAAGCCAGTGCTATCCTGGCTTGTATCAGAAATGGTGTGGCCATCAGGACCAGGGCAGTGATTGTCCCCCTGTACTTGGCACATCTCAAAATCTGTATTCAGTTTTGGGCCTCTCACAACAAGAAAAACATGGAGGTGCTGGAGCAAGTCCAGAGAAGGACAATGGACTTTCTGAAGGGTCTGGAACACAAGTTCTATGAGGAGCAGCTGAGGGAGTTGAGGTTGTATACCCTGGAGAAAAGGTAGCTGAGGGGAGACCTTATCACTCCCTACAACTACCTGAAAGGAGGCTGTAGCCAGATGGGGGTCAGTCTCTTCTCCCAGGTAACAAGTAATAGGACAAGAGTAAATGGTCTCAAGTTGCACCATGGTAGGTTTAGATCAGATATTAGGAACAAATTCTTCACCAAAAGGGTTGTCAGACATAAGAAAAGGCTACCCATGGAAGTGGTGGAGTCACCAACCCTTGAAGGTATTTAAAAGATGTGTAGATGTGTCACTTAGTGACATGGTTTACTGGTGGTCTTGACACCAGTAAACCATGTCCTTGGCACCAACCTGAGAGCAATGGCTTTTTGCACCCTATACAAAACCAAATATCTGAAATCATTACTTGCTGGAGCAGACAGCCTCTGCTATATCATGTCATTTTGCAGACTTTCAAAATAAATGACTTTGAAAGATTTGGTAAAAGATACCAGGGGAGAGGCAAGCAGATGGCTTAGAAGGAAAAAGACAAACTCTTCATCAAAGTTCTGATTTATGCTTGCAGTGTCTTGGTTGTTTCCTTAGATCTGACTTTTCAAGAGTTTGCACAGATAGACTGACCTTTCTGTAGGTGAGCTGAGAAAACACAGATAGTCCAGACCCTATCTGTGACAGCTGCAATATCACTGCTGTTGTTTCAGAGGTAGAAACTAAGCCCTACGTGTAGCTCCAACACCCAGGTATCGACTATGCTTGCTAAGAGGGAGTCTAGTGTCACATCACAGCAGTAAGTTTGGTGCCTTTCTTTGAATGAGTCAAGGAAGAGCCAGGCAACATCCCTGGCCCAAATTAACCCCTCTTGAACACTATGTATGTATCCTGGCTGTTAGACCAAAATCCAGAAACTCCACGGACTTTTTAATCAAACTGCAGAAGAATCTTTCTGGCAGCATGTATGAATGACTTTCTGATAAATACTCCTTCCCTGCCCTTTGAAATCCATATGCTGCTGATAGTCCAGCTATAGAGTCATATTGGAAAAGAGTGGAGACCTTTGGCTCTGCCAGCTCTTGCTTTGAGCCTAAGTGTTAGTTAAATAGAGCTGTGAACTTTTGCCTTCTTGCATGCAGTATTTTGCTATCCAAGGCAGGAAAAGCATGAGGGAAAAAAAAAAAAAAAAAAAAGAAAAAAAAGAAAGAAAAAAAACCCAACCCTCATCCGAGAAGGAAATTAGCATCCAGCAGCCTAATAACCCATTCTCTGCATCACATGCAGGGTGGCGTAATTAAAGCCATAAAATATTCAGAATTGATCTCTGCATTTGGAAGATACACTTGCAACATAACTAATGATGGCTGCTTCTGTGCGCCTAGGAGTGGAAATCTTCCCCCTTCCCACAAAGGGCTGTTCTCCCTAGGAAGCCTGCTCGTCCCATCCTGCCTTTCCCCGGGGAGATGAAGGTCAGCTAACCCATGCAACAAATACATTCTGTTCCCGCCCAGCCCCAGCTCAAGCCGTCACAGCTCAGTGCTTCAAAATCTGAGCCGGGCTGTCCCCGTGCAAAAACTTCATGAGCACAACCTTCCAAGCCCAGCAGCACATCCAGCGGCAGCGCTGCACTGGTGCTCAGCACTCACCACCCCCTGCTCACCACTTGTTAGCAGATGAGCTCATCAGCAAGGCAAGGAGCATCCGCACACCAGGAGATGTACCCACAGATTCTCAGGGCTTGTGGAATTAGTCCCAGTTCCCAAGAGGTTGGTGATTGACCAGTGCACCCCATGGCACAGTGAAGTTTGCAAATCTACTCCCACCCCATCAGTATCAAGACTGCTTTAAACTTCCCACTTGTGATTTCCCAAAAAGACTGCCTCTGCCAAGGATTTTGTTTTGATGTTCCTGGTTTTCTTTTATAAATGTGAAAGTCTTCTCAAGTCTGTTATGTTCCTTTTAAAAGCAGAACAAATTCCTTAACTTAGAAAGTTTTAAAAGAAGTGTGAGAAGTCAAGATGAAAATCTTTTAAGCAGAGTTCATTAGCAATAGTGTTTTAAGCTGTACAGTAAATAGAAAGTATCTGATCTGCTCTAAGAAGATATCTTTAAATATCTCTGTATTACATTTTTGTGCTTTTCTGCTTTCCAGCCCTACTTCAGCCACTGCAGTGAGAGCTTTGCCCGGTCTCATCACACTTCAGGGCAGGGTTATGAAGCCAGTGCTCTCCTTGCACAGACAAGTGTCTTGAAACAATTTGGTAGGAGGTAGCCAGCCTGGTGCCTCCTAAATCATCACAGGAGACATGAGGAGCCCTATAGCCAGGACCATCTCTGCTGCATTAAACCCACTGTAAAGCAGAAGTTTTCCACCTATTACATGGAATAAAACCCATTAGTAAAACCCAGGACATCAGAGCCAGTAACTGCAAGAGTTTACTTTATAACCCAGTAGTTCCTCCCATTATATTTCATTCTGAGAACCAGAAATTCTGCTGCCATGTCTAGCTAAGAGGCCAAATGCAGCCTGAGATCCACCTTACAGCCACCTCTGAGCTAGAAGAAAACTATTCCCACAATTCAGCGAAAAAATTTGCTTCCTATATCTTTCAAGAGGAAAAAAATATTTAAAAAAGAAGCTGCCTTGTAGAGAACATCGGATGACTTCCCTTGATTTACAGCTAGAGTCTTTAGGAGATGTAAGAAATAATAATGACCTGCTTCTTAAATGTCTTGCTTCTGAAAGCCAAAAACAACCTGAATAAAAAATTCAGTGATCAATATTCTCCAACCGTTTTTTGCCAATTAAGCTTGTAAGTTAGTGTACCTTAAAAAATGTGCCAGAGTAAAGGCTTCGTGGGCTCAGCCTTGGCTGTTTACCTGTGAAAAATAAAATCTGCTTCATTTTTATGTCATAACAATTATGTAACTTATTTTTAGAAGTAAATAATTCAGCACAGATGAGATGCACAACACAGAAGAACGGGCTGTGCCCGTGTTTCGCCTACTGATAAGGGACAGTTTTGCTGCCCCTCTGAATACCTGCAGCACCAGCATTAACCTCTGCAAGCATCTTGGGAGAGAAATAAAAAAGAACCCTCCTAGCAAAGCTAAATTTCACTGCCAGCTGACATTTGTTTCTTTTTATCTATACATTTGTCTAATTAAGAAGATAGAGTGCTGGTTTAATTTTCATATAAACTCTTAACTTCAATGGGGATGCATTCTGCAAACCAAACAAGGATTTATTAAGATAATAAAGCAAGCACTTCATAAAAATTTAAATGCTTGCTACAAGCCTCTTTTTTGTGGAACTAAGAGGCCAAACTGGGGAAAGGATCTGCAGTAGCAAACCATTTCAGCAAGCCCATGCCCAGGCGCATGTGTGAAGTCCGTATGTGCAGGGGTGGCTTTTCATATCTGAGGCCACTCGTCCCCACAACACCTAAACTTCAGCAGAATTTTAGCTATGTGCCAGCTGTGCACCTTTTCAACCACAGGGGTGCACTGGTTCAAATTAATGGATTCATTTACCAGGACCTCGGCTGGGGGGAAGGCATATTAGTTTCCCTTGCTTGTGCTGCATCGTCTGTTTATAACAACATAGTTAATCAAAGGAAGGGCAGATGAAGATCTTTTTTTTGCCGGTGTGGCAGGAAAGACGTGAAACTTTAATTGACCCCTCGAGAGACAAAGTGAAAAGCCTGTGGAATGAGCTGAATTTTTAACACAAGGGCATGTTTTCCTTTCAGTTCTGCTCTAGAGACTAAAAGAAAGGGTCGTGCTCCCAGCTCCTGGCTGCCCTGGGTGCAGCTGCTGCACCACCTTCTTACCTGAACCATTTCAGAAGCAATGTAGCTATTAATACTTCAGGGTAATGACTCACAATAATCCCCTAAACCCCATAATTGAAAAAAACGGCCACTGCTGACTAATGATTTTGAGGCTGGGGTGTAATGAATTGACTTCTGCATAAGGTGCCAGAGGATTTTAAAGTGATCGGTAGCTCTGTCTCACTTGTCTGGGCTATGCAAACTTTTCCCAAAGGCAACATGCCCTGGATCAGCCTGGGAAAATGGTATCCAAGTCCTCTGAGAACAGGGCTGTGAGGGAGCAAGGGTGTCCCATGTTCTATGTCTTCCATCCCTCCCAAGGTGGATTTAGCAGTCACAGCACTGCAGCAGGCTCCCAGCAGGGTGGGTGAAGTTATGGTGGTCCTCGTGACTGAAGCAAAATTTTGCAAAATGAAAGAGGCTGAGAAAAGAGACAATACATCGCACTTGTTGGTTTTGGGTTTGTTTGGGGTTTTTTTTAAGGGGACAAAACTTCCAAACTCAGCATTTAGAAATTTGGGGGCTGGGGAAAGAATTTTCAGATATACTCAAAATATGATGCGAAGTTCCTGCAGAGAATTGGTCAAATGTGCCTGCTGTCCCATAGGCTTTTACCTGACAAACTGTTCCAGTTACCTCTATCAAACCAGATTTTCCACCTTCCCCTTTAGTTCTGGGTGGGGAGAGAGACCAAGAGGCTGAAAATATATGCTACAGCACAGGCCAGAAAAAGACAAGCTTCATACTCTGTCTTCCTCCGCTGGCCATGACCTACAGCAAGATTGCACAGAACTAAGGACAGGCAGGGATTAGTTGTTTGTCTAGATGAGGAAAGATGTGCTATGGGATAGTTTGTCATAGCGAGACCTGATCATGTTTGCCTTACATTAAGTGTGCTGCTACATGTGGAGAGATGGACACTAGTTTCCATTGGCAAAGGTTGCTGAGGATTGTGACAATTTGTTCCCAATGCTGCATCTGAGTTCTGCATCTCCTTTCTTTCCACTCTCCTGGCAAATCTGAAGTGCAGAAGCAGCATTTTCCTTAGAGGATCTGGAATTCAATAGGTTGGCACAAATCCCAGCTGATAATTGATGTTTTAACACATGGAAATTCCTGGAGAAGGCAAGCCTATAGCTTTCAAATTCTATAGTGAAGAATTCCTCTAGCCAAAAAAGCAGATGGTCTGCTTGCAATTTGCACAATCACTCCCCAGATGTGGACACCTCTGTGAAAACAACAAAAAAAAGGGGTTTTAGGTAGTGGCAATAGCTCTTGTTACAGCTAAAAGCTATCACTTTTCTTTATAGAACTAATTTTACCCTTCACTCCATGCCACAGCAGCTCCAACAATAATATCATAAATAATGAACATTGTAAACCATGTGGTAAGAAAATCTAAAATCTAAACAACACCATAGCTGCTACTCACTGGACTTAAAATATTCTGGTTGGATTTTCTCTCTGCTGTAACAAACATCACATTTTTCCTCTTCTTCTCAAACAACTGTGACACAACCACATTGCAAGAAAGTTCCCTGCAAGCCCCCAGCATTATACAGCCTCATTAGTAGCTTTGATTATTTATTCGGCACATCTCCAGCTTGCCTGAGTGGCTGTGAGACTGTCAGTCCTGTGCACTGATTCATATCGCTAGTGGTTAATACAGTCCAAGTGCCAAAGGCAAGCCAAAGGGCAAAGTCAAAATAGGTAGTAGCATCAGCTGGGAAAAGTAACCGAGGCACATAATGTCAGTAGCCTCGTGATGACCCCACTGAGCTGGTTTTAGATGGAAGGCATTGAAAACAAAGATTTCATGCCTAGGGACATATTGATAACTTCATGGAAATGACCACAACACTGCACTGTTCTTATGTGAGTTGTCTTTTTAATGATTGCTAATCTTGTTTGAGACAAGAAAAATTGCAGTTTACTTGAATGCTCTGGGTCTACAGGGAGGTTTCATTTCATTCTTCCCTTCCTTTCTCTGAAGCACCAGATGCTAGACAGGATTAGACAGCAGTTTGAACTGGAATGCAAAAAAATAGCCTTAAGAAACATTTGCATTGCCTTAAAAATCCTCCTGGAACTAGACATCCACATTCTGGTCCTCATTTGAACCAGCTATTTTTTCCTTCACTGCAGCAGTGTTAAGGAAGTTGACTGAAAGTCAGCAAAGTTGTCTTACCTATAATGCCCCTGGGACAACTGCCCAATGACCCATTGATCATCTCCAGCTTTTAGTGAGCAGGACAGAAATATACGTTCAGCTTTGTCTGGAAATGCCCAGCTTTGACCTCTTTATCTTACACTAGATGAAAAATCCAGCCCACTCCTCTCTTCATTTTGTGACAATCAGTTTTTTTTAAAAGCATTTCCCCTGACACTTCAAATCAAATTGTCACCTCGAAATTCTTCATCACTATGCCAAAATGTAAGTAATGAATATTATTGCCAAAGGAAGCAACAGATGAATAAAAAATAACTTTATTTTTAACTTGTGCCTTAAAAGGCATAATGACCCCAGAGCTGTCCCAGAGGAGTTATACTTTACCACCACTGGGTAAATAGAGATTTTTCTGATTTGTGAAGCCCAAATCATCCATATTCATGTCAAACACATAGAGTTCCTGTCAAAAAGGCTTTAATCAGACACAAAGCAGAATGTAGGTTACTCTTGCACCAATAGCTCCTGATAAAGTAATCTACAAAATGTCATAGCAACCGGTCCTACAATGGGCTGAATTTTTCTTGAGTTAAATCAACAACTCAAATCATGTCTTGGAATGCAGGCCAGAGCAAGGAAACAGCCCCAAGGACTGTCGACACCCTCCTCTTCAAGCTACTGAGTTCTTAACTCATAAGAGGCAAAAAAAACCCCACAAAGTAAAAAACATGAGGAATTTGTACTGAAAAGGTTCTTTCCACTGGAGTCAAGCAGTACGTGAAAGTTGGAGCATTATGTTCAGGAACCAACCACTGAGAAGGTAAGTTCTCCACTCCTTGGGGTTTGCTGGGATGGGATTTGGTTTCAGATGCAACGTTCTTCCTATCTGTCAGTCTTGAGAGCACCCTTAAAGACTAACTGGCTGTGCTGTGACCTCCACAATATACCATCTTGTAACAGGTGAGACACATCTAGCTCCAGCTACACTCCTCCAGACCACCAAAGCTCACAAGAAATCAGCACTATAAAACTCTGCACCCGAGAGGGTCGTGGCCTGGACATTTCAGGAGTACTAGAAACGCTTGTGCTGCATATACTCACGCAGCACATTGTGGCCATGATGCGCCCTCAGATATAGAAGCCCAGGTGTTCTCAAGGCACAGAGCATCCCACCACAAGGCACAGTGATATGGCTTCCATCATTTCTTCAAAAAGCACTCCAGGACTCTGCTGCTCTACAGCAGGCAACTCCAAAAGCCAGGCACAGTAGCTTTTCCCATGTTGTGCTTCCCTGTATTTCCTCCCAAGGCTGCCCTTCACACTGCAATCAGCCTTTAGACACCCTTCGTCTCCCTGAGACTCAGATTCCCATCTCTACACACACAAACACCAGGTACTCCTTGTACTGTGCTGGGGACAAGGAGAAAAGGGGAAGGGGTCATATCCCCATTCACGAAATGCTGATTGGATTATTTCAACCTGCTCCCTTCAAAATGTACTGTTATGGACCAATAAATTGCACACCCAGAGGTGACATTCCCCAAATAAACGATTACTTAAGGATTAGTCACGCAGCTGTACCAAAGGCATATGCCTGGGCTTTGCAGGAAGGATTATTGCAGCACAGATGAATACAGATGACTCAAGCAGTCGGGACAGGGACCTGTCCTTCCACTTCAGCTGGGTATAAAGCTTCAGGCTTGCAGTTTGTCTACCTGTATTTGACATCTCTTAGACGCTCCTACAACACTGCTTGTGATAATTATGCAAGAAAGGAAATCCTTTGCAAAGAGAAAGGAGTGACAAACTGAAAAAAAGTGTTCAACTTTCTGAACAGATCTTGATCAATGCACTAAAAATTCTTCCCCCTCCAACTGGCAGTTTCTGAAGGACAGCAGAAAGGCAAGAAATTTCTGAAGCATTTTCAGTTGCAGAATTCCTAGGGGTGCCCAGGGAGCTCTTGGCACAGCCTGAGCACGCGGCCATCAGGATGCACTGCAAGCACAGACGCCCCACAAACTCCTCTCCAAAGGGCCATTCTCAGAGCAGGCTGAGGCTGGGGAGTTCCTGTTCTCCTTCAAAACCAGGAGCTGCACTTGCTCTGAGGAAAAACCACTCTCTGCAAGGCCATAATCCTAATTTTAGCCCCGGTGGGTGAAAAAAAAGATACTACACTGACTTCACCAAAGGTTTCAAAGCAACCCCATTATGTGTCACATTAATAATTGCAGCTTTTAGCATAGTGAAGCCCAGCAGTTTCTTAGGATGCAGCAGATGCCCTTGGATTGCTCTTTTTTTTTTCCTATTGTCAATTTAGGATAATGGTTGGACTCAATGGTCTTAGAGATCTTTTACAGTCTTAATGATTCTACAATTCTATTTATTACTTCCAGGACATTGATGGAACGTGTCTTCCTTTATTTTTAGAGGGGGAGGATGGAGACGGGGATGCCACTCACTGAGGCACCAGCATAGTAGAGACCAAACTCCTGCATTCACCTAAACCCATATGTAATCAGTCCCTATTTGTGTCTTAGTTCTCACCCAATCATGAATAAGGCTATTAGAGAACATATTGGGTAGCAACAGGCCTTAGTTTTACCAAGACTCCTTTACCTTCATGATTTCAAATACTTGTCAGCAACAAAAAGTGTTGAACAAAGCACAGGCGACTGGAAAGACTTGACTATTCACTTTTGCTTATTCACTTTTTCCTTCCGAACCCCCCGCAGGTTTTCCCGACGGGCACACGCACGGGCGCGGGGCCGGAGGAACGGGGAGTGAATCCAGCCTGTCTGGCATCTCCGTGCCGAGCCTGCTGTTTGCAATTCGCTCGGGTCAGCCTCTGTTTTATGACCATTAAGCCGGGGCCGCGGGGTTTCCCGGCAGCACAGACCATCCCGGCGCCCACGCAGCGCTCGCCCCGTCGAGCCACGATGGGCACCCATGGCCGGTCCGAGGGGTCCCTCTGCTGACAGCAAGCGGGATCTGGGGCTGCTCCTGCTCTTTCCTTACCGAGAAATGCCCGGTTTGGCTCCCGGAATGTCTTGCCTGGCGCCCGGCACTCTGCTCGGGGTACCCCCCACCCTGCCCGAGGTGCCCCTATACGTCTGGCCCAGCCCAGAAACACCGGATTAGGTTTGTGGTGCCTCACTACAAGAAGGACATTGAAGTGATGGAGCGTGTCCAGAAACAGACAATGAAGGGTTTAGAAAACGTGTCTTATGAGGAGCAGCTGAAGGAGTTGGGGCTGTTTAGCTTGGAGAAAGGGAGGCTCAGGGGAGACCTTATTGCTCTCCACCTGAAAGGGGTTTGTAGCCAGCTAGGGTAACAAGTGACAGCAGGAGAGGAAAAGGCCTCAAATTGCACCAGGGGAGGTTTAGATTGGCTATTAGGAAAAATTTCCTCACCAAAAGGTTGGTCAGGCATGGGAATAGGATGCCCAGGGAAGTGGTGGAGTCACCATTCTTGAAGGTGCTTAAAAGCATAGATGTGGTGATTAGGGACATAGTTTTAGTTGTGGCCTTGGCAGCGANCTCACTACAAGAAGGACATTGAAGTGATGGAGCGTGTCCAGAAACAGACAATGAAGGGTTTAGAAAACGTGTCTTATGAGGAGCAGCTGAAGGAGTTGGGGCTGTTTAGCTTGGAGAAAGGGAGGCTCAGGGGAGACCTTATTGCTCTCCACCTGAAAGGGGTTTGTAGCCAGCTAGGGTAACAAGTGACAGCAGGAGAGGAAAAGGCCTCAAATTGCACCAGGGGAGGTTTAGATTGGCTATTAGGAAAAATTTCCTCACCAAAAGGTTGGTCAGGCATGGGAATAGGATGCCCAGGGAAGTGGTGGAGTCACCATTCTTGAAGGTGCTTAAAAGCATAGATGTGGTGATTAGGGACATAGTTTTAGTTGTGGCCTTGGCAGCGATGGGTTAATGGTTGGACTCAAAGATCTTAGAGGTCTTTTCCAACCTTAACAATTTTATGATTCTATGTCTTAAGACAGGTTTCCACTGGTGGCCACTGATCCCATGGTGGTGCACAGCCCACTGGGTCAGGCAGCAAAGCACAAAGACAGTGTTGATGCCCCCCCTGTCCAGGGCCATAGGATTACTTGCCCCTACAGCAATGCAGGTGGTAGTGCAGGTGTAGTGTGGCCCCAGAGCATCCTTCCCTCTCCTCCACCTCGGAGCAGGGAGGGGGTCAGGTCACATCCCAAATGAAAAACAAGGTACTGCCTGCACTCAGGTTTTCAGGCTACCAAATAATCTGACCTTTCATGAACACGAAACTCTATTCCCTCCCAGCCTTAAGGAAATTAATCTATAGTGCCTCCCCTCCATGGGGACACAGCCACAAATCCCAGATTCCTACACAGGCAGCATTTTGGAAAGAAAAGGCAAAATACAGAAAGGATGGATGAACTTAGTCCAGTGGGAAGAGGGTGAACCAAAAGTGATTTTCATGAGTTCAGCAGCTTATACCCAAAAGATTGACTTCAAATACTTTTCTCACAAATCACTTAGAGCACATTCCCACCGATGTAGTCCAAAATAATGAAATCATCTTTAGAACACTATTTACATTCCAACTGCCCCAAAGCACTGGATTGAAGATAGGGACAATTCACCATCTCTAATGACCTGTCAAACCTGGGGGAAGAAGGTCAGAACCAAAGAGGCTTTTCTAACCCCTCCTGGGCTTAGGGGAGAGTGTAGCAATTCTGCTAAGTGGAAAATAATGTGATGCTGGTCCCAGTCCTTCTTTCACACTCATTTAGCCAGGTGTGATGCTGTCAATAGCAGAGGCACTGCACTACTTTAACACAGCTGTAATTTAGCAGAGGGTCATGTCTGCTTTTTTCCCTAAAGAGCCTTTAGAAAAAGCAATCTGTCAGACCTTCCTATTCAGGTCCTTCCCAAGTCGTGTTCTGCGATACAGTCATAGAGAATAATGTAGAGTGTTTTCACTTTAAAGTGTGATGATAAAAGAATAACTGGTAGCCAGTGGGAAATTTTGAGGGGTGAGAGCCATCCTTCCAACTCCTCTGGGGGTCTGACATTACATACTCCTCAGGCAAGTAAGTTATTAACTTCTTAACTTGCTTCATTCACACCCTTTGGTAGGAAGCAGAACTAAGTGTAAATCCCAGTCCCAAGTATTGCAGATTTCATGCCTAGTTTGGCATATTACTTTTTATCAGCTTTCATAAGTAGGTGTTTATCATCTGAGGAGCTCACCTTTAACGGAGGAAGAAGTCTGCTTCTTAGTCCTCCTGGTTGCAGAATACCGATGTCTGTAGCTACACCTTTTCTAAGGGCAGTGTGCCAGTGTTCTGCCTGTGGTAAAAGGCAGCACAAGGTGTTCTATAAACCAGAGAGGATGGCAGCTCAGAAAACTCTGAAGCATCTCTTCTATGGACCACACGAATGGAGCTGCTGCGTTTCAACAGTGACACACTCTAGAAAAGTTCCATCTGAATATCCTGAATGGTTGCAATGATCCCTCATTCTCGCTGACACCTGGACTATCTAAGAGCTCAGTCTTGCCACCTCCTGTGGGACTGGGTACTTTTCTCCATGGCAACTGTTTTCAGTATGTTCACAGTTAATGGGCAGAACTGGCCTCGTGACTGAGTGTCTCAGTCTGCTGCAGAACACAGACATCTCTGCACAGGAGCAGGTTTTTTTGCAAAGGCACTTACACACTCCATAAGCCATTTTTAGCTTAACAGTGAGGAGTTACAAGTGCCATCCAGCAAATGCTTTCCTCTTCTTATTACTTATCAGCAGAAGGTATTTACTTCAGTCTTAGTGTTCAGTTGCTCATTTAGTGCACTCATGCTTAGTGCTTCCTCTGCCTGGAGAAAGAGCACTAAGAGGAAACTTTATACTGCAAGTTTTTCCTGTTTTACTTTCTTCTCATCAAAACCGCACACAGTCTATCTTATAATGACAGGTTTATTCCTCAGCAAGGCAATCCTCATACCCTCAGAGATGCACTTCCCTCCACAAGTCTCGCAGTTAGTAATGAAACTCCACTTTCTTAACCACCGAGTATTTTGAAGCAGAGTGTCGGTGCCCCACTGATACAAACAGAAAAACAAACTGCCTCTGATTCTGCCTCTGATGGGCTCAAATTAGGCTGCAAGTTCAGCCCCAAGCAGCTCCACCTGCAATGGACTCAAGCTCTTTGCCTAATTTGCAGAGGGCAAAACCATTCAAAGAGCTCCTTGAAAGAAGATTTGAAGATCTAAGTGTGAAATCAGTATTATGGACTGATAGCAGGTTTTACCCAAGGATCTTTTAATTGCCTGTTGTCCCTTTTCATAATGCAGGCTGGGAAAGAAAAACAAATTCGTTTCACAAGCACTGCCATGCCAAAGAAGAAACAGTTCTGGCATTTCAGAAACTGTGTGGCAGCTTTGGTGCTACCAAGAAGCTTTGAGGAACTTCAACACATTCTCGAAGTTCAGCATATTGCAATGTATTGCACAAAGAAGCCATAAGCTCTTTTCTGCATCTAAATCTAGGACAAGCCAAACTTTTGATCCATATCCCTTTGAGATTCACCAAAGCTCTCCCATTAGCTTGGTTGAGGTTTGAGTTGTGCCCAGAGACAATTTCCTAGAGTCATCTAGCTTTTTCCAAGGTCCAGCACATAAAGATATGAGGTATTTGCTTCTGCTTTGAGGATTTAAGATTCATTGTATAAATAACAGGGACATCCACCCCTGTAATTTCTAACTGCCAGGAGTTGGCAGACATGGCTGGGAGAGAGGAAAGCAGTGGCTGGATGTGTCTCTCCACCCAAACAGCAGACAGATCTCCCCATCCCCTGCCAGCCAGCTAGTGAAGCTCCATTCTGCCACTGATGTAAAGGTTTTCAAAATCACACCCTACTATGACTTCTGAAGGAGGATTTTCCCACACACATGAAGGAAGAGAGTATGCCCAAAGAAGAATTAAGATATAAACATGTGAAGTATGAAGCTGAAGGCTTATGGTACCTTTATGATGTCTCAAACTCCATTAACAAGTTGATTTGTTTTCCAGAAGAGTTCAGTCCTGTTTCATACTTAGGGAAAGGGTAGGGAGGGAGATGTTCACAGAACTTAACTTCAGGCTTCCTTGAGAAACTTCTCTCCTTTCTTCCCCATAGGAAACCAAGGCAGGCAAGGACTCCTAGCTCTCTAGCACAGGTGGATAAATAAATTAGTGACCAGATGACCAGAGATGGCATTTACACACAATTTGTGAGCTTTGGGACTTAAAAGTGTAAGATTTGACCATGCCTAATTTTACTTATTTTTTTGGGGGTGGCGGGGGTATACTCATCCTGTTCAGAATAAAAAAGAAAAAGAAAAAAAAATTGTGAGCACATCAGGACAACACAGAGTAAGTACATCCACAGCAGGCAAAATTAGTGGGTGGTGCACAATATTAATTCAGTTCCTTACCCATGTGTGCCAGGATGCTGCCTTTAATTAAATTAGCATAAGCTATCTCCTTGAAGTTCTCATTAAATAGCACAGAGTCAAGGTTTTAACCCAGCAAACTTGTAAAATGTGAACACATCCCAGGGTCATTTTTTCATGTTTCTCTATACGTTCACTGTTTTTATTATCTTAATGTTCCAGCTTGTCTTTGTCAGCTGGGACATGTGTGTTACAGACCAAGCCAAGATTTGGTCGGCAGAAGGGGAGAGCAAATCAATACCAGGGCTTCCTTATTGCAGCTTGGTGGTGGCTACCCAGTCAGACGGAGGAGACTTATGGTTGTCATCTTCCCAAAAGTCATCCTGAGCCTGGGGAACAGGTGGTAATGGAGCAATTTGTGCTGGGCTTGAATCTATTTCAGAAGTGCTGAGCTCACATAGGTCCCTTGCCTGTTCTCCAGCAAAAGCAGAAGGCTGTGGAAAGGCTCCTTTCCTTGGGCTGTGTCTTCTCTTTTAAAAAGCACTTTCATAGCATCAAGTGCTGTGAAAATGTCATAGATAGCTGAGAGTCATATTCAATATGCAATGTACACAGCAGGGCTAGGTCACACTGCCTTCCTTGTATAAGAAGCTCCCCTTTGGGTACGATTTGTTTCAGACCTCCTGCATACGAAGTCTCTGGACCACAGTGTCTCACCTGGCCAGGCTCATGTCCAACTCACTGCCCACCAGCGACTGTAAATCTCCCTCCTCGCTGGGTTTCTGCCACCCAAGTAGCTGAGAGACAAACTAAACCCCATCCTGTATCCCCTGTTGGTATCAACGCTTTTGCTTCAGACTGGGTTCTCTCTGTGTGCAGAAGGTTTGCTCTGAGGTGGTGAACCCAGGGGAACCAAAGAACTGAACTGCGGTTCTGCAACACATGGTTTGTTGCTTCAATACAGCCTTCACATTTGCATGTTCCTGAATTAATCACTTTAAATTAATGCTTGCTGGTTTTCTCATCTCAGTAAATGCACTGAATGCAAAACAGTGTCATCCTATTTCTAGCTCTACAGCAGATTAAAACTAAATTTGCTGATGTTTCAAAACTGGCAAAACCATGCATCTGCAGCACAATTTGTAATGCTGGTAGACAATTATTAATGGTGGGATGGCTTGTATTAAAAATTCTATGTTTATGAAATGCACTTTTAAATGCTTGGGCATAGCAGAATAAAGCTTACTTGGTTTGTTCTTTAAAGGTAATGGGAACCTGCTCTTCTGCAGGGTCATTATCAGGTTAGTTGTGACTCTGCTGCTTATCTGGTGCCATTGCATGTCTCCTCAGCTGGAACTTTTCTGGATTTCTACAGTTCTTCCACCTGTGTTGGGAACACTTTTCTCCTGCTGTAGGTCTAACTGTGCCCTGATATTTCAGCCTAAAAAGACTATATGAGCTGTGATGAAGTGATGTCCCTCTGTACACAGAGAACTGGATAAATGAAGCTGTAACACCTTCTAGACAGCCTGTACTATTATTAGTAATTCTCTTGCAGAAAACCTTCCTGCTTTTTCAGGAGCTTTCCCATTTATCCAGGACTTGCACAACAGCCTGCATTCAACCATGTTGCAAGATTAACTTCCTGTCTTCAGGCTCAAGAAAAAAGCAGGTGTCTCAACTGTTCTCAAAATGGCTCACACAGCTCAGGAGGAAGAACACAGGCAGAGGAGGATGTGTGATCCCTACCCTGGAGCCCATCTTCCATCCCAGATCAGGAGTAGCAGGACATTGCAGGCTACACTGAAACAACTGGGGGTGCTCCTGGACAAGGCTGCTCCCTGGGGATCACCCACATTTTGACACCCCTTGCTAGAGTGTTGGATTCACATTCTCTCCATCTTTTGTTTAAATAGACAGATGGGCACTGTACCATTGTCCCTGAGACTGCAGCAGAGAGCACAGGGTGCTCAGCTGACGATTAAAGCAACATCTGTGCAATTTTACAGCTATGCCTGGTGGGATTCAAGGTTTATTTTTACTGAGAGCTGATAGGTAAAAGCAACATTAATTTATGGTTGTCAGCTTTCACTGCTACTTACCATCCCCACTCTACACCCCTGTCTTGGGGCCCACAGTGCCCCCTCTTTAATGATGGCACCTCCCTGGTGCTCAGCTGGGGTTGCTTGCAGAATCTAAAGATGGTAAGAAATTATAGCCAGTGGTGCAGGAGCAAGAGGCAGCATGCAAAAAAAGCTGTCTCTATCGATATTTCACAATGAAAAATTGAGCCCCACTGAGCCTTCTTGTAGCTATGCTGAGCCTTTAATATAAAATAGGTTTGCAGCTTTTGGTGGGAAGACCCTGTGAGGCAGGATGAGGGAGCTGGATATGTCTCCATCAGGCTGTTCACATTAGCACAGTGCTTTCAGGGGAGCTTTATACAGTATGTTACATTTTAGCCTGGCTTCATAAGGGCTGGTTACCCCAAAATAGCCGCAGTCTTACGTGTTGCTTCCTGCCCAGAAAGAGGCTTGTGTTGCTGAATTGCTGCTTGTTGTGGGGCAAACGTATGATGTTCACCTTAAGTTGTTACAGAAACACCCAACTTTGCTCCTGTGGTAATATTAAAAAAGCATCTTTAAACAGTGCACTTGTGAAAAGGGGCTATTCTTTAAGCCATGGCCCAGACACCTGTCACCTCCACTCTGGAACAGAAGCAAGGCAAACTGCACGAGACATCTCTATGCCATCCCCTGCACTGAGAGCTGTGCAGGTGCTGGTACCCACAGCCTCCAGCAAAGGAAATGCAGAACCATCAACGCCCAGGGTTATTTGCTTTGCCAAGAAGAAACATTTGGCCTTATTCCCCTATGGGAAACCCAAAGACAGTAACAGCACCTGATGTCTGTGCTCCAGGTGGTGAGCCCTTTTAAACTGCCTCGCCATAATCCAGAGAAGAGATTAGACAAACACGTGTTACCGCCGCTCAGCTGTGGGCGGCTGGGGTGGGATGCAGTTTGCTCACTGGTCTCTACTGACACACAGTGCTGCCTGTCAACAGGTGCCACAGCAGGTCTCAGCATCAGCAGTGACGCCCAAAAAGCTGCTGGCCACAAGCATGGTCCATCAAGCTGTTCACCCAGATCAGCATTTCTCACCCAGCTGTGTTCAAACCCTGATCAGTTCAGAGCTGCCCATCTCCATTGGTCTGGATTTGAAACACTTTTTTACATCTGAACAGTTTAGAATTCTGAAATGCTGTGAGCCCTTCAGAAGGGTAACTCAGCACTGGGGGGTCGGTGTAGGCCTGCAGTGGGAAGCATTGTCTGAAGCCAAGGAGAGGTTTGCACGTCACTCCAGAATCTTGTCTCTTGAAGACAGTTTTATTCATTCCACCTAGCTGTAAATATGTATCCGGGATGGCTGAGAAAGAAGCCTTGTCTGCTTGTCAGGTCAATGGAGAACTCCAGAACCCCAAAAGGACACTTCACCTCACAAGTTTGCTACATCATTTCTGGGGTTACCTCTGTCACCTCTGACTGCAGAAAGCAAACACAAGGTGTTAGCCTTGTTTGATGCATCCACACTCGAACATATCTTAGCTGCTACTCCTGTTTCTCAGAAGTAGTGCAATCACTGCAGCAGTTTTTCAGCAAAATGTTTGACTTCAAGGGGTTTTTTATTCTTTTGTGTTTCTTATCTGAAAAGTTTAACTTCTTCAAAATTCAGCCTGCACAGGAGATTAGGGCCACGTTTCATCAGGCCTATGTCAAAAAATATTTTATCACAGTTTCAAAATAATGTCAGACTGCCTTGTTCCAACAAGTTCTAAATGGAAAACTTCTAGCTCATTTTTTTCTTTTGCTTTAAAAACTAATCCAGTCTTTTAAGTTTAATTATAATAGCCAGTATTTACAAAACATCTTCTATAACAATAAAAACTAAAATGTTTGATGGATGTAACTCTTTCAGCTCAATAATTTTTCCATGTCTTTGGTAAGTGAAACTTTTCATGGTCTTATCATCTCATCCCAGAACAGAATAACTGCAAAATATTTTCAAAAGGCAGAAAAAAAAAAAGAAAATTTTGTGTTTGTCCCTTGTTTTGACCAACTCTGAAATTGTAGAAACTGCTGCGGTGTTGAGTTCCCACTGGCATTCAAGTTCCTGAAGGGAGAAAGGGAATGCTAATTTCATGGTTGGCTTTACTTAATTAAATATAAAGAATATTTGGGCAAATAAAGCAGAATTCTTCCCAGACTGTGCCCTGATGAAAAACATGTGATCTGATTATCCTCATTTGAGCAAACTGACTGTCAGGCTTTGTGTCCCAGCAGGAAGATGGGCTGTTAACAAGTCAGGTATTTACAGCGCAGATGTCAATGATTTGGAGCATTTAATCACAGCGTCCTTCAATTTGTCCACAGCTCAGACAAACGAGCTGCCTGTGCCAAGGGTCATGGATGTGCATGGAACTGGGTCTATCTAAAATCATTAGAGATCTCCCCGTTCTTGTATTAAAAAAGCAATAATGGACCTAATCTCTAACCAAGCTCTGCTGAATCAGCCCATCTCCAGCCAAGGCCAGATCCCGTCTATCTACTGAGGCTCAGCTCTGTGTGGTCTTAAAGAAGCCCGGGGTGGGGGTGGGAAAAATTTGCTGTTTCTGAATAATGGCATGTATTTTGCTTGCAAAAGGCCTCTTACATGTGAAATTTCAGAAATATTATGAAAAGGTCTTTTCCAAGTGCCCAGAGACTGCAAGTTAATTCTGTAGCAGTGAGATGATAAAAGCACACCCTGAAGGAATGAATAATTGAAGCCCAGCCCTAAATATTAATCGAACACAAGGAGAAGAAGACACTCTTCTCAACTTTGCCTTTACCAAGCTGCCTGTTTGGATTTGAAGCAGAGATATTCTCACAACCACTCCAAGCTCCTTAAATCCCTTCCTAGAAGACTGTGGCGCTCCAAACTAATGTTACCTTTGTCTGAAGTTCCCCAGTTTATTTTGTATTCAAACCTCTAGAGGAATGTGGTGGTGCTCCAAATGCAAATGGAAGTAAAGGACACACTCTGAGTCCCCAGTCACCACAGAGAGGAGAGCAGCACTTGTGCAGGAGAGAGGATGCACAGGGAAATAGGGTGCAGCGAGTGGGGATTTGCTCCAGCTCTGGAGATGCCCAGCCAGGGATGCTTGACATGATGTTGGGTTGATGGGGTGATATCAAAGGCACACAGTAGACCTCCTCCAAGTGGTTACTGTTCTATTTTGGGAGATGTTTCCAATATGCTGGCCCCAGACAGTTTTTTAAGCAGGATCAGTCCAGTGCAGCTTTGTGCATGGCAGTCGCAGGCTCTGACTGCTGCAAGAAAGGGCTCACAGCCAAGCACACACACAAGAGGCCATCCCCAAAACACTGCCCTGACACCAGAAGCCAGAGTGAGCCATCAACAGGTATGTGAAAAATGGATGGAATTGGATTTTTTAAAATTCAAATGGCAACTGAGCTTGGAGATTGCTCTGCAGGCAGTACATCATGGGAGCAGGGCAACACTGTGCTCCAGGAGGCCATGCTTCCAGAAGCACGGCAGTGGGCAGCCCCAACAAACCAACTTCCCTGCAACTTTCACTGGCCCTCAGACCAGTAAAATATAAGCAATTTAAATAAAATGGGAAAAAAGTGTTTCTCTCTGTCCATTGATATATCTTAGGCTGTTGTCTGCTGGCACTATAATAGCCTTAAGTACCTTCTGGCTGAAAATCAGAAGGATCTTAGGCATCAGAGCAGGCATGCTCTCTGACAACCTTGCACCAGGTGCAACTGCAGGGGAACCTCACAGCCCTATAGCTTATGATGGAGCAAGTAGAAACTCCTGAAATGTGGTGTGATGTGATGATGGGACAACCAGAGAACAGGCAGGATAATTTGGCACTTCCCTTCCAAATGCCTGCTTTGAGTTCAGAGCAGCTGTCCAGGCTGTATGTGCCAAAGCCAACACAACCCACTGTCAATGTGGAATGCCCCAAGGCCACCAGCCCCGTCCTCCCACTGTGGCAACACAGAGAACTGTAAGAAACATGAGGAATTTTATGGGGTCAGACAGCACTACAGTCCTGTTTCTTTTGCATGTTCATCTTCATCAGACAGACATCGCTCCACTGCCTCATGAAAGCAAACACATCCATGGGCATCCACCACATCCCAAATTTAGAATGATTTTTAACAAGCTGGAAGCAGCAAAATAAACAATACTTGATCTGCAAGCTCCCCGCTCTTGACAGTGTCCCCAGAGGTGGTGGAAAGCTGAGGAGATAGCTCCTTGCTTTAATTGGTACATTAAAATTCTTCCAGGCCACTACACAACTGTTAATAGGCAACTTAATTAAGCACTAACACAGTTCATATTTCTACCCTCCAGAGGCTGTTGTTTCATTTTTTTTTTCTTATTACATCCAAAGCCATGGGGAGTTTTGTCCTAATCATGTAAAACAAGCTGAGGGCAGTGACACCATGCAAGTTATTTAACTTCCAATCTCCAGACACCATTGCCAGATGTCCAGAACAGCAGTTTCTTCTCCAAAAAAAAAAAAAAAGGGCAGAGGATTCCAGGAAAATGTATGAATTGCTACAAGTAAACAAAAATAAATGTCAATAATCCTTAGCACCAATAGCCAAATCATCCCCTCTGAGTGCAAAAAGGAGATGGTGTTGGGCAAAGACAGGTCCTCTCCAGGTATCCAAACAGTAAACAGGTGTTTTTGACAGAATTTTCCTGAATGACCAAGGAGCTTTGTTCAGCATACCACATACATCTTCCAAAATGCTCACACCGCCCCAAGGAGACCCCTCGGGAAGGGAAGTGGCAAAGGAAAAAGGATGGCATCTCTGGATCCCCAGGAGAGCTTTAATATTTGGCTGCTCCAACCACCTGGCTCTCGCTGTCACTATTTGCTGAAGCAAACACAGGAATAAGCACCACTGCCCCACGGCACACCCCAGCCCTTCATCATTGCTGGGGCTTATTCATTGTGTGCAGCCTGAACATCAGGCTGGTTTGGTGGGTTTGCTGAGGAGGCCCTCAGCCACAGTGTCCTCAGAAGTTTGTTTCTTTCTAAGGCTGGGCTGGGGTCAATCAAAACTTGCTCTGAGAGCTGTTGTGGAAAGTGACCGGTTTAATAGTCACTGCAACAATAGTGGGGTTTTCATTATAGGTGAGTTATGAGCCATCTAAGTTAAAAAACAATTGCATTTTACTGCTACCAGGCAGCTTAAGGTAATACCCTTAAGGGCTGAGGAAGGAGCGGTGACTGTAGAGAAGCCAAGCAGTCACGTGGCTTATGGAGGGAAGGAGCACTTGTTGCTGGTGATAAATGAGTATGAGTCCCTCTGCTCAAGGAGAAATAGTCTTTTTGCCTCAAAAACCTTGCACACCAACAGGCACATTGCCAATGCATGGATCATGATTCATGATGGAATGGCAAAGCTGATGTGGCTTTTCCTTCACTGCAAAATAGGGTCTGTCTTCTGCTGTAACATTTTTATTCCAAGGGAAACAAAGACTTCCAGAGCCCCTAAGCATGGTAATAGTGTAGATTTCTAGCACAAACATTGACAAGCAGCTGGGAAGGCGGGGGAGGAAAGTGCTCTGGTGACATAAATGGGTGTCCACATGGATATTGAGTATGGTTTGCATTTGCTCAAGTCCTTTCCCATGGGTAGAAACAGGATCAGATGGTGGTGACAGTGGTGGTAAGGTAGAACTACCCACCAAGCTCCTGGGTTGGTGAAGATAGGACTGGATGGGCTTGTCCCACAAGCACCACTCTAAGAAAGGCTGCCTAAGGAGCAGAAATGTGCTTTACAGCATGATCTGAAGCTATGAGATGCCTAGTAAGTTTAAAAGAACTGCAAAACAGAACAGCTTTAAATTAGACCATTAAGTATGCTGTTACTGAAAAGGCCCCTTCCTCCCTTCCCAAAAGCATCTATGGATTATTTTTTTTTAATCAAATAAAATTACAATTTTCACTAAAACAGTATAATTTTGTGGTTATTTCTGTGGATGGTTCATCCAAAACCAAAACCCTCCTTCCCACTAAAGCGTCCAAGACAGCCACAGTGGCTTTGGGCCACAAGGACAAAAGCTTCCCTGGCTTCTATGTTTCTCCTTTTGGTAGGAATACTCCTCTTCCACCTTCCTGTAGGAAACACCTGCCCTTAAGTCTGCGGAGATACCTACCCAGGCTGGCTCTTTGCCAGGACATCCAGGATGGCATTCTTGGGAACACCTGGGGCAGCAGTGGAGTTCCCCCCACAGGTCTACACCAACCAGCAGAGTCTTCTGCTTGAGCTCCCACCACTGCCCCAGAGAGCAGCTGCCTTCCTTCCAGCTTCCAAGGGCTCCCACACAGCCAGGAGAAGCTGCAGCATTCAGCTGACAACTCCCTGATCATTCAGCCTTGCTGCACACACATCCATTTTGCTGGGAAAGACACACTTTGTTATATACAACCTGTTTAGAGATCCCTCAGTTGTCCTTTGATCCTGTGGCACAATCAGAACCCACAGAGGCAAGAGGCACCTTTGGTAGAAACACTGTTTTAATGGACAGCACATACTCATGAGACACTTCGGACTGGTTGTTGTGTGAGCAGGATTTCCAAGGCACAGCTGAGCTGAAAGCTAATGCTTCCAGCTGGTGGGAAACCACTTGGATATTTAAATACATGCACCTATCTGCAGAGCCTGAGGTGTGCAAATGACCTTTTAAAGAACTTACTGCACTTTTGCTTTGTCACCTCCTTGGATAACACAGCTAGGAAGCCAGAAACTTTTGCTTCGGTTCCCAGTGTTTTTCTGTTTGGCTGCATGATACTGCTTCCAGTTTCCAGAACTTGAGGGAAATACTAATTTCATGCCATTTAATGGAGATTAGTAATTCCCTCCAAAATTCTTAGGGCAAGAGGGGAAGAAAATTAGGTGTACAAACATTTGCACAGAAAATGTCTTTGAAATATCAGGAATTTGAATTGCTGATACCCGACTGGGTTTTTTACATCTAACATTGAACTCGAGTTTGGAAGTGTAAATGTTAAGACTAACTTGAGGAAGTGCTCAGCTTGCATCACCTCGCTTAACCACCAGGTGTCCCTGCACACTGCACGGCCCCGGCCGGGCTCACTGAACCCAAGCAGCAGAGTTCTTCCTTTGTCCATTGTATGCATATTTATTTATTTTAACTTAATAATTGCTTTGTGTCCAGGAAGAGCTGCAATTCCATGATACTGCCCATGCATCCTGCACTGCCACCGGCTATACAAGTACTCAGTAAGCCATAACAATAGACAGAAGTACTGGCCTGGGTGCTCTGCACACACAAACCTCTGCTGGGTGACTCCTTATCCTTCCAGGACCTGTCACAGGGCAGAACTGACTGCTCCTGCCAGGCCTCTCCATAACATCTGCCCAACACCTGGCACAGGGCAGTCCTATATGTATTTTTTCCCTGTCTGAGCTGGATGCACAGATAAGGCTGGAATGATCGAGATCTTGCCCTTCTTCAGGCTGTCAAACCCAAGCCATCACTGACTGCAAGAGAAGTCAGACAGAGCAAACAGCAGGTTGGAATCTTTTATTCAGTAATCAGTCCTGCTGTGTGTGTAACGTCTTAGCAACTGGAACCCAGGTATGCAAAAATACTGAGTTTTCACAGTGAAAAACCAGACAGTATAAAATATTCCAGTATTGCCTCTTAGAACCATTATTGAAATAAGACCCCTGTTTCAAAGGCAATGTGCTCATTTATTTTGTTTGCTTTCTATGCTCAAACCCTCCCCCCAAAAAAAAACTGTTCTGACAGTGACTCTCCTTACCCCCACATTACCCTCACATGTCACAGGGTGAGAAACACTACATGAAATCCCTTCCTGATTTCCAAAGGTTAATTGAAGAACATCCTCCCAGTGGTGTCAAGGTCCAAGAAGACGCAGATTATTCGGACCCTGAGCAGTCCTGGTGTTCTGCACATCACAGACAGCTGAGGTGCTACTGAACTCGGACCAGAGGCTCCGTCTCCCGGATGAGCCACCGAAGAGCTTCATGCCGGCCTTGCCTCTCCAGTTCTGCTCCAACTACTTCCCTGCATTTCTGATGGTAGTCGTTCACCCAGTTACACTAGAGGAAGGGAGGGGTACAACACTCAGCATAAACACAGAAGAGTTCGGGTCCTTCGGAGTTATGTTCAGCCAAAGACATTTGCAGGCCCTTGTGCTCTTCGGGTCTGAGCTGTTAGGCTGGGATGGAATCCTGTCCCTAAGAGACAGACCTCTATTATATGGAAGTGACTTGCAAATTTGATGAGGGTAGGAACTGAAGCAATTTGTCCTGTTTTCAGAGGAGCCAAGGTTCAGTTCAGCTGACAAGTAAAGCCTCTGCAAATCACTGCCTCCAGCAAGTCAGAATAGCTGCCTTGGACCAGTTTAATAAGCTTTGCAAAATTGTAACTGGACAATGCACTCCTGAGGCACAAGTTGCCCTATTGATCTGAATAGATAAACCTAGGGCAGATCTTGGTACCCTTCACAGCCCTCTTCAGCGAATGAAAATGCAAACAGGGTTATAATTAAGAAAAGGAGGATGTGTTGAGGCAAAATAAAGAGTGGGGTAGAAAACTAGTATGAAACAAGACATAGTAAAGGTAGTGAGAGATGTAAACAAAAAGTTTAAGAGTATGAGGCTGTTTAGGAAATAAATGCTGCTGAGCAGGTATCATAGAATTTGCTCAGAGTTCAAAGGTACTGAACTGGGGTGTGGCTGAATGGGACTAGTCACAAGCAGATACAGTCAACAAGATGGGACAGTCATGACTACAGTCCCTGGGGAGAGAGCAACAGTCTGACAGAAGCAAATTAAGGCAGGAGTAGGAAAAGAAAAGAGATGATGGTGGCAAATATCATATCAAGGGAACTACCAAACCACTGTAATAAGCAGGATTCTTGCTGCAAGGACCTCTGAAAAGCTCACTTAGTCTACTCTCCCACTCAAAGATAGATAAAGTTTAAAAATAAGTCAGAGTGCTCAGGACTGCTCTCTGAATCTATGAAATGGAACAGAGGCCAGTGGTTCCTGTAGAACAAGGTGGTTCTAGTGCAAAGAAGGCAATGCAAACCTGCAGTTTTACTTACCTCTTTTTGTGTCAGCAAATTAACATCAATCATTTTTGTCTGGATTGGAACCAGGGTTAAGGGCTCAAAAGTCAGGCTCCCTCTGTTTTTGAAATTGTACTGCAGCAGAAAGACAAAGGGATTGTAGTTTTAGAAACAGCTCCAGCCAGATCACACTTGCCCCTGATTGTGTCATCACTACAGAACAACCCAGGTAATATTCAGATGAAAGTGTAGCAACTTAGAGTAACATTTTTCTTCCAGCTCCAGCAAAGACTCTCAATATAAACAGTCATTTCTTTCAACAGTCCCTTTCTAAGGGCCATGTCCCAGGTCACAATTGTACAGAACTTCAGCTTAATGAATATATGATCACTTTCAGTTAGGCAGTTCTAGAAGCATAACCCAGCCAGGCTGGCAACTATAGCGTCAAAATCTTTTACTGCCACTGAAGACTCTCTACCAGAGAGCAAAATCCCACCCTGAGAAGATCAACCAACCCTACAGCAATGACTCCAATGGGCTGAATAAAGATGCTTCTGGTCTTTCATATCCAGACATAAAACATTTTAAAACAACTCTCAGACACACACATTTCAACCTCTGGAAACTGCAGAAGTATAACTGTCTTCTGTGCCCCCATTAGCAAGGGAGACTTAAAATCAGTGTTCACTAATGCAAGGGTTTTGGAGACCAGGAATCTTGAGTAGCATTCAACTGTCTGCAGCATGGCTCCACTTCAAGTTCCAATACTTTTACAACCAGCGACTTATGGAAAAGGTGCATGTCAAGCAGGTCACTCACCTTGGTTTCAGCAGGGATCACAAGGACAACATTTTCTATTCGGATCCCAAAGGACCCGTCTTCATAATACCCCGGCTCTGCAGAAACAGACAGTAATTAACTAAGCCACATCGCTGCACTGTGCAAGTACTGATTCCCTATGGCCAAACTTCCCCTCTAAGGCTTTAGTCTACTAAGTCACTAAGCAATCTTGACATCAGGAAACCACAGAGGCAAACAAATTTCTGACTCTACTTAATCTGCACGGAAGCCCCGAGCAAGGTGACATCAGAAGTTCTCAAAGAGACAAAGTTCTCAAACAAGACAGTCAGCCCTCGAGCTTCAGAAAGCCCCCACGCAAGTCAAGAGAGAGCACAGAATACATGTGTTCCAAATACTAGAAACTCTGAAAACATCAATGTCTTTATGAAAGGTAGGTGGGTAACCCCTTCCTCAAAACACTTCTTTTAGAGAGTATTCCCCTGACTCCCTGAGAGGCCTTTGCATTCCTGAAGGAACGTAACTCTTTCAGCAGGCTGCTAATTTACTACTGGAAAAATAAGCCATGGAAAGATTTAACAGCTGCCTCAAATAGCCCATGGCAAAGACAGGATTAGCTCCTGAAAGCTTGGTGTCCACTTTGTACCACAGCCAGTTCTTCCACAGCATGCCAGGTCATGACCGGGCTGGTCAGGAGCACAGCTCTCCTGAGGTCTGCACTGTACAGAGCAGGAAGCAGGCCTGACTGAGCATCTGAGCATCTGACTGCAAAGGTGCTTCATGGAAGGAGAAAGAGCTAAAATGAAGGTCTTTACCTAGAGAGCTTAAATGACAATTAAAATAACAAGAAGGCAGGACCAGAGCTTTTGATCTGACCTTTCCTCTACACCACTATCAAATTTATTCCCTCCGCATCTTAAAGAGCTTGGTCATCCCTCCCCAGTAACCAGAATCACCAATGCTAAATACCATCAGAGACGATCATTCCAGCCTCCAAGGGCTCATCTGCAAAGGTTTTATAGCTGATGCCGCAAGGACCCTCATGCACATTTAGGAAAGAGCCAACTCCATGTCCTGTCCCATGCAAGTAATCCAAACCACAGTCCCACAAGGCAGAGCGGGCAAAGGAATCTAGAAGGTGACCTGTAGACAGACACAGAGAGAGAATTTAATCATGTCAGGCTCCCTCAGAGAAGCTGATAATCACACTGAAGGTTCAAACCTGGAAAACATGCAAAGAGAAACCCAAACAAAAAAAACAACCATCCCCTCAAAAATCCCCACCACCAACCAAAGAAAGCAAGTCATTGAATGGTTAAAAGTTACGGGGCAGATTTGGCAAGTCTGACGTTCAAGCCGTTTCTCAGCTTAAGAGTCCCTCCCTCTCTCCTGTTACAGAGGTCACCAGAAGATGGTCTGTAACAGAAACACTGCACTGCTGCTTGCTCCACTAGTGTTTCCAGGAAAGAATACAGTGGCTAAATGTCCCACAGAGAATTCAGTACCTTTCTTAAAGGGAGCTGCACTAATTAAACTCAAAGTAGGAGACCTGCCAATTGTATTTGGTAATCAGCCAAACTTCTTGCCTGGATGGCAAATCATTTCAGACCGTTTCAACCAGAAAGCCCAGAATTTCTGTTGCCTGCATGTGAACACTATTGCCCATATATCCAAGTTCAGACACCTCTCAATTTCAGTTTGGGTTTCTCATACCCCTATGCAGTTGCTTTTACCTTGTCTACCCAAGAACACAAACTGAAGAAAACTCTAAAAAAGAGGTGGTTTTGTACACAGTGTGACCAGGGAGAAAATAGCTCTGAAACAAATTCACCAGAGGTGAATGAATGTCACAGCTTCTCCTGCACAAAATCAAAATGGCTCCTTCGTGTGTCATTTTCCTACTGATACAAAAGATTTCACAGTAACTGGAAGAAAATTAGCCAGTCCTTTAGAAGCTGGAAAGCAACCTCTCACTTTCATAGGGCCATAAACAAAGAATAAAGACCTCCAAGCACAGAAAGGCCACAGATATGCTAGAGTGCCACTGACTAATGAAAGTCACTACCACCCTAGAACCAGAGCACTTCGAACACCCTTCAGACTTTCCAGCACTGGTTGATGATGAGAGAGAAGGCATCAGTAATTCAGAATCCAAACTTGTGATGGAAATAGAGAGTGACATCAACATCTCTCTAAAACATCTAGCCCTGTCAACCCTAACATTGTTCTCAGACCACTTATCTTCTCCTCAGAGGTCACTGTGTGGACACTGTGCTGTGTGCAAAACACTCCAACTCACCAACCTACCTTTGGTTCCATTTGGGAAGATGGCTGCACTCACAGCTATATGTCCCTTCAGGACATAGGTGAAGCATTCCTGTCAAAGAAATGTGTGCCATAAGTAAACAGGGAAAGACAAAATTTTGTATTCCCCAGGAGTGAAAGGAAAGACTGCATCTTGTAGCAAATTGCAGATCTGGAAAGACTTGCTCATGCTCTCTTGTGGCTGGTAATGCCAAAACAAACCATTTGCAGAAAGAGTTTAAATTACTCTGAAGATCCTTCTCTGGTAATTATGGAGACTGCGTCACAAACTCAGGCTGCAGGTTTAGCAGCAGAATTCACCTGATCTACATGACTGACTTTCTTTATGGATGTACTTTAACTTCCTGAGCATATCCCACAGTATATTTTTGTCACTAAGTGAACTCTAATGATGAAATTAGTTTTAATTAAAGAAGTAATTAAAAATAAACAAAATTACATTGCTGAATTTCCAACACAGGCCTCCTCAGGTAAGTCTGAGACTGATTTTTTTATATGTTACACACCAACTGGAGGCTTGCATAAGACACTGAGCTTTGCATGAAATTACAGCCCCCTCACTCCCATGTTGGACAAGCCAGTAATGTTTATCCTCAGCCTGCTGACTTTATTTCTTAGAGGAGACACGTCATTTTGCAGATGAGACCTGTACATTTTAAGACAGAAAGGTGTCATTTCTCTAAATCACTTAGTTTATATTTTAGAAGTCCAAAGTCTGACAGTGTGCTTTTCAGTCTTTATTCAAATGCTGTCATGTACTAGTAAATAAATGATACTTGATAAAGCACTTTGACTACATAGCAATAGGGCACATTACTAATTTAAGTATCTTTAATAATAAGGGTCAGGTCACAAACCACACTGAGATGCCAACTTACCTTTTCATAGGCTGATGGTGTGCCAAAATGCATTGTCCTGGTCACATCTGTTGTACCATCTCTTCAGAGGCAAATAAAGATGTAGGAAGCAAAGGGATGGGGGGATAAAGAAAGATCAAAGTGAGAATACACAGAAAACCCAGTCACACTGCAGAAAAGCTCATCTGCTCTGTGCTACACCAGCCTGATGATGTAACAGTTCCTAATCTCAAAAATTCCTGAACACAATGCCCCAGATGCAGCAATAATGATTTACAATTCAAACTGTTATCTTTCAACCCTAAGAGTCCCAAAGCTCCTTGCAAATTAGCATCTAAATTGCTCATAAAAATGATGCTAATTTGAGGCCTAGCAACTGGTACCTATTCATTGAAAACAGGTCAAATTTAGCCTATTTGTATAGAAGGTGATTCATCAACCACTTAAAAATATATACTTACGCAGAAATGACATCTACCAGCTCAGGAAGGGGAAGTGTAAGAGAGTATAGTATCCCCTTCATCCTCAGCATGTCTTGTGCTAAGATTTCTACAGATTATCCTACATTTGGATAGGGGTTAGTCTGAGATGTCAGAAACTGGCTCAAAGTTCCTTCTACAAACACCATTTTGAGCCTGCTGTCAAAAACACAATGGCTCTTGAAATAACGAGTTCCCTTTGAAACGCTCACTTCTGTCCCTGTGCTCTTCCCCAGCACACACAGGCCATGGTCACAAAGAACTCAGTTTAACTTCTCAGCAGGGACAAGCAAAGCATCCCTGTTACAATGCTGTGGTAAGTGCCATTGATGTCTAGATTATATTGTATTCACAGGGCTGCTTTTCATAGTGGCACTAAGGAAATCGTTAATTAGGCCATCAGAAGGGAGGAAAAAATATCTCCTTGTAAAAATCTTATCAAAGGATGTCTGTATGGTTCTTTTTCAAAGCTCTTCCTGACTGACATAACAAAAAGGCATAGCTCGAAAGACAAAGCTCATCTCAAAGGAGCAGCCAGGCTTGTCCTGCATCTTCCTGAACAAGCCACTTCTCATGTATTTACGCTGGTTAAAAACATCACTTCTCTTATTTTCCATGGAGTCAGTGTTCCACAGTATAGGAACTGAGGTCACTGAATGGCACTGTCAGAACAGCACTGAGTGAGTGCCTTCCCAAAAACAAACTTAAGACCCAAGTGGCCACTGGGATGAGGAAACCTGATTCTGAGTCTCTCTGGGAAGGCAGAGACCACCACAGGGCAGTGCTGTCCTGCTCCTCTGCCTCACCTTGTTCTAACTTTAACATCAGTCAAATCTGCCTACAGGGCAGAACCTGGCAGGGTAGGTGCCTCACCCAGCTGTGCAGGCTACTGTGTAGGCAGCCCAAGGCTAAGCCATGGCAGTCAGGCTGCTCCCTGTTCCAGCAATATGCCAAGTGTGCAGAACTGCAAGAGAAAACATGCACCACCAGCTCAAGCACAGCTCTCATCCCACTGGGCATGGGACGCAGATGGGAACTGTACCTTGACATCTAGTCCCCTACCCCAGAAAGGCTTGTCAGCCCTGATCTGCTGTCCTACTCAAAACCTGCTTGCCAAGGCAACTGGGAGCTGACCCTGCAGGGGGTCAGTGGGAGCAGAAAACACAGTGGTTCAACACCATTTAACCCCTCTTACTTGTATTGTGCTCCTGAGTCCAGGAGGTAGATCTCGTTCACAGACAGCATTCTGTTGGTCTCAGGAACTGGCCTGTTCAGTTAAACACAAAGTTTTTTGTTCCACAGTTTTAAAGTCTCTAGCCCACATCTGCAGTTCAGAAACTATATTTAAGTGCAAGCTTGGATGCATCAGCTCTGATTTCTTGTGGCAGTGATGGAAATCCCACACATGCTGAGCCAGGGTTCATACTGAGGAGAGTATTTGTATACAGCAAATAGCACTACAGTACAGAGAATAGCTGTGTTGCTTCCAGCAAAACCCTCAACATCTGTTCCTGGACATGTTTCAGAACAGTCTGCACTTTATACTCGCCCTTCTCAGACTTCTAGCCCCAAAATAGCCCTTTTCTATGGCCCTGAGCAGATCAGCATCATAATACATGCATGTTGCCAGCTGGGAAAGATCTTTATTTAGTAAGTGTGGAATAAAGAAAGATAGTAAGCAACATCTCCATGGAGTACTCTGCTGTGATTCCATGAAGAAGTTAGACAGCTCATTCCAACTATGTTTGCTGAAGGAGACAGAGTTTTTCTTACTTGTAGTGAATGATGGCTCCATTTGGACCTGTGCTTGATATAGTAGCAAAACTCAATTCAACAAAGTCTTTCTGTTGACTGAAAGAAAACATTGTGATCACTATGGCACAAGTGAGAGGAGCACAGCAGGCACCTGGGGCACCTGGAGTGCCCCATCCTCAATTCCACATCCCCTCAGCCTTCCCCTTGGCCTTGAAAGCCATCTGGGCAAGAAAATTTGGGTAGAATTGTACAATTTGAAGCCCGAACTTCTCCCAGCCACGTGGAAACCTGCTTTCCACCTCTACTCTTTCCTTAAAAACACAAAATTCACCATCCAAACCACACAGGCAAGAGATGTGCTAAATAATTTCTACTTTGTTACTTATTTACTTGAAGGCATTTTTAGGGGACCTGCAGATGTACGCACGGGAGTAACTCTCAATACAAATGGTGTTCCTTCTCTATCAGCAGAGAGGGAAATCTAACCTTTACATCAATTCCTCTGTGATAAGAAAGCAACTCTCTTGTGTTTAAGGGTCCTAACCTGCAGCACTCCTCACTGCTATCTCAAAAGAAAAGCAGATAGGATCCAGTGGGCTGGGACTTGTATCTCCCAAGATACCCAATTCTTCCCAACTCTTTCAAGTTTTCAAAGAAATCCTGTAGTAATGGTTTGTCCTCAGGTAAAATATATCTGCAAATGAGATGGATTTCTAAAGAATAAAAAACAAAGGATAAAAATGCCACTCAGAAAACTTCCTTGGAGTGGATTTCCTTTTTACCTGCGGAATTCCTCTGCTTTGTCTGCAGCAATTATTTCTGTTACTGTTCCCTTTGGAACCTAGTGGGCAAAGACGTGGGTTGAATTAGTACACCAACAAGCAAAGAAAATGCTATATGATGAAGCACTGGGCCTTGTCTGTGCATTATGAAACCCAACCTGCAAGTGGCCTCTTTCCAGGTTTTCTGTCCTCATTCCTCAGTAATGACAAATACAAACCAAGCAATATTGTGCAGAGCATGGGAGAAGCAGGAAGCAGAGACGGTCACAGCAGGATTGCTGAACCCTGACCAGGGAGCAGCTGGTGCAGTACTAACTTCACTGACATGTACAGAGGTAATATCTCACAAGGCAATGTCTCCTTACAGACAGGTTACACTAAGCTTGCACTATTCTCTCCAACAGGCCATGGCATTAGAAATTTTATGCTTTTAAATCAGGAATGGAAGCACTTGCAGGGAAAAGAAAGTATGTTAAATTTTACTTTAGGCACTTGATAAATTAAAACCTGTAACAAAACTTCCCAGGACTAGTTAACAGGTGAAGGGGACAAGAGCTAGGATTCATAACTCCTGAGACAGACTTCTTGAGGTACTCAGACATTTAAAAAGGCAACTTCTGGAAGTCATCAAGCTCTCTCCATAAATAAAGTCAATGGACTTAGACATGCAGTAGCACAGGAAGAGCACAGCTTAGTATGTAACACTTGGCATTCTGCACCTTCACTGTGTATTTCTAACCCAGTGAATACACACGCAACTTGTTTGTATCCCATTTTCACTGCACCTCTCCACTCATAAATGTCAAATCTCTTCATATTGCCAGACAATCCTGATTATCACGATAATAATTCCAAAGTATTCTATCGAGCTGGATATTATTTCGTTATTTACACCACCAAACCAGCGGAAGACAGTATAAACACTACAGTAAGCCTGTTCAGGCTGTTCCTCACTTATTCTAGCTTTGGTCTGTGTAAAATACATGGAGTATGTTTTCAAAAAAATTCATTCAGCCTTGAATGAAAGCATAATTGAAAACCTCCACCAGATAAACCCCCGTTTCCCCACATTTAGCAACAGCACTATAAAGACTAGCAAAAAGTTTATGCCAATGAATAACTTTACACAGCAACAAAACCTCCAAGTTTAAAAAAAAAATAATACAATACCTCCTTTTCCAGCCAGTTGAACAGCTCACACAGGGCAACAGCATCTTTGATCTATGTCAAAATAAGCATAAGAAAAGGAAATTGAGGAGAAAAAAAGATTTATCAAGCCTCAATATAAACAGGTTTTGATGCAAAAGAAACCTGCAAGTATCAGAAAAGCATACTAAGAGATGACCTAAGAAGAATTTTCAGGTTTTGCATCCTGTAATTAATAAAAGCACTGGAAACTTATCTGGACAGCTAAATAAACATTAACAAAGGTTTATTGCTGGGACATCTCTTACTGTAAAGAATTATCCAGTACTCATAAAGTACTCAAGACTTTCGACTTTTTTCCTTCAACACACAAGACCTTGCATTTCAGATGGCAGAAGGTAACCAGACAACACATCTGGCGATGTGACAGGGGAAATGTCCTTTGGGTATGTGGACACCACACAACCTCTGTCACACAGCTTCTGGTTCTCTTGCCTGATGATCCCCATTTTTTTTCCCTTTTTTACTACATGCTTGCAGCATCCAGGGTCAAGAAACAGGAGACACATGTACAAGAGCAAGGCACAATTTTGTCCTCAGGTGGCAGGTGACAAAGTGTCTCTGCTCAGTACAACTATTTTTACTTCCTATTAACTAAGAGGGAGAAAAAAGCATTGAAAGTACCAGTACCCAAGAAGCTAACAGAAAATACAGGGCAAGCCTAAAATTGCTACTCCTGCTTCAACTGACATACTTCACTTTCTGTGAAAACTGCTGCTTAAAAACTAACAGGAAATAACAAGAGAAAAGTTCAGCCCCACCATGAACCTATTTAACAGGCAGTTTCTTTGCTTGAAAATATTAAGCTTCCTGGGAAATCAATCTTGTTTCCAGAGTGTCATGATGATGAGATAGAGTGCTTTGAGGGCACTGGCTGCTTCTGAACATCTTGGCCCTTGTTTTGCACCATGTGTCAAAGAATTTCTCTGTATTCTTTAGACTGTGTTTATTCAAGTGATAACAATTTTAAGACTCCACTGACAAAGACAACAGAACTAGCAAAGGGGAAAGAACATCCCTTTAAGGGCCCACACTCCAAACAACATTTCTCAAGTCTGCACGGTCTTCCAACAGAGCAAGGCTGTTTCCTCACACTATTGCAAATGTTCTTCAAGGGAATGCAAAACAAGCAAAAAACCTGCTCCAACAGCAGTAGATGTCTGACAGAAAACCTTTTTTATACTGTCATCCAAATTCTTATTTGCTTTTTATCCATAACATTAAAATTGAAAGGAAAATGTAATTTCTTTCCTTAAACATAAAGCAAACCTGTTGCCATGTGCAATGAGACTCTCAAGGCTTCACTTACATGTGCTCTTCTCATGCCTTCTGTTTCCGATGCATTCTTCACAGCTTTTGCAATGCAGATGGGGGTATATGGGGTGAGGTATCGGTAAGCCTGCAGCAGAAGGACAGGGATTACTTGTGGATTAGTCAGACTACATAATCCTACAGATTTAATAACTCAGCCTGGCCACAATTTGTACTTTGGCAGCCTCTCTCATCCTTCAGCACAGTGAGATACTGGTTGCCTGTAGTCAGTTAAGTGCACTGGAGAATAAAGAGGAGAAAACAGTACCTTGACTGAAGGAAGAACAGCCACAGGGAAATGCAAAGAACTAAAGAGTCAACAAATTGTCATGAAGCAGGGTGAAGATCTAGATATCCTAAACACCATATATATATGTTTATATATACACACATATATTAATGTGTGAGCCATAGGTTTCCTGTTTCTGATGTACACTGAAGGCCCAGAGACAGTCAATGAGAAACAAATCCCAGATGCTACGGTGAAACTTGGGCTGTGAAAACAGCCCTAAAAGTCACCTTGACTTGTTACCTGACTGTCACCCTCAAGCAGCAGGGAAACAAAAGACACCTAGCCCAAGTACCAAGCACTGGAGTTGAACCCCATGGCCCTCTCAGCGCTCTATCTCTTCCAGTACTGAGCATCACCGCTTTTAATGATCAGCAGCTCTCAAACACATCAAGGCCTCAAGAAACATGGAACACCTTTGCAAAGCTGAGCTTTACATGCTACCCATTCTGAAAGGAGCTGACATCAGTGGTTTGAGACAAAGCTTTCCTATGCCTGTATGGGGTGACCCTGCATTAAGAACTAGTAACTGATCCCTTACTACTGCACACTTCCCCGAACATCAGCTGTCCTCAGATTAGCAGGAATCCTTGGCTGGTTCTGAGCATGTCTTCAGAAATTCACCAGGTGACATGACTTGCCCAAGCCTTGTCACACTGGGCATCAGAAGAAGGAAGAAGAACCAAGTCTTTTGCCCCACAGTTCTCTGCTCTACCCATTATATACCAGGAGGTAGGATGAGCACTACAGAAGCACACCAGCATGTTTTCTTCCTGTTTGCAACACATCAGCATACAAAAAATATCACTCAAATTCCTGGAAAGGCCTGGTAGACCCTCAGCAAAAACCAATTTCACATAAATACTACAGACTTACAATTTCCAATTTCTTAAAAACCTCAAGACAATTACATAATTTTCATAATGCAAAGTAAAAAAAAAGTCACAAAGAAGTCAGGAAAGTCCTTTTATCAAAATGGGATAAATGGTCAGATTCTTAAATTGGCTTGCCTTTTACAGATACTAGTAGTTCAATTAATCTTCTGTGAAAAGCATATTTACATGCAGCTATAAGCAAATCTAAAAAGGGTTTAGAGATCTGTGTTTAATAATCGACTGGATTTTTGCCAGTGTCAATATTTGGCTTTGATGGAGACAGACAGTAGATGAACTTCCAGCACTGACGCTCTTCAAAGCAGTGCAGGCCAGTTCTTGGCTGGTAGAGAGCCAGAGAGGAACTAGGAAAACTTTGGCTGTTTCAGTGACTCTCTAAGTGGTTTTTAATCAAGACATTGATTTTTATTGCACAGAGCTCCTTGAGGCAGGGACTCTCCCCACTGCAGACAGAGGGCGTGTAGCACTGTAATGACTCAGTATGAGCCAAAACTTCCAGTGCTCACAGGGTAAATAACATCGTTCCAACTCATTACATTGCTTAATCTAGGTCAGATCTTCTGTAGTTCTCCATATGGATGCTCTACATAAACCTACAGCAACTTACTCAAGCTGGGAATAGACCACGGACAGCATGGGCTTTCTACTTTGAAATCAAAAGGCCAACAATTTACCCTGAATCCTCCATAGGCTCACAAAACAATATTTATTCATGGTATCTCTTACTTACTGGATATCACTGTAAACTGGATGGCATTCCAGAGAATGTGATATCTAGTAAACGAGATGTATGCAAGATGCATGGAAACTTATTTGTCCATAGTTGCTGCTGTATCCTTCCCCAAGTATCTCCTTTCATAGCTATTGGAATATTAAGTAGACTGGGAGTCCCAGACAGTCAAATTCAAGTACAAGGGTAGTAAGTATGGCTGTAAAGAAATTATTCTGATGCTACAATTGTTCCTCAGCAGATGCACTCACTGCATGGACAATGAATGCCTGCAGGTTATCTGTGCCCTCACAAGGTTCCCTGCTGCAACATCTCTGTTTCCTTGTCCCTCCTGCCTTTGGTACATTACATATTGCCTGATATCCTCAAGCTACTGAACTTAATAAGGGCCATCATCTTCAGACACTCAGATCAAGCCAAATGCAACATCCCAGAAGTCCTGCTCAACTTTTCTGCTTCATGAAGTTTCCAGTTCTTACTGCTGGTCCATGTAAGGCTGATGCTCTACCCGTGGCCAGAATGACCCAAGTTCACCCTGCTCCCTCTCTCCCTCCCCTCTCTCATTGTACTTGTTTTATCTTAAGCTGACAATTCTTTCGCCAAATCAGCTTAGCGAGTTGGAAGGGCAGCTCCAGCAAGAGCAACCCCAGGATTAACAATCCCTCGATACCTCAGCATGGCTGGATCCCTTCTGCACAAGCACCAGCCTGCATCGTGATTTGCAGAGGGAAAACCGTGGTCAGCTGCCCTCACTAACACCGTTGCTGACCACAATCAGCAGAGAAGAGAAAAATATTTTTCCTTGCAAGGGCCACTGACCTTGGGAATGGCCTCAGTCAGAGCATAGCTGGCTTTGTCGCTCAGCCACACTTTCTCCTTGGGTGAGAGGCCTGCACCAACAGCCTGCAGCTCTGACAGGATAGATCCATAGGGCATCACCTGGATTTTAAACTCGGGCTCCAGGGTGGAGTCCAGCTGTAAGTGCTCCCTCACAGCTGGGTCCATCATCCGGTCACCATCAATGAAGAGCCTGAGAAACAAATTGGGTAGAATTAAATAGGTTGGACCACATCTGACAGTGGCTGGAGTAAAGGGGGGAAGGGAAAACCATTCTGGCGACATTTCAGAAAGGAGTTTGTGAATTATGCACAATACTGTGTCCACTGTTGTTTTAACCACCGGCCTTCACCCAGCTTAAATCTTGCTTTGAAATTAAGATGTGCCACCCTGCTGAGAGGAAAGAAGCTGATAGCATTTTTGTTTGTATGACATGTTCAAAATGGCTACGTCCCACCACTGTGCTTGAAACAGGAGAGTAACAGAGGCAAATAACAGACAATTTCTAATTTCTAAGGGCAACATCTGGAAACAGAAAAGCTACTGCTGTTCTAAGTACCACTATGTTCTCACTTTCACTGAATTGAAAAGTTTAACAGAGCCTTCACATACAACCTGTACTCATTCAGTCAGGTTTCACCTTAGATGGATCTAGGTAGCAGCTTGCAGATTCTTCTAAAAGACTTGCTTGCAAAGGCTCAATATATGAGGCAGTCACAGGAAAGACGCTTTCATAAACCAGCCCTGAAACTTTCCTACACAGTCCCTGTGGTTTTGAAGTGACTCAGCAATTAGACAGTAGAGGAAAGTTTTCCACTGTCCAGGCCAGCACTGGCTCTTACCCACATTTCACCCAGAGCTCCAAGGGCCCTCCACATTATCTCAGAGTGACAGACAGAGGGGTCAGCCATCATGCCCAAGGTCACCCAGCAAGTCAGCCAAAGTGCCGAGGAGCACAGCAGAGCTCTTGACTGCCTCTCTAGCTCTGGTAAGGGGAGGAGAGTAATTAATGTTGAAGACAAAATTGCTCAGAAAGGACACTAAAGCACCCCAGCATAGGCATTTGAAAAGACAACTGCTTTGCTAGAACAGCTCTCCCACAGAAGAATGCATCTTGGGGAAAAGAAGAAGGGAATACAAGCACCTGATTGTGTTCATTCCTATGACGGCGTATGCAAAAAACACAGGATTGTACTCAACATCAGAGCCTCGAAGGTTGAAAAGCCCTGAAAAACAAGAACACCAAGAATCACAGTCCTGGTTCATTTTTTGCAATATTAGAGAAAGCCAAAAATAATCTCAGCAAAACACAGTCAAGCAACAAGATGTCATGGGTGCAGGCCACGGCTCCAGCTCCTACCCACTTGTCCCACATCCTGCTGCTTTCCTGGCAATCCTGAGTTTTTACCAGGAGATGGCACCAGAACTGCAGTTTAAACATTCCCATATGGAAAGAAAACTGGTGTTTAAGTTCTAAAGGAGGGCTGGCTTGGAAGAAAGCAGGTATAGGCAAAGAAAGACAGGGACACGTACAAAAAGTAGTGTCTGCCCCTTCTAGTCTGTGTAATGCAATAAAAGCTCACTTCTTAGCAGCCAGAAAACTTCAAAGTTACAAGTTATCATTTCATTCCAGTCCTTTTGATACTTGAGGGAAGAGCAAGACACAATAGGTGAGACTAAAATACCCCAAAAAGGCCTCTCATTTGGGCACCTCCAATTTCTCAGATTCAGACTGTATAGTCTTAGCTATACACAACTCCAGACAAAGTCAAGAGGGGAAGCAGATGTTCAGCATCTCCAAACTCCTGATTTTAGGGTCCAATAAAAGCTCCAGGGTACCCAATCAGCCGAAATTAGTTACTCAAGGCAATAAGGCCAGCCAGCAGGACAGCTGGGAAATGAACCAACGTGTCCTAAATCACAACCCGGCATTGTATTCATCAAACTGTGCAAATTCTATCATGAAAGTAAAAACAGAGTTTAATTCTTCCTCGGGAAGGAATAGGTCACTTGAACGCAGGAAAGAGCCACAAAGAACTCCTTACTGCATGGGTACAAACTTCCTCGCTCAGCCGACTCCCAGTGCAGTAAGGAGGCAACAGTCTCCTTTGTGGTTCTCTTTCTGTCCCCAGAAACTTGTCTGGAGTTTAATACAGTGAATTCAATTAGGAAAAATTAAAGACAACTTGTCCCCTTCCCCCTTTAGGATAAGAAATCAACCAGGCAACTGACAATGAGCTTTTCTCATGACCTTCTCTGGTCCTTCTTAAAACTCTTGATTCATAACCAAGCTTGGCTTTGCTGTAGACATTTAATCTGAAACCACCTCAGGGCACCAATTTATCATTAATTTAATTGGAGATGCGCCTGAAAAGGTGAGACACACAATCTCTGCTCATGCCAGCCTCCCCAGGGAGGAGTCATATTTACCACCCTCCAAAGTACTTTTTTCATGAAACAAACTGTTTACACAGTGTCCCAGATCCAGGAGAGCTTCACCCAGTGCCAGAGACATTATGCTGGCAGTGCTGGAGCTGGGAACACACCACCTTCATTTCTACTTTTTCAGACCAGACACGGAACGCAAGCATTGATTGCCAGTACTATGTTCCTACTGCACCAGTCTGTGCACTGGTGATTCCTACACAAAGGACACACAGCAACCCCAGGGAAATCACTGCTGTTTGTGGCCATTCTCCCTTCCTACACACTGGGATGGGAGCCAGGGTATGGAGACCTAGCCATTCTTGGGCCCCAAACACAGAGGGGACTCCAGTGAGACCCCAGGTTGAAATGATGTAGAAATACAAGTCGAGCCCAGATTTACTTGTTTTAACCAAAGCATTTGCTGAACACAGGAGAGGTAAAGACTGACTTAAGAAGTTGTAACAATTAGGAAGATTACTGTGAATGCTGCACACCCCACCCTTGCCTTATGTATACAAAGCCACGTGTTGCACTGCTTTGTTTATAGCCCAGACTTCACAGCAGAAAACAGTCTCCATCTTTGCACTGGGTGAGGCACCATCAGGATATTTTACAGCCAGAAAACCTCACAGTTCTTTTTCCATCAAACTGCCTCAGGCTTTATATATAACCTTCCTCTCTCTTTGCATGGGCTGCTTTTCAAAGGTGATTTGCTGCATTTCCTGGGCAAAAATGTACTCAGGAGCTGCACTGGTGTAATAATGCACTGTACAGAAATACAGGCACACTGTTTGTGACCTGTTATCACCACTGCACTTGATACACAAGTTAAATAACGTCTCACAAACATGTTGTCTGTCAAAAGTGCCTCTGACCCTGGCAAGGTTCTTCCTTTCCAGAGCAGGAAGAACATGTCTTTTGTAGGAAGAACTGAGAAAGGACATGCAAAAACTTACATGCTACTTCATCCAAGGCTGTTACCACAAACCACATGACTTTCCTCTCAGCCATTTTTGAACGGAGGGCTACAATTTTGTCTCTCCAGCTGACCCCTGCAAAACACAATATGAAAAGCTACAATCACTAGCTTTACTGAGAAAGATCATTTAAATACAGACCAACACACTAGATCTTGAAGGGATCCCAAAACACTCTGCTTCTGCTCCTCACTCCTTTCCAATAACTGATATGAATGATCTCAAATGAGTTGCCCTTCAGATATCCACGGATTTGTTTTGAAGTCACCCAACTTCTAGCAAATGGTTATTTGGAGTTTTGAGGACACCTTCTAGACCTATTCATAGTGGATCATATTGTGCTGCAGTACTGTTTTTCTCACTACTTTGTAAGAGAAAAGCAGAAGGGGGATAGGGCAGTAGAAACAATTCACATCTATTGGGAGTTAAGCTTCTCACCTGTGTAACTCAGGTCAAGCATGATGAGAGGCTTGCAGGGGCGTTGAGGACAATCTGTCCAGATTGTATCAATCAGGTTTTCTTTGACAGGCACAAGATCATGGCCAGCACTTCTCAAGACTTTAGACATCCTCTTCCACTGGTCTGAAAAAGGGAAAAAGTCAAGAGGTTCAACAGTTCAACAACAGCCCTGTTCACAGAGGGCAAACTCAGGAATCTGAGTCGTTCTCCTTTCCTGTCAAGACTTCTTCCCATTCCCTTAAAAACAAAAAAAAAAAATCAAAATCTATTACAGTTACAGTTCCACAAACTGCCACAACAGCCAGTGATGGTAGGTAGTCATAGTTCTGGAGCCTCAAGCTTGAGCTAGACAGAAGTCCCTGGAAGAAGCCACCCCAGAAGCTGCTGTAAGGGTGTCCTCTACCCCACTGCAGAACCATGCTAGATCTAAGGCAGATGAGAGATGTGAGTCACTTCCACACAGCCATGAGATGGTTCCTTAGCCCAACTGAATCAACCAAACATATCCCCTTGCCTCCAGTGACCTTTGCATTGGACCCCACATTTTGAAGCATGAATAGATGGGTACTCTGATATAAATGGTATCTCTCACTGTGCTTCCTGCAGGAAAAGCTGCAGAGATGCCAAGACCACCAAGCAGGAGTAGCAGCATGGATTTTGCCAGGGTGTTCTCGCTCATGTGCTGGCCAAGGCATTCAGCAGCTTTGTAGTGAAGTGCCCATGACAAGCCAAAGCACAGACAAAGGAGATAGATCAAGATTCTGTTTATCAGGTAAGGTCACTGCAAGCCTAGAAAGCAGTTCTCATCCCTTGTGTTTTGAAGTCAATCCATTGCTGTGGAGCCCTCGTGATACACACCTAAACCAAAATCCAACCTGTTTTGCCTAACAGTTTAACCTGCCATCCCATCTGGGCTGAAACATGTTTAGCTGCACACCATCACACAACAGCTCAGCCAGAGAAGCAAGGAGCCAAAATATAGTTGCCAAACCCAGAACCATAAAATAAAGCAAAACCAACCAGCTGGAATAATGAAAGGGTCCACTCCCACCTTGGAGCCTTCTGGGAGGACACTCACTAGCCAATCTTCCTGAGTTGGTGTATCTTTCAGACCTACAAGGAATTCAAAAAAAAAAAAAAAAGAGGTTCAAAGAAGCAGTCACAATGACACACTGAAACATTCCCACACTGTGCAAAAGTCCAAGCTAATGCATCTATTACTGAACATCTCAATCCCTTGGCAACAGTCGCCACGGGACACTAAAGCAGGAGTAGTGTATCCAAGATGTCCCTAAGTCCCTGCATGATGGGATATCCCTAGAGCCCAAGCTGTACATGTGTGAAGTAACCAAACAGCCTGTGACTGTTCTCTGTTTATCAGTGGAGCAGCATGCCGTCCTCCTGCGTACCCATTTTCATGAGTGTCCAGTTGTTATCCATTTGATGTGCAGCCTGCAGGAAGTAGCGTCCATCAGTCCACATGGCCGCATGCTGTTCAGTGATTATGGCAGTACCTAGGGAGGAAGGCAGAAAGTTGGGATGATTCAGGGGTGGGCAGCCACCCTGCAGAGACACAGACAGCAGGGACAGTGTTTGAAATGCACTCGAATTCCCTAAAAGGCACCTCTGCTCACTTTTCAACAGCTAGTCCTGTTTCAGAGGAGATACTGTTTCCTCTGCACTATGACTTTCCAAATCCTATCTGAGACAGAATGTATAAGGATGCACCCTAATGAATTGCCTCAGATGAATTTGACTTAAGCAAATCTCAGCAAGTCAGTGGAACTGGGTAAATGGGGCTTTCCAAACCTTCTGTAACAGAGACTGTAGTCTCCAGTTGGCTGTTGTCACAGTAAACATATTGTGCATCCCTGAACTCCACCACATCTTCTTTTAGGGAGTAAGGCTGGGCTCTGGCCATCCACAAGAAACAGCTGACACTAGGCCTCCAGACACGGGTATCACTGCCAGCTGTCAGCTGCACCTCTTTCCCAAATGTTACAGCTCTAGCAGAGATGGCTGAACAGGAAACACGAACATAAACTTTTGTTGGTTCCAGTATCTGTCCTATTCCACTGACTCCAGATGGAGGGATGCAAGCAGACAGCGGACGGGCAGTGACATCTCAGAAGGGCACTTGAGCTGCCCTGCCCTTGGCAATACAAAACAAAACAAACCATGGCACAAGCAGAAACTGAATCTGTCTTTTGAGTCTGCATCTTGATCATACTTTCTGTCACCAGAAACTGAAGCCCAGATTAGCAGAGCAGAGTTTCCAAATATGAATTCAATGTCTTCTACCAAACTCCTCCAACACAAACTACATTTTAAGCTGCTTCAGCCTGAAAAGATGAAGCAAGAAACACAATGTGAGCCACTGTGTGAAACCTCACTGACTTGCTGAGCATTAGGCTGGGACCTCCCAAGTACATAACAAGGGCACAAATTAGAGAGGAAGGTTATGAAGAGGTCATGCAGAAGGCACGAAATTAATACAGGATTCCTATTAGCCATTAACGGCAGTCCACAGCCCTGGATTTATCACCTTCCACATGAGATCCCAGAGCTCATAGGAACTGATGAACAGACTCTCCAAACACACAGGTATCAGTATTTATTAAACTGATTTACAATCAGAGGGGGAAAAGAGTTCAGTAGACTAAAGTGACTTTCCAACAACTACAGAGCAGAGTAATTTGCAGAGTTCAGGGTACAGCTAGGGTAAAAACTAGGTCTCTTGAAACACAGACCTATCCTACAGCCAAGAAAACATCCTGTCTCGGCAAGATAAGCAAACTTTTCCACAGCATTCAGTTTCCAAATGCAGTGTTTCTGGCCCTGTCTCTATTTAAACAGAAAGGCCAACTAAAGTCCATCCACTGTTCACCCAGCCCAAACGGGCAACATAAAAATCTCTTCGTACTGGCTGCACATCAAAAGAAATTACCGCGGGTTACAAGCACCACATTAAAGAGTTAACAGGATTTTACTTTAAGAGAAGTTCATTTAGGGGTCAAACATTTTCTGAAAACTTGTTATTCCGCTGATATTACATAATTCCAGCGGGTAGCCAAGACATAATTCTACAGATGCTGAAATGGGAATAAAACAGTCCAAACAAGCTGAATAGGTTTCCTTTTCCATTCTGCCTCGATGCCATGAATGGAACTATTTCTTTATAGGAGAATTATGCAAGAATCCAAGTTCTGGAAAGGTACCTGCAGAGCCATCAAATCCAGAGATGAACGCCCTTCTGCAATCACAGGGTGCAATGTATTCACTCTAGAAAACAAAAGAGGCAGCAATTATTTGTAGCAGCAGGGGGAAAAAAAACAATCAGCTGATGACAAATACTTTGATAAGCTTTTTCTCCTAAAGGACACCACAGGGAGAACAAAATGAGTTAAAAAATCCTGGGCTCTACTCCACTGGAACATTTAATCATCTGTGATTATACTGTATTTATGTTCAACTGGTGGTTTTTTTTTAAGCTGCAGTACTTTTCTCCCACAAATGTCTGTAAACACTGAAGTGCTTCAGAGTTTGCAGACCTTTATTTCACACAGCCTCCCCTTTGGGCAACAAACAAATGATGCCTTTGAAGCTGCAATGTGAAAGGAAGAGAAACAAGAAGCACCACTTGATCTTGGAGACCAGACTAATCAGCACATAAAATCTGTAAAATTCACTATCTCCAGTGAAGTCCCCTCACTGGCATTTATAAGAATTCCTTTAAGACTTTCTCTTCCGTAACAATGACATTGAAAAAAATCATCAGGGTGGTAAAACTGTAAAAAATTTAACCCTGAGGACCTTTCATAAATAGATACTGATCCTCTCACTTTTCCCTGCCTACTCAAAATCAGACTACAGCAAAAATCACCAGACCATGGATTGATGGATGAGAGGGAATCAAAAGCTACCAATCCATCCTCATCCCAAACCTATCACAACCTGTGTTTGTGGACACATCTCTTGGCAGTATTGCAGAAGAGCCTGAGAATGTTCAGACACCTGATATGCACAGGAGATGCCAAAATTAAAAGAACTGTACCTTTACATGGCCCACAAGCCTTTTTTATGGGATCCCATTCTGGCAAGTTTGGAGGTCAGAACCGCTGAGTAGGCCTGTTAATTAACTAGTGCAGCTCAGCAAATCAGCTTAATCCAGGCTGACAGCATCAATGTATGAGTTGTAAAACCCCTGGATTTGTACCTCACAAATGGTCTGAAACCCAGCTCTGTTCCTCGGCCCATAGAGTTTCTCTGCACCCAGCTGTGCTGGGGCAAAAGAAACATCTTAGGGACTGAGCTAAGAAATCACAGCCCACGTCTCAGGTGGTGTTAGCTCCTACTGTGATAGAATCACCTGACTGTTAGAAAAGACTCCTTTCAAATCTGTTACTCTTCACCATTCTAAAGAAGGCAGAGGGTTCAAAGCACAGCAGTGAGAAAGCACAAATCACAGCACCTGGGACCGGCTCTTTTTTTCTGCTCCAAATCATGCCATGATCAAACTTCCTTCAGAACAGCCACGTCTCTCTTCTCCTGCGAGAGGCCCTAGGCAGCAGCTACCAAGCTAATTCACCACTAGCATTTTGAAATGGAGCCTTGCAACAGCAAATCTCATGGTCCAATAGAGGATCTTGCTGAGCAGCTTTTGCTTCTGATATGCTCCAAAGAAATCCTCCATTTTATCTAAACACTAGTGAAAGTTGGCAGAAAGGAGGGGGGTATGGAGACCATGGGTGCCCTCATCTCTGACCCAGTTAGTTTCCCATGCCTTTTCTTGTCCAGCCCCACAGGGCTGTGACTTATGCTCAGCAGCTGTGGGGAGGAGGGGTCAGGATACCCACCTCAGGAAGGGTTGACTGCCCTCTGCACAGCTCTAGTTGATGGGGTGGATCCACCTCAGCCCCATACAGCACACTATCACCACCAACCCCCTTTAAAATAATAACAAAGGCATCAGCAGACAGAGAGGACAAAGTTGTTCTGGGAACAGAATCAAGTGTCTGTTTTCCTGCTGCCCATCTCACAGCAGCAGGACAGAACACAAAGGCAGAGCAATGCCGGACCCGAGGATTCCCCATTTCAACATTTCCTAATGACTGTTCAGTCTGCTGACTGCTATGACTCCCCGTCTGCTACAGTTCACAGCTCACAGGTGGGACACCATCTCCCAGGGTCTGACACCGAAAGAAGATGCTGGAAATTTTCCATCATGGAAGGTTATCACTAAGTACATCACTAAGTACTAAGTACATTTCTTCCATTTTTCTTGATCAACACAGCAGAGACTACAGGCTAGTTTGCTCATGCAGACAGGAATCTCACAAAACAGTAAAATGGATGAAAAAAATTTTAAAAAATATAAAAGTAAAAAAAGAAGTGTATCAGTTTAGATCTGGTAAAAGCTGACCAAAATTTGCAAAGACCTTGTCTGCATGGAAATACCCTATGCTGTCCCATTCACAGATAAATGCAGGGCATAAGGCAGACGGACTTTAAAAGGGAGTATGAGGGATCTGGAGGGAAAGACAGTTCATTCATCTGTCTGTCTGAATTCTTGCACACCCACTTGTTCTGTTTTATGCAGCAACCCCCACTGTGCAAAGAGGAGCCCATGTTTTGCACGAGCTAAAATTACTAGGGGAGCACCTGTGTATGCCACACAAAGCAATCAGAACAAGGTATTTCCCTGGGGCTTATCTTGCAGCTCTGATGGCCTTCAACCTGGCCCTCCTCAGGCCTTTCACATCTGCTTTTCACCTCACCTGTCAGTCTTGCAGACAAAACTACATCACAAAAACACTCAGCTAAGTCAGAAAGAACCCCCAACACCAGTGGTACTTACCCCCAGAGCCTGCAAGGTTGAGCCATTAATATGTTAAAGCTTATTCCAGCCTGATATCAACAAAGATCAGCAATGAAAAGTGCAGCTCACTACCCTTAGAGGTATGACACTGGTATCATTAAAGAACAAACACTGCTGTGTATCTGGAGGGAGTCAGTATTCACTGCCAAAAACCAAACTGCATTGGTAAGATCCGGAACAGGTCAGTGCAACCTGTGCACAAGCTGCCTCTTGCTTTATAGCCCCATTGATTCCTCAGCTCAGCACAAGTGTGCGTGAGAGGAGCCAGCCCCGAGCAGAAGACAGCACCTCTGCCAACCCAAACACAGGGCCCTGAGCTGGGCAGGTGCTTCCTTGATGTGGAAGACCAGCCAGATCTGACTAAATTTGTTTTGAGTCAAGGCCTGGAGGTAGAAGCCAGCCCCAGTTAAGCAGTGGCTGGCTCCAAACCCAAGCTCTAATCCAAACATCATTACCTCCCATTAAGAAGCTCCTCCAATCTCTGAATATTCCCAACTCTAGGGCAAATTCCAGATTCAATGTAAACTACATGACTCAACATAAATAAATGGATCCTGCATTTACCACTGCAACACTCCAAAAGCTCTGACAGACATTTTTAACTGAACCACAAAGGACTTACATGCCTCATTCCCAAAAGCATGGCTTTCCACCCCTTCATGATCCTTGGACACCTACAGCTGTAAGATCCACCTAGCACTCACAAAAGGAAGTGGGATTCTTTGCATGGACTTTACTTCACTTATGACTGGGACTGCTCTCCTTTCTCATCAGCCTCTGAACCATGCAGGTCCCTACAGAAACAGTCTGTTTCTCCAGACTTCTTATCATCAGCATCAAAATTTTCAAAAATTAAAGCAGCCAGACAACATCCAGGGCTGCAAGACCCACAAATCCAAGGTATTAGCAGCTTTGGTTAAGCCAGTCAGAGCCAGCTGAGTTTGAGAAGCTCTGCAAGTCTTTCAGTTCCTTACACAACTAAACATGGAAAGCAAAGGATACAACTGGTGACAAGACTCCTGGCAGTATTATAATCTAAACTTCTTAGCCTTGCAGGAAAACCAATATTAAAGGCTTCGCAGAACTCAGAACTCAAACATTCCCAGTGTTACAAAGAGAAATTAGTCAGCAAGTTGCAGCATCAGGGTGTATCAGCATCAGTCCAATCCAGGAGTTCCTTTGTTACCCAGAAGGGAATAGAGCTTCCCCTAATCTAACCTTGTGGCAACACCACAAGAGGGAAAGCCCTCTTTGTTGACAAGTTCTGTGATGTGGATCCCAGGACAGTCTCAGAAACAGCTGAGACAAGAACAGCAATACACCACTTGCTTAGGCTGTAGGGAGAAAATGGCTTGGGCCACCAAATGCTTGGGTATCATTAAACCACAGTGTTCTGAGTCATGGAGGGAGCTGCCCAAGAGCAAAATCTGACTGCAGGGCTGTAAAGTTCTTGTTTGCGCACAGGAAACAAACCCTTGCTTGGGACATGGGGCAGCTGCAAATCTCAGGTTCTCTCACTTCACCTGGAATCAGTAAGGCTGTTCTGGGATCAATAGATGCCTGTCAATGTGAAAAACTGCACCAATTCATGAACCTCACAGAAAAAAAATTCTGCAGCAGCTAGTCAGGAGGCACAAGAATCAGCAGTGTACAGTAATCGTTTCCATTCAGACAGATTCGCTCTGCAGAGAAACCTGACCAACTCGCCTGGCAGGAAATAGCAACATGGGGTTCTCTGCTTAACTGCACTCTGTCAAGGAAAAGAAAGCAACAGAAAAACCCAGAAGTCCTGAGGGTCACATTCTTCAACTCACATGACAGCATTTAATGTCTAGTGAAATGAAACCAGAGTTATATATGGACAGAGGCAGCTTGAGGCAGGAATGCAGCAGACAATAGCAGCTGCAGAAAACGCCTTCCCCCTACCTGCCCAAGTTTGGATCTCCCTAAGAGGAAACACGATGCTGCACATATGGCCCCAGGGCACAGGCAAGTCTGGACCCAGCTCACCCTAGTGCCAAGTCAAGGGCAAAGGTTCCGATTCAGTTGCATTTTGCTCTCATGCACCCTGAGGTAAAAGGGAGCTTTGGGTGTGAGCCAGGAAAGCTTCAGGTCTTTTGTTTCCTGAAAATGGCTGAGGAGGGAAAAACCCACTGCAGTTCTCAGATCTCCTAACAGAGTGAACAGAAGAGTAAAACTAGCATATGAGCAGGGCAGGTAAAAGGCAGTTCAGCAATTTAAAATTTATTTCACAGACTATAAAGGTCTTAACAGTGGAAGCAGCACACACCACAGTTACTGCCATGAGTTACCACTCTCAGCCCAGACTTCCCTCCTATCTTTAGTGCAAAGAATATGATGAAGAGTAGCAGGGACAGGGAAGCATCGCTGTAGCCTGTTCCTTTCCTGCCTCTCCAAAGGCCCCTCCATGTGAGATATAAAGGGCTTTAGAATAAGGCAGCAAATTCCAGTAAGAACTTGATCTAGCAAAGAGAAAGCTCTGCAACTAATCCCTCACCACCCTGCTTAAGAGTATGTGTTGATCAGGAGGTGCTAACAGAGAAACTAAAGCCCAGAAAATGTTTGTTCCTCACCCAGTAAATCCATTCTTCCCAGCAGCCAGGATGAGTACAAGTGCTTTGACAAGCTCCCTTTCCTGCAGTGTCAGCTCCCTGGAGACAATCTGATGAGAAGGTTTTGGTAGACCATCTACTCTGATTTCTTACAAGTACATAAAACCCTCAGTCTCCTGAATAGACCCCAGAAACATTTCCCAACATGATACTTCTCTGGTTACACAGACTTTTTATGCTACAACCATTAAAGCAAGTGAAAGGAGGGTGATTTTAGTTATCCCTTGCTTTTATTTTTCACAGGGAAGGAAAATGTGACCGTTCCCATAATTCATCCATCCATACCTGGTGGGCATCTCCAGAGGGCACTATGTAGGCTTGGACAGGCTCCTGGACATACTTGGGATTCTTCATCACCTGCCGCAGTTGCTTCAGCAGCTCCGTTGTAATTTTTGGATTCATCTTCCTACCTGCCACTGAACCAAAGCACAAAACCTTAGTTTCTCCAACCATCCCAGGTCACTCACATGCACAGGAACAGGGCCGTCACCACTGGAAACTCCACTCGAGGACAACTGTGCAACGTCATCCCTCTCAAACCAGAATTTCACCTTCCTTGTCACTTTGCTCATTTTCCTCAAAAATGAAGAATCAGGTTAAGGCCAGAGAGTCAAAGCTGGTTTGTCCTGTAAAGGACTTTTCTCACCTGGTAAAGGATGGCATGCCCTGTGGTGACACACCTGAGCTTAACACATTGACCAACCCTTCTTGCGTGTGGACAGGACCAGGACCCCCAGCACCTCAGACATTCCTTATGACAGCCAGGAAAGGGCTTGGCATGTGAGGTGGATGGTTTCAAGTACCCATAGATCAGAAGTAGCCCCACCTGTGATACACACTGAGAGAAACTTTCAGTCTTTTCACTCTGGGGCCAGAGATGCTGTGGCTTATATGCCACAGGAGCACAGTCTGCTGGGAGAGCAAGACACGACACCAGGAACTCGGAAATGGACCAAATATAAAAGCAGTTTTTACAAGTTTCACTATAGCCCAGAGTTTCATGGTGGGCTGGAGAGTGGATTAACTCAGACAAAAGGAGTCTGCTCCCAAGGACATACAGAGGGATGCATTCACTGGCCATATTCACCTCTGGGCTGCATGCTAGTTCATCTAGAACACAACTAAAAAAGGAATAGCCCAATGAGCTCTCACAAGGGACTGCCAGAGCACAACTAGGGAGGCATATGGGAACCTCCTCTAAAGACCTTTGGCAAATGCTCTGCAGACCTCAGCTAGTGTCAGGCAGGGGTGGGGCACAGCCTAGATGGAAGATCAGAGGGGAAAACAAGGGCACAGGCTGATCACTCTCCCTGGCTCTGTTTTTTTTAATCTATCTTTGGCACTGCAGTGAACATCAGCCTTTCAATTTACCCCAGAAAGTGTCTCCAGCCAGGGCCCGCTGTGAGCACCACATGCAGTGACGCATCAGGCCCTGCTGCTGTGTTGGCACAAGAGAAGGCTGCAGGGGAAGGCACACACTGACTGCAGGGGATGTTCAAGGTGTTGGGGGTGCCTGGCCAGAAAGACTATGAAAATCAAGTATCCTGAATCTTCCTCAGAGATTCTGTCCATCTTTTCCTCACTTGCATCGCCAAAGGGTGCTCAAAGGGAGCCCCTTCCCAGTTAAGAATGTGTTGGGATCTTACAACTTCAATGCTGTCACTTTTCAGGGCAAGGTGGGTAGGTTGTGTGCTGCTTGAATGCCACGCTATGCAGTATTTTATTCTGACCAGTTAATTTCACAGCTCATTTCACAGCCATGTCTACAAACAGATCATAGATGGGAGAAGCAAACAGAATGCAAGACTCAAATATTTTTTGCTTATGCAGGCACTTACCCTATTTACACCTCAGTAACTACCAGGAGTCCCAACTGACATTACAGTCTTATGCCAAAACATAATAAGGCACAGTCCCTGATTGCCATCTAAATGGGAAGGCAGAAAAGCTGCCTCTCCTTCACAAGCAATATGAAGACACGATTTGACCAAGGTCAGACAGCAGTGCTGTGACCATGTCAGGAACTGAACCAAGATCTGATGCAGTCAGGTGTAACAACCTCATCTCAAGGCCACCATTCACGTCTCATCACAGGAAGTTTAGAGCACACAAGACTTGTGCATGACTGACTGTACCCACAGGTACACTGTGTTTCAAAACCCAGGCCAAAAGAAGCAAATCATGGTCAAAAGGCACTGAATCCTCAAATTGGTATCTTGTCCCTTTGCTGGGATTAGATTACACCTCAGATTTATTTCCAGGACACATTTCATAGTTTTATACAGTGTTTGAAAGCTACAATGACCTTGATAATACTGTGATTGTTTCTGTCTGTTCTCCGCAAGCAGCTGCTGTAACATTCTATAACACTGCTGCTGATTTATGTTCAGATAGAGTAAAACACAAAGAAGAGAAAGCAACAACATAGCGACTAGCCAGCAGAAAAGAATCTCTTTCTACAAACTCATAAGGACACAGCTTCCGTTCTTGGTCTGTGCTTTGTTTCCAGGAGTCTAAAAGTCTCATATAAACAGGCAAGGCATGACAAGGCTTTGCCTTTTAATAAAGCTCCTTGCTGACAAGCCATGGTTTTCTTAGCAAGCAAGAGATTCTCTCAAGGACAAAAAAAAAAATCATTTAAAAAGTACTCTCCCTGTTGAAAGATTTGCTTGCAATATTAAAAACACAACTAAGCTAGATTAGCAACAAAACCCATACTAAGGAGGACATCTATTTTAAATAACCCCCACAGTATGAGAAATCACTTCAAAAAGTCCTCCACAAACTTTATAATAAAAATTGTCTTCAGTTCCCAGAGAAAGGGAAACCATTTTCTCACAGATCTTTGGTAGTCCCTTATTCTGGTCCCCCTGTAACTCTTAACAGGTGACTTTTCCTCCCTTGACCATAATTATAAGCCTCTACAAAATTAAAACAGCTTCTCAATTGTTATTTAATCACTCTGGTGATTAAAACCAAACACAGCTGAAATTAAGGCAGTGGACATAGCAGTGCAAGGGCCAGTTCCATTCCCTGCCCTAACCTTTGCAAAGATATCAGGCTCCCTTGTTACCTGTCTCTGTAGTTCCCCACGTCTGGATGCCACTCGCCTCTGCTCACACAAAATACCATCCAGCTCTTTGCCCGGCCTTCATAAGCTCCACTGTGCCTGAGAAAGCAAAGGGCAAAACTGAAGTGGCTAACAAACTTTGCCCTCCCATAAAGCATTCTCATCCCCCAGCAATAAGCTGAAAATGCATTAACACTGCTTTCTGCTGGCATGATTAGAGATGCGCTGAGGGCAAACCATGAGGGAACAGGGAACGTCAAGGGCCTGGCATCTGCTTGTCAAGACTTATGATTAAATCTTGCAAGTGTGTGCTGTTTAATGCCAATCTGCTTTCTCAGTCATTCTGTCAGAGGCCACTCTCCATTTTACAGATGGAGAAACTAAGGCAGAAGTAACATGCAAAGTACCCCTGCAGCATAACAACAGAGTTGGATCCCAAAATCTGTCACTGTCTAGACAAATTTTATCTACACCTCCCTCAGACCACAGGAGGCAGTTCTCCAAGAGCCCAGACCATATCATGCCTGGACAGCATCTCCATCAGACATAAGGGGCAAAGAGCAACCATGAAAATGCTGCCAGAGGGACCAGACACCTCCTCCTGCCTTCCCACATGCAGGCACACCAATGGGCTGCTCAAAGGCCAGGCACTAGCAAGGGTTGGGGACAGCAGGCTCAATGTGTCAGGGTGTGTGTCAGTGCCATGGCAGGGAAGGGAGGTGAGGCCAGGAGGTCTGGCTACAGCTGGGTCTGCCTGTGGCTACTTTGTTAGACCACCCTGATTGTTTATGATCCATTTTCTTCAGATATGCTCCTCCTTGTGACAAGCTCCTCTTCACTTTCTCTTTTATGAATAGCCCTGTTCAAACTAAGCAGAGAAGCTTGCACAGTCAGGAGCCAGCAGCAGCACCCCAAAGCCAGGCCTGTCTGGGTGCCTGCAGGGCAGCCCAAGCCCTCACAGCACACACAAACCCCATTGCTTGCCCCCCCCCATACCTGCCTGCACCCCAAACTCATCCAAGAGAATCACAGAATTGTTAGGGTTGGAAAGGACCTCTAGGGATGATCTAGTCCAACCTCCCTGCCAAGGCAGGGACACTGGAACAGGTGGCACAGGAACATGCACAGGTGGGTGTGGAATGACTCCAGAGAGGGAGACTCCACAACCTCCCTGGGCAGCCTGTCCCTTTGCTCTGCCACCCTCAGTATAAAGTTCTTTCTCATGTTGGGATGGAACTTCTTGTGTTTTAGTTTATGGCCATTGCTCCTCATTCTGTCGCTGGGCACCACTGAAAAGAGCCGGGCACTGNCCCGGGCCCCGGGCACCGCCAGCGGGACGGGAGCGGGGCCGCCGGGGGCTCCCCCGCGGAGGGCCCGGAGCGGGGCGATGCCGCTGTGCCGCGCCTCGCCACAAACACATCCACTTCCACAAACACATCCCCGGTGGGGCCGCCCAGCGAGTGCACCCCGGAGAAGGAGGGTCCGGGGGCTCAGCTGCCCCCCCAGCACCGAACGGATGGACGGGGTGGGAAGGGCTGGGAGGAAATTGGGCGCTGCCAGGGCGGTGAGGCACGGGAACAGGTTGCCACGGAGGAGTCGTGGGTGCCCCATCCCTGGAAGTGTTGAAAGCCAAGGCTGGATGGGGCTTTGAGCAACCTGGGCGTGTGGAAAGGTGTCCGTGCCTGTGGCTGAGACAAGATGATCTTTAAGGTCCCTTCTATGAAAATCTGCCCATTGGCCACGTGTGNGTCGCTGGGCACCACTGAAAAGAGCCGGGCACTGTTCTCTTGGCACCCACCTTTGAGACATTCACACGCACTGGCGAGATCCCCTCTCAGTCTTCTCTAGACTGAGCAGGCCCAGCTCCTGCAGTCTCTCCTCCTAGGAGAGATGCTCCTGCCCCTCTGAGCCAAACGCCTCCCCCAGCCCCACACGGACTGCCAGGACCGCCTGGGCCTGGACACCGGGCCCGGGCCCGGCTGTCAGCNGGGGTGGGAAGGGCTGGGAGGAAATTGGGCGCTGCCAGGGCGGTGAGGCACGGGAACAGGTTGCCACGGAGGAGTCGTGGGTGCCCCATCCCTGGAAGTGTTGAAAGCCAAGGCTGGATGGGGCTTTGAGCAACCTGGGCGTGTGGAAAGGTGTCCGTGCCTGTGGCTGAGACAAGATGATCTTTAAGGTCCCTTCTATGAAAATCTGCCCATTGGCCACGTGTGCTCCCTGATGGAAATACCTTCCGCCACCCTACTCTGCCCCGGCACTGTTTTACAGCTGGGCTATAAGGAAACCCTACTGACAGAAACACGAGGCTGTTGCAGAAATGGAGACACCAGAAGATCAGCACCACGAAAGGCTACAACAAAACTAAAAAAACGTGATTTGTCACTATGTCCAGGCTAGAGGGGTTTGCTTGCAGCAGGGGATGCCTGGGGATCCCCTGGCCCCAACATTGTGGCAGTGCTGCAGTCGGCCCTCTCTCATGGGGTTCAGCACTGCACCCCAGCTAGCTGTGAGTCTGCAAAGGGTGAAAAGAGGAAAATGTACTCAGTGGGACCCCTCTGTTTTCCAGGCCTTTTGCACATCCTGGGGCCTCAGCAGGGGAGGAGATGCTCAGCTGGCTGCACTCAGTACTGGGCCCTTGAAGATGCACAGGCTGGGTACTACACCCAACATCCTGCTGGTGGGGGAAAACTGTGTGGAATACATGGCCAGCTCATTAAAACACTCCCTGGGCCTCAGAGAAGAAAAAGTGCAGCCAGAAGCCACCCTGTGTTCCTTTCTCCTCTCCCTCGGTCCACATCAGTTCTGTATCCTGCAGAGCCTTACCCACAAACTGCCAAACATTTGCTGCTGCGTCTAGTGAGCAAACATGAGCCAGGCTTTTAGTAAACCACCTGGGTCTCCCCGACTATTCATGTACTTCCAGGGGAAGCATGAAGCAAAACCAGGATGAGATAAGTGTAGAATAATTCACGGGAAGAGGCTTTTGAAGGTCTCTAGTACAACCCTATGCTAAAAGCAAGGCCAGCTTCAAAGCTAGAGCAGGTCCTGCTGGGTTTTGAGTATCTCCAAGAAAGGAGAAGCATGACCTCCCTCAGCACCACCATGGAGCAAAGAGGTTTATTCCTGATATCCAAGCAGATTTTCTTCATTGCAACTTGCCCCTTGACCTTTTGCTGTGCACATCTGGAAAGGGTCTGGCTCCTTTTTCTCTCTGTCCATTCTCCAGGCTCAGCAATTCCAGCTCCCCTGCAGCCAGCCCCAGCCAGCAACTGTGGCTCTCTCCACTTTGCAGATCTCTGTCTCATAGATCTCCACAATAAAATTTAGGGCATAACACAGCAAAACTTGTAATCCAACAGAAGAGAATAAAAGGTCTATCCTGCAGTCAGCATTAGGAAGGGTCATTAAAGGCAGCTGGAGTTGTAGACTGTCCCTGAGGAGGGACAAAAGAGAAGGAAGAGGGAGGCTGGTAACCACAACTGATATAGCAGGAAATCTTCTTTCCTTGTTAACCTCCTTGGGTGAAGCTAATTGCTGTTCCCAATTATTCTCACCCTATATTACAGCCTTGCCCATAAGGGATTCCAACAATCCTGGCAGTCTGGCCCAGAAAGGCCCATTTAGATCATCACATCAGTGTCCCCCTCAGGGTAAACTACAGCCGTGTTTAGCATTTGTGTTACAGACCACATTATGCTCACCCTGCAGAATATTTGCTGAGGAGATTCATTTCTTGGAAACCAGCCAGAATCCAGAAATGCTCATACTAAAGCACGTGTCAGGACATTTTAAAAGCACTGCAACATTGGCATGACAATCGCAGAGATCATTTGCCAATGACATGCTCTGCAGCTGAATCCAATCAGGGAGTGAAATGGTCCTTTCAGCCTCCTCTGACTCACAATAATAATAATAATTTGGGGTTAGATTTTGCATTTGTCTGTGGCTCTTAATAGAGGGTTGTGGAGAGCTGCACCTGCCAGAGCTGTGCACTAGCCCAGAGAGTGGGCAGGATCAGTATGAAACATTTCAAATGTTGGTCCAGCTCTCCAAGATGGGATGCCTTTTCCTCTCCTGTTCTTCTTGGCTTATGCATGTTGTACCCAAGCGAACAGGAGACTCTGATCTCCCCTTGGCATTGTCCATGTGTTCTGTGCTTGATTCCCAGGGACAGAGCTAAGGGTGCCTCACTTCTTCCCTTCCTGCTCTGCAGCGCTTTCAGTTTGGTTGAATTTAGGACAGTGGCTAAATACAAGGTAGTCTTAATGCCTGTGTCAGTGAAATTGTTTGTTTGATTATTTTTCACCAATGAATCATTATTATATCAGTTTGGGCTAGCTAACAGACCGTGGGAGCAGTAGCAATCAAACACAGGGAGGAAAGAAAATACTTCTTCTATGTGGGAGTGTGACTTGGGGAGTGTGCACAGCATGAAACAATCAAACTGCTGGCAGAGCCCAGTGTACCAGAGGGAGGACAGGGCAGGGGAAAGCTCAGCATCCTCTCAGAACTTGCCTCAATTCCTCCAGGTCTGGAGATATCTTTCAGCCTGTCCGCAGCTAGAACTACCATGTGAGAGCAGCTCTGTGCTGCCTCTTTTGCCTACTCTACAACCCCAGCATGAGAGGAGAGCAAACCAGAGGCATTGAATTTGATTAGCTTTCTCTGCTTTGGACCGAGCTCAGGGCAGAAATAACAAGCATCGCTGTGGACAGTCTATCAATGTGATATTGATGTCTCTCTGTAATTTAAAATGAATTAAGCCACCACTCAAAAACACCTTACTGCATTGTTTAGTGACCAAAATGTGTCCCCATTCTGTCTTTCTGATCAAGATCTTTATTTAATAAAGGTAAAAAAAAGTCTGCATTCCTGTCTCCTAAAAATGTGCTAAAGGAAGCAGAAAACAGAAGGGAAAATATTGATGTCTGCAAGAGCTTCTTAGTTGCTATTGAGTGCCTGGTATTGCAGAGCCACATTGTGAAGGCTTCTGTACCCAGAGGTGACTTCTAACTGGTTCTGACTCATTGAACACTAAAATTTAGACTAATTTGCTTTCCTTCCTGGTAGAATTAATAATGACAAACTGACAGGTATTTTGCATAGGAAACTCATTCCAGGAAAGTAATGATCTTGTAAGAAAAGATGTATTCAGACCACAAAGCATTTTGCAGACATCTCCTGGCTATGCTCATGACAAGTCCTCTGCAATAAACAGCCATTTTACAGGTGGAGGTGTGACTGTGCCATGTGGGCTGCTGTCCTGCCTATCTGCAGAGACCTGGGTCAAAAACACTTCAAGCTTCCCATCACCACCTGTGGCCTGAGCCAGCAGGACCAGTGTTAAGCCCATGGATGAGCCCTGAGGGGGTCTGGATTGCATGGGGGACTGGTGCTGAGATATGGCCCGTGGCTGATGGATGCCCAGGCTGAATGAGCCAGTGAATTGCTGCTAAAGGCTTTGCCCAGATGAGCACAAGAGGTAGCACTATTTATTTCATTTGAATAATACATGACTAATAGGTTAAATAAGAGAAAGCAGAGTGAGCTTTCCGGTTAAGCCAAAATGTTTGAAGCTCGTTTCCTGGGCATTTTGCGTCTCTGGGAAGCTTTGAAGTGGTCCTAATGAACTTGCCAATGTAGATAATGTAAAATCTTTAATAATTAATTTATCAGGCAGTGCTGTCTATGAAATATACTCTCAAATGTTTACAGAGATGAAAATATCCTTTCTAAGTGGTTGTTTGATCTTACCTAAAATGGTGCAAGTTTGGATGAAAAGATCTTTTATGGAAGCACTTCAATCTACCTTAATTTGAATTAAACTGTCCTAATTGAGCTATCTTTTACATTTTTATAATGCTGTATTTGCATCAAATTACAAAACAAAGGGGTGAGGGAGAAAGACCTGAGCAGTAGCAACCAAAATCCCCTGAGACCAAGGTCGCCAAATGACAGAGCCACTGACTCCGTTGTAATCTTGATCTGTGTCAAGTGATCAAGGCCCAGAAATAAGCTAAAAGAGCTCACTTTATCTTATCAGCCCTTCTGTACCCATGATACCTTTATCATGGTTGTAACTTTCATTTCCTTCACCTTCTCCTGTTGGGCATCTATGAAATTTAGACTCCTGCTTTGCAATCTAATCTCCCAAAATGATCCCTGCCCACCCTAAGCAAGCCCACAGCCTTTTCACAGCAGAAGCTGTTTGGCACCTTGGTGAGACTGTGGTGTCAGACCAGGACACTTATTTTTTTTCTGTCAAAGTGGTGCAGGATGTTGTGGGAGACAGCACTAGGAAATGGGGATTTGTAGTGGGGGACTGAGCATCTACACAGCTCTCGCTGAGGGCAGGGGATGCCAGTGGTATTTGCCAGTGGCTTGGAACATCTGGACACTGGAAAGTGAAAGGATGTTCCGCTTTCCTGACACAGAGGCCAGTGTCACCAGCACTACCGGGCTCTCCCTTGCCATGGTCCCACAGTGCTGCAGCCTCAGCCACTGCTTTCAAGCTGGGAAACATATTAGGAGACACATAAGGGGTTGGAGCTGAAGATGGGGATCACTTCCTCCCTGCCAACATGGGCCCAAACCACACTTTTACAAGCTTGCACACATGGCCAAACAGCCCCTCCCATCCGTTTGACAGCGCTGGGATTGTGGAGACAATAACCCACCCTCTTGAGTTTGTGTTTCCAGGGGCTGTCCTGCAAACAGTCACGTGCAAGTTGTTCTGCTCACCGAAGGACTGCAGTGGGTTTGGCTGCATTCACGGCTCTGTGCTGGCTGGGCAGGGTCACATCCTCCCAGCCCAGAGGAGCACCTGTGTCCGTGCGGGGGAGAGCAAGTATTGTGAGTCCAGTTTTCTTCCTTTCTCCACCCTAGAAAATTGCCTAACAGCAATTAATGCTGGTGTTTTGGTAGTATACATCAGCAGTGCTGTAATGTACCTAAACAAGGAAGGGCCCGAGAATAGCAAAAAATTGTATTTTCAGCTCTCAGCTCTGAGTTAAATGAAGGTTTCAAACATGTGGCACGAGTCCTCTTGGATCATGTTTAAAATAAATTTTGTGTGTTTGGAAACAGTGAAACTGGAAACTTCAACAACAAATGGTGTGTTTGGGGAAAAAGATAGCAGGGAGAGAAGACACAAGCCTATCTAGAGATCTTATCTTCGTTTTTCTTGGGAGGACAATTTATCCAGCCAGCACTGGAAGTTGATCATGGTTGGGTGGTTCCCAGCAGCTGCATTTGGAAAGGAAAGGGAGGCAGCAGCAGGCCAGGTAGATATCCAAGTACTTCCACGTCTGCTCTTTTCAGTTAAATACCAGATGTTTGGACTTTGCTTCTAAACCTTTAATGACAGGGATGAAAATGAAATGTTTGCTGCGTTCTCTGCCTGGCTCCATTTCAACACCAAACAATGCTCACACATCCCCACTCACCTGTACTTGCCTGTTTGCAAGTGAAATGTGAGCCTTGTGGCCATAGCCAGGACTCTTTAGTTTCCCCTTGCCTGTTCTAGCATGAAAAGACGTGGAAAAAGCTAGATCTAATGTATACAAAAGAGACCACGGTGGTCACTGGCGCAGCACTGGTGTAAAGTGCTTTAGAAGACCATTTGTTCAGCCTGCATAAAAGTCCATGCTGCTAAGGAAGTATATCCTGGTTAATCGCATACATTTATGGATATATTCAATATTTAAATAGTAAAAACATGCTTATTGCACAACAGAGACTTTTATTCAATTCCTATGATGCTATTCTTCCTCCAAGTCTTCACTAGCACAAACATTAACAGGGTGCAATGACCTGCCGGTGTTTTGGCCTGACACCTGGGAAGTATTTTTATTACCCAATGTTTCCTTGTCTGCTCCAGAAATAAAACTAATGGAGTCAGGTGTCTTCTAGGTCCTGCTTCTCTCACTGTCTCCTTGGGAGGCAAATGGGAGACCTCTGTGAGTTCCTGCCAGAGCTTAGGTTCATGGCACTTCTCCCCTCAATGCTAACCCAAGTCTCTGGCATTGCCAGTGATGGACCAGACATGGATTTTGTTTCTAATTAATATTTGCAGTGTGGTAGACATTTATTTGTATGTGTATATATATAAGGGCCACATTTTACAAGCCCCAGCTCCCACACAAAGTCACTGCCTTTGCGAGTGAGGCCCACTCACCTGATGAAAAATCCCTTGAGCCTGAATGTGTTGAAATCATTTTGTGTCCCAAACTGTGTAATATATTAAGTGAATCACAGCACACAAAACAGATGTTTATTCCAGTGGGTGCAGGAGTCCAGACACAAAGTACTGGGTTACTGTCTGTCTCAGATAACAGGACAAAGCAGAAAAGTTGGGATTAAACATTCTACATATGTCCAATGTAGACACTTTAAACCTTAAAAATGTATCCCAGGTCCTTCTAACTGGCCTTATGGGAGCAAACCTGCAGTTGTCATCCAGCGTTCCCAGACTGCGATCAGCACTTGGGCATAAGCCTGGGTGCTGCTGGCATGTGTCTTGCATGTTACACCAACCGAGGCTGAGATGCTTTCGTTTGGTGCCTGGCCACATTTTTTAACTCCCATGTTCAAGGGATGGTGATCCATAGCCCATATTTAAGAGAGGTTTGTAACCATCTGAGACCCCCATGATATTGGACACTGCTCTCCTTAGAGAGAACTGAACCCTGAGCTTTTCAAATGAGCTCATTATGTTTGTTTAGTTGTTTTTGTCTGTTAAGCCAAAAGTCTCAATTAGGAGTGAGAAAAACTGGGCTGATTTTTCTTTTGTCCCCAAATGAAAAATGAAATATGAGGAGCTCCAGAGAAGTCTGGGGACTGGGATGTCTCTATCAGGCTGGCTGCTTGACTCTTACAACTCAGTACAGGGAATGTTTACTCAAAACTCTGTACAGGAGAAAGCATGAGCCCAAAAAAGCAAATGAGGTAATGAAAAGGATCCCTGTAGAAAGACTGTGCGTATTCAGGGTGCTCGTTGTCTGCAACATTTCTTCCCTGCACTCATTCTTTTATCATCAGCAGCATTGCCCACATGGGTCCTGTTTGGGGTAATTTCTAAAAGACCTGTGGGTCCAGGAGGTGCTTTGTTCTTGGGGTCCCTGGGGGATCACTGCCTCTGGCCCTGCAGGGTGGCAGTCAGTGGAAGGCAGGGTGACCAGACTTCCAGCCTCTCCTGCCACCTGCAACCACTGTCCTTTGGCTGGCAAGAACTGCGGAAGATGAAAAGCACCATTTCTACATTTTAAAATCTGTTTAAACAAACAGACCTTTGCTCAGACAGAGCTCAGCCTCCTCCCATGTCCCACCAATCACTGTATCACTGTAGGCAGTGCTTCCTGGCTGCAGGATCTGGGCTTCACTCATAAAGGAGGAAAGATTTGCTTTTTTTTTTCTGTTCCTGTTTGCATCCCTCAGCATGCTTGAAATGATCTGTATCCTGAGTTATTCTTATACAAACTTTCCCATTGTTTGAGTCACGGGTTATGCATTCTGTCCTTTTGAAGAAATATGACCCATGCTATGGAAAAGTGAGAATGATGTTATGTCTGCACGAGATACTCATGGATGTGACATACAGGAAAAGGATGAGTACTTTGCACTGTCCTCATGAATGAAGCCACAGGAAGGAGGTGTGACAGGACACTGGGTTAGCTGCTGAGAAATTTCCACAGTTCCTGATTTTGTGCTGGCTCAATTTGCATCCTCACTCTGCATTTTCATTAACTGAAAATGTAAGTAATAAAGGGCTCCTCTGGCACTAAAAGTCTGTCTCTGCTAAGAGGGCTTTTTAGGTACCTAACACCAATGATTCAGACCTAATTTGTGACATGTGTGTCATGACAACCTACAGTGTACAGCTTCTTCACAGCAGGCAGAAGAAGGGCAGGTGCTGATCTCTCTCTGGTGACCAGCAATAGGATACAAGAATATGGAATGAAGCTGTATCAGGGAAAGTTCAGACTGGGCATTAGGAAAACATTCTTCACTGAGCAGGTGGTTGATCTCCAGAACAGGCTTCTGGGGTAAGTGATCATGGCACCAAGCCTGCCAGAGTTCAAGGAGCATCTAGGGCATGCTTTCAGTCATATGGTTTAGTTGTAGGTAGTCTGTGAGGAGTAGGGAATTGGACTTAGTAATCATTATGTGTCCCTTCCAGCTTGAGATACCTGATTCTATGACACTCATTGGTCCCTTGTCTGTCTCTCCACACTACCACTGCTCCTTTATTCTCATCAGTATTGCCAACTGAGTATTTGCAAGGGTGGGAGAAAACACTTTGTGCTGATAGAGACTAAAAGTGCCTCTCTGATGGCTGCAGTCTCCTCCCCAGTATGCTGTTACCAGCCACATAGGGTACCTTTTGAAGTAACAGGGAAAAATCGAAATGCCACAGCCAAAGGCCTGGTGCAGGCAGGTGCTGAGCATCACCGGGTGCAGCCTGCAGTCTGGAGCATTTGGAGTTTGCTGCTGGGGCTCCGTGCCCTGCATTGTCCCTGGGATCACTTGCCATTTTGTTCACCCAGCCCCACTCTCAGCACCAGCAGTGCCCATGCTTACTGTCATGGGCTGTGCTGCCCATTGCCAAGCCCCTTCTCATGTCTCGGCACCCTGCTCCTGGAGGCTGCTATCATGTGCAAAAAGGAAGAAGGCAGCAAAACAAGCACAGCCAGGAATCACATAATGTTGCTGCAGTCCTGCCAGGAAACAGACTGCAGAAGTTCCTGTCTTTAAAGCCAGGAGATGAGTTTTATTGTTAGTAGTTGTTATAGCAACCTGAGGTGCCGGAGAGTAATACATGTTCGGCGCATTGCTACAGACTCTGACAAGTTCAAGGTTCTTGCATTGCTGCTAAATCTTGTTGCCAAGGCAATGCAACACAAGGCTAGAGCCTAGAGAAACGAATACTGCTGACAGCTCGTGCCAGCAGGCTTGGGCTGATTAAAAGGGAACTTTTAAAGTGACGTTAACTTAAAGAGCACAGCAGCAGAAGGGAAAGGGGAGCACAGAGATGGAGGAGAGGATCCAGAGGAGCAGTGGAGGGTTGATGTCAAGTAACAGGTAAAGGAAAGTGTTTGGTTAAAAAGCAGTATGGCTGAACAGGATGTCTTAGCCTGTGATGCAAGAAATGCACCACATTTTTGTAGGGAGTAAAAAAGAATCACAAAATCCTCATTTTTAAATTTGTTTAACTTGGACAGTACTGCTATAACTTGAATGGGAACTTTGGCTTTTTCCCAATGGTGTTGACAGCAAAAATCATTTCCTCAGTAAATTTGTTCAGTGGCACGGATATTGTTGCTGCTGTAGTAAAAACCATGAAGTTGCTCAGTTAACTCTCAATTTTATGTTCATTTCCAGCCTTTTTAAACATGCTTCATGGCAAAATGTTAGCTAGAAAAGAGATGAGGCTGCAAGTTGATTATTCTCTCCTCTCTGTGATTCACTGGTAATGCTAACAGTATATTCTGAATTGCAGGAAGAGTATTACCCCAAGGACCACAGAGTCAAAATAGATGATCAGTGCCAAGGAAGTCAGGTAATTAAGTTAATTTCAACTACCAATACAATATTTTGACATGTGCTATGGGATACTAAGGTTCTAAAATGCAAGTACTACAGAAGTGCCTCAAATAGATACACAGTGATGCCAGATGAACTTGTTGATGGCGTCTCTACTGATTGGTGAGTAAAAGCATAATGTTTCTTAAGCAATTGCCATAGCAGTATTCTGATCCACTCCTACTATGTCCCACGTATTTTACATTTTCATGGATTACCAATAGCTAAAAATGACCTCATGTTTTCCTATTCAATAACTATTTCATCATATGCAACTTGCAGTACAGTAGTACTATACCTGACCAAACGCCATATGTGGGAATTTGTTCTTCTGACACCTGCTGTGGCTCATGGAAAGTCTGCAAGTTCTTTGTACTATTTAAAAATGGGAAACTAAGACATGGGAAGTGATTTACCAATTGTGCTGGACTTTTTTTTTGTGTGCAATCATGGGCAGAGCCACCTCTATGGACCTTCATAAAAGTTTTTAATTAACTGTGAAATAATTTTGTACTATTTTGAAGTTCTTAGGCCATGGGCCAGGAAGCAGAGGCAGGTGACTGGTCACGTGCTTGTAACAATCATTTGGTTTTTTCAGCAGCTAAATTATATTCAAAGAAGGTAGCAATGTGTTACTTGCACCCCTACTATTATTACTGGCATTTTTGCACAATTGCTATAGTTAACTGTGAGATATTATATGATCAGAAAGAAGGGAAAAACTGGTTCAGGCAATTGTGAAGGGAACATGACATTGCCCCAGAGGATGCTTTTATTTGGAAACTGTCCATTAGATAAAGAAACTTGAGGATCCTAGAACTGGGCATTAGCATTTTTTTGAATAAGAAAGCAAAAAAGAAACTCTATTTTTAGTCCTAGTTGAATTTCTCTGCTGGTGATTCCACACATGGTGTTATTTCTTAATATATCCAGGAGAAGGTTTCAAAGCCTTCTGGAATATCCTTCCTTTTTCTGAAGGGATGTGTACACAGAAGTCAGGCTAGTGAAAAGGCAAAACCATATGGGCAGGTCACGCAGCAGCATCAACACTTACTTGAACTGCAGGATCCCAGAGCATTTCCAAGACCTGGCTCTCCTGTCTGCAGGTCCCATCTGCCTCTGATGCCTGTGACAGTAGGATCCTTCTTGGAAGGTTTTTAGGTTTCTAGATGATGTTTACCACCCTGAACATGTTGTGTGATGCCTCCTCCAGGACAGATGGGAAGGTCAAACCCCCCCAGAAAGAGCTATGGCTGAATCACACTGCAGCTAAGTGCGCCTTGGCACAGCCTCTAAAATATGGATGCACAGCCCAAGGGCATCCCTCTCTGCTTCCTTCTGCCTCCTACCCCTCTCCTCTTCTGTGCACCTATTTACTTGCTCGACAGCCACCCCCAGAGATCAGGGAAGCAATGTGGAGCCGGGACAGTGTGTCATCAAGATAGCTACTGATAGCAGAGCAGACAGAGCTATTTCCAGAATGATTAATACTATTAGCACATGTTGAAGCTTAAGGCTGAATATAAGCTTTAGAGGAATGGATTTTGATGTAAAAAGTGAATAAATGAGACAACTGTCAGAACAATGAGTGGTGAACCAAGTAAAGATTCTTAGTATAGGAGATGCAAAGCACTGCCTGCTGGCCTGTTTTCACTGAAGCTGCTGGTAAAATTCCCACTGCCCTTCAGGCTGGAGAAATAGCCCAGCAATAGCATGTGGCACAGAGGTAACCCAACCAGCAGGCACCAAGGCTACTCCCACAACTGATTAGCTGCATGGCATTTGAGCACAGGCACAGCGATGGTAACACCCTGAGATCCAAGGCACGGATCCTCCCCCAGCCCAAACCATGCTCCACTATTCCTGGAGGCTGTTCAGGGATCTTTGTGTTGCCCTTTGCTGTACATATCTGGAGTGCTTGCAAAAGTACCAGTGTGAGGGCTCATCCTGTCGCTGAACAAAAAGCATGTCTCCAAAGGGCCATCTGACTTACACTATCTTCTCATAATCCCCACTCCAGAGATCTCAAATGCCATAATTGAAAACCTGCTGTTCATCTTCTGAAAGTCAGGTTTAACTTACTGCAGGCAGCTCCCAGAAGGACAGTATTTTGCATAATCATTTACAGGGAATATGTGTAACATTTTCTTGTTTTTCTTCTCCTGACACTTTTCTCACAGGAGAACAAGCAAACAAAATGTAGAGGTAGCTGTGCAATGTTCTCTTCCCCAATTTCTTTTTTTTTCTTTTTTTACCCCAGTCATCAAAGACTACAGCATTGTATGGACAGTTTTTAATTTCCCTTTTGAAAATTTATTCTTCTCTTTCTTACATGAGATTTTTAAGAATCTTCAGAATTGGTATCTTGAATGGATTCACCAGAATCTGGTGGGATTTGTTACCCTTTGTCTGCAAAGAAGTCACACACTCAGGGTGTTTCTCTAGAATAGCTAATTCAACTTGGACCCAGCCACATGATCCCCTTTTCGAGTCTTGCCTTATGGCCTCTGAGGAATGTTGCATTGGCTGCGAGGGAATTACTAGGTCTTGGCAAGACATGTTAATATCTTTGCAAAGACTTGTTAGGGACCAAGACTTCAGCCTCCAACTATTTCCTCTGATAAAGCAGAGTATTCACAGCAGTTCATTAGTCTTGAATCATCAGTTTGACTTTGTTTGAGAGAAATGAAAGTTCCCCACAAACCAGATGGACTCTGTGAGTAAAGCTTTCTGGTGTTGCCTGTCTGCTAACAGGCTTCGAAACAGGAGCACAAAGTGTTGGATCAAATTAGAGAAGGCAGTGGCTCAGGATACTTCAGTCAAGGGTTGTGAAAATGAATACCCAGGTGGAAGACAGATTATGAATTATAGCCACACCTGCTGCAAAGAGATTTGAAAGACCATCTGACACAACATTTGAAAACTTGCCCTGTCATTTATGGGGATGCAAAATTGATGTTTTCTCCCAAAGACTTGCACAAGTTCATACACCAAATTTGTGGCAGGAACAGAACTACAGTCCCATTTTATTACGACTGTTGTTTTTTGGGCTTTTAACACTCAGTGCTATCCTTCCATTAGTATCCAAAATTACAATGATAACCCTTGAAAGCACCAGAGTGTGAGTATCATATCTGCAGCTGGATCTCTGCTAGGAAGCTAGTTACACAGCATGGAAAGTATTTCTGCTATGTCATTTTAAATCATTGATAACAATATCACAAGTGAAGGGACCGTACTGTTCATCCATTAGATGGGATGAACCACTCCCACAGTCCCAGCACATTGCTGTCTCGAGCAAAGCAGAGGGGCAATGTCTGAGTTACATGATTTGCAAACCAGGAGCAGCTTTCCCAAAGCATGGCTGGCACAGCACCAGTGAAAGTGACAGGGGGTGTATCACAAAACAGATCCCTCCACGCCAGCTTCCCAAAGCACTCACATCATTTTGCTGAGCTTCAGAGCACAGCACAGAGAACGCTCCAAAGGAACCTGAGAGCTGGCCCCCAGCAGCAGGAACCAGCTCCAGCACCTGGAGCGCTCAATCCAAGTAAGGGTATCTATCAGTCAGATGCTCAGAAACTCCCAGTTGACTCAGAGCCCCATTTTCTTGGCTGCATGCTGGCCTCTTTACACCTCTGGTGTTGGAAAAGGAAGTGAAACAGCTGGTTCTCATGTATATGTTCAACAGTTCTGAAAAGCCCCCCAGTTGTAGAAAAACGGAGCAGAGCTGTGAGGTCTGGAGCTGGTTTCCTATCTGAAAGCCAGGCAGGATGCCGGATCTGTAGCTGCAGTTTGGCTTGACAGAGGGCCAACTTCAACACCGCTGTTCTCATCTGCTTTAGTGTCAGCTAACGTTAGTGTGCCATTTTCCCATCCAGCATCGTAAGAGCCTAGACCAAAGACCAAAGTTCCCCCAGCTTTCTACAGAGTGGTGGCATGAATTGCAGTTTTGTTCAGTGCCATTTGCTGTCACGCAGTTAATATTTTTGACACCAGCATCCAAACCAGGACCCCAGTTTAGCAGCAACTCAAGTGACTTGTCCCATTCCAGTCTCCCTTTGGCTGTGCAGGTCCTTAGTTAAGCACATGTTTGAATAACATGCTTAAGCCTTGAGAAAAACTATCCCAGCAGGAGGCCAGAGAACCTGCTCAATCAACCACTCACAGTGAGACGTGTTCAAGCCAGCCAATGGGTAATTTCATGTCTATGTACCACAAATACACATGACAACTCATTTTCCTGCTTGACAGAAGAGTGTTACTGCCGCTTGGGTTAAAAAAGCATTCCTGATCAAAGATTATCCTTGTAGAATAAATAATCAAAACAAACTAATGCATATGTAGGTGTATATATATATGTATATATGTAGTTCACATGGATTTATATGTCATCACATATGCTTATGTGAGCCCATCTGATGGGGTAGAAACTGATGAAGAAGGTGTAACTACATGGAAAGAACAGGAGTTTTCTGGTGAACCTCAGCATGGCAGAGACTGTTCTCAGAGGTCGTAAAAGACTTCTGCAGCCTGCTAATTATACACTAGTCAAATCTTATTACAAACAAGTAATAAGTATAGGCACGTTTGTTGGTTTTGCTAATGACATTAATGTCCTTTTTGATGATTTGCAGAGCTACAGGAGGCCAGAGACTCAATTTGTACTGATGTATTTCTCACTCTGGTGAAGTCTAGGGAACTCTGTGGATGTTTGATAGCTTTTCACCCTCTAGACAATCCAAGGTCTGTTTTCTGCACAGTAGTTTGAGCTGCTTCTTCTGCCATATCACACACACATTCAGAACTCTAATTAGATGGAGGATCTGTGTATTATTTTCTAGTATGTAAGTGATGGTACCTAAAATTACACGTTACTCTTCTTAAAAGGAATTTGTGCTTTTATTCCTCCACAACTTTCTTATCTCCTGTAGCAAAATGGCTGTGATATTGAAGTCTGCTGTGTAGATTCATTTATCTTTCCCCTGCAGAGTTCCAGAGAGTTCAGATATCCCAGTTAAAACCACAGACTTTGCAATTTAGGATAAGTCATCAGCAGGGTAAGAGACAGACTTGGAGCTGCTTAGCACACATTCTGGGGAATTATCAGGATTTGCTGGGCAAAGAGAAGCAAAGGTTTTTTTCTTCTCTCTATCCACATACCTCTACAACTGATCTGTTTTGAGTTTCCAGTGTCTGTTTGCACAGACCTGATCGTCGGTCCCACTGCCCTTCTCCGCTTCCTGTCTCAGAACAAATGGAGACAGTCAGCAGCAGCAATCACACGTCCTTTCATATGAAAACCACTGAACACAATTTGTCCCACCAGGGAAATCAGTGCTTTAAATATGTGAGTAATCCACTGACTTCATAGGAATATCTCTGGATGGGTTTTTAAAGCATGCTCTCGATGGCTGCTGCGACAGAAGGACACTGTCCTGAGCACACTCTTGCATGCTCAGGCGAGTGCCAGGAGCTCCCCGCAGGCGCTGCTGGCCCGTGCTGCGATTTGGAGAGCCCTGCTGTGCTGGGGCAGTGAGCTCCTGTCCCCCAGCTTTCGATCCCAACCTTCCTAGCATTACACATCCCTGGGAATATACTCAGAAATTACAGATGAGGTCATTCCCAAGAGTCTGCTTAGGTATTTGAGGCCCTTGACACTGAGAGGAGCTAAAATCCTATACTCTATGAGTGGTTTTTAAAGGGAAAGCAGAACTCTTCTTATAGTACGTGAGCAGTTTGCTAATCTTGAATTGGTAAATTAGTAACTTCTCTACAATTTGTTTATCCTTAGTGTTAGAGATTGAGCTAATATATATTCTTTGATCTTACTTGCTTCCTAAGAGGCTTTAGGAGTAACAGTTATCTATGCACAATCAAAAGTAAAACAATATTCATGAATTAATATTGTTTACGCCTATTAACAAGTTTGAGGCTGATTTCATCTCTGTGCTGTCCTTTCAAGCAATCCATCAAATATGAAAAGCAGCAGTTTGCCCAAAAGGCCCTGAATTTGACTTGATGCTCTAAACTTCAAAACATTTGTCCAGAAAATTATGTCACATGCTCCTCTGAGGGTCCAAAACTAGAACAACATGCACAGCATGCAAAGATACCTCACCACTAAGACGGGGGGGGGGTGACTCTAGCTTTGTCCTATGCCCAGTTTGTCTTGGGGGAACAAAGAAGAAAGTGGAAGCTTACCCTGGAGTCCAGGATAGGTACAGAAAACCTTTTTCAGACTTACTGAATCAACACTCACATCTACCAGCCCATGATCTTACACTCCTGTACTTCCATCCTCTTCTCCCCTAGGCAGTTGTACAGGGCTTCCCATCGGGTGTGGGTCTGCTGACAGCACACCCCTGTCAGGGATGGCAATTTAGGTTCAAGTCACAGGCTAATGTGCTGTAAAACAATCCCTACCTTGTTGTTCAACCAACATAAAGCTTTTGCCCTGGTGTAGACTGTGCTGAGAAATGTGGGGGTTTTGATGCAAAAGGATGTGTTGTGCTCCAAATGCATCATCAGAATCACAGATTAGTTATGTCTTTTTAAAAATGTGCTCTGAACATGAGTTTTTGCTTCCAAAAATAACTTTTATTTTGTTCATATTAGAAGAGCAGGATGTTCTTTCCTGTCCTGAAGGGATAAGGAGGAAATGAGAACTATGGGGTTCTTATAGGGTATGAGCTACTATTCTTCAGGACTAGTGCTGTGAATCTTGATTTATTTTTTTTTCCTCCAGGCTTAGCATTTTGTTCCCTGTGGACCTCATTTTGCATTCATTCATGCTGATGTTACTCCAGTGAAGCTCTCTTTGATATCAAAGGAATTCCTCCATGTTTACAACCTCTCCAGTCCTAAGGCAATAGGCATTAGAAGGGGCGCAACCTACTGAAGACAGTGCATGCTGAATGTCTCAAATCCCTTTTTGAAAGCAATAAAGTCAGTTGGGAGTCGCAAGTGGGGGAAAAAGCATCCTTTCCTGTACTCTGTTTGAAGGAAAGAGACAGCGATTTGGAGGAAATGTGAACGTAATGGACTGTACATTTGTATCCCATTGTACTGAGGTCTGACAGGAAACACTTGGGGTTTGATTCAGGAAGAAGTAAATAGTATTCCTCTATAATATTCTCATAACCCCAGTCATCCTGCAGTATTTGACTACATCCCTCTCTTTAATGCATATATTCTCACTGATCACTCCAGAACACCAGAAGGAAATCTGGCCACAGGGGAACGGGGGAGGCATGGGAAGAGATTGTACAGCATTTTCCATCCAACAGCCCTGAGTGACAGCAAAAGACCATCAGCTCTCCCTCTTTTAAACCAAAGGGACTCCTGAGCAGCTGCCATTATTGACTGTCATCATGAACAGGGAGAAAAGCTGCAAATAACAAACTTTGAGTAATTTCTGAGCAGCCTCCACCAAGCCTGTGAGAGCTCTCTGTTGCCATTGTCTCCTGCTGTAATGTATAGATAGTTGCAGTGAGTTCCCACCACGTGTGCAGGGCCACAGACTCCTCAGCAGGCACTGGGGAATCCCTTGTTTGAGGTTCACCCTGCAGCAAGGTGGAAAAGGTTCCAGCCCTCGACATTTAGCAACTTTGTTCTTCACAGAGCCAGCTGAAGCTGTGTTCTCCAGGATCTGTGCTAGTCCCTGGAAATGCCTTTCATCACTCCCGAGGGAGGCTGCCTCCCAGTGTGACCAGGGTCAGGGAGCTGTTATAGCCCTTTGTCCGTGGAGAACATGCAGCACCACCAGTGTTTGGCATTTTGCTGTATGGTTCATGAAGCTGCAGAGATTGCAAAAGAAACCAAACGCCCCCAACATAACCCAGAAGAGACAGATTGAGGACATAATGCCCTTAATTGCAAAGGGGGGCACCCAGGAAACCTTGTGCGGTATATATATTTTTGCTTGGTTTTTGTTTTTTTTACTAGAGCTAAAGTAATTTGGCATGTGTGTCCCCTGAGCTGCTTCCTAAACCACAGCTGCATGAGGAATTATCCAGCTCTTAGCTGAAGTAACTCCTTAAAAAAAAAACCCCAACATGTAGGTCATTAAAGTGCTAATAAAAAAAGTTGATGAATCTCCGAGCAGTGCTCTGATTATCTCTCTGTGGGGAATGAAGAACTCATTAACATGAGCTCCATGCCACTCCCTCCTCCTTTCTCAGAGTTTGGCATAAAGCAAGGAAACAAATGTTTGTGGTTTGGCCAAGTTTCTAATGAGTAGCTCAGTTAGGTCCACTGATTAGACACATGGCTTTACAGAGGGTGAAAAGGCTGCAGTACCATGTAAAGTGGCAAACTGTTTCTGCCAGATTGGGTCCCTGAAAAAGAAATGCATTACCTCTTGTGTGAATTTTTTTTAATTGTGATGTATTCAGTGAGAAATGTACACAGAGAGGGTTTTCTCGACTTGGCAGACAGGGAGCAACACTGAGGTCCAGAGAGAGTAACAGAGCCGGATGTATGGCTGAGGACCCACTCTCCAAAAATGCAATACTGTTGTAGCTGGCTGTGTGTTTGGTTTCACTTCCTGTGTCCTCCCTGCTCTAGATGTTACTTGTCCTACTCGATAGAAGGATGCACAGCAGCCCCCAGGCACCACAGGAACCTACAGGCAGCACAGACAGAGATCTCCATTTGCTGCATCATCTGCAGGAGCTGCAGTGCAGAGATCTGCCTAATAAATAGAACCGGCCCAGGCCAGTGACTCTACAGGAGCACCTGGCTGTTGTTTTGAAGCAGGGAACAAAACATTCAGAACTAATGGGAGAAGCCTCTTCCATGCAGGAAAGTTTCTTCCTGATCCTGCTTGTAATCCATTTATAGCCTGAATCATGAGTACTTGTCAGGTCCATAATCTTCCCAGGACTAAAGTAAAACTCATCCATATGTCTAGGAGAAGAAAGTGCACCCAACAATAAACAGGAAAGTCATCTGCTGGGATAAGCAGCTGCTGCCTCTGAAATTCAAATACCAGGGTGTGTGATCAATGTCACGCAGTACCTTAGCACTCAAATCAACCTCCTGAGGCATCAAGTCTGTCCCCTGCTGTTGCAGACAATGCATCTTATAATGAATTTAATAAACTTCATCTCAAAAGCAGTGAGATTTTCCATTCCCAACACTCATCTTGGAAAAGACAGAATTTGATTGCTCTAATGGTTAACAACCCTCTTCTAATTTCCAGCTGAAATGTGTGTGTGGCCAGTTCGTATCCAATTGCTCATGTGCCAGCACCATCTCTTGCTATGCAGTTGTTTGGGCCAGAGCTCAGAGTCTGAAGCAAGTCCCAATCCACCAATTTCATTCCGTCCTCACTTTTCAAAACCACACCTAAAGTTTGTAATTTCTTGGCCTTTTAAGGTTGAAAGTTTATTAAAACATGACACCACTGTAATTTTTTCTCAAAGGAAATAAAAAAGAAGAGATGAACATGGATGGAAGGACCCTCCTAATTCCATGAGTGTTAAACTGAATAAATATGCAAATTGGAGAAAGCCAATTGCTTCAACCTTCATAGCACACTCCACATGTAGTTACATATTCTTCCTGTGCCTAAGGTAAGTTTTAATGTTCAACAGCCACCAGGTAGTTAGAGGTCTTGTATTAAATAACAGATGCTATACCACCTCATCCCATTATTAGTGGCCAGTACCTACAGGTGCCTGTGGCACTGGTCTAGTCAGGTGGAGCCATCTCAGTGCTGTGTATGTATTTGCAAAGTTAAAACATGTTCTGCATCCTCTCCCTATTCAACTCAAATACCCCATGGCTCGATAGTTTGATGCCTCAAGCACTTTTTTCTCCAAGGACCTCTCTAACTCCCAAGGGCCCTTGCTCACCTTTCTCTTATGCACTTATAGCTCCTGGTGTGGCAGCAGCCAGCCAGGCTGGAACCTCTTTGGTGACTCCATCAGCGTAGGGTCCTGTTGTGCAGTGTCTTCATCCTGCCCTTGGTCCAGCCCTGCTCATTTCCCCATGACCACAATCCCCAAGGGGCTCTTTAAAAGCGACCAGTATGCAGAATTAAAAGGTTTTGTTCTGAACCTACATTAAGCTAGTTACTGTGTGTAATTTTACACCTGTAAGCAGTATTGCTGATTTCAAAGGGACCTTTTAAGCCTTTCAAGCGTATTTTAGAAAGTTTCTTCTTGATCCTGCTTGTAATCCACTCATAGCCTGAATCAGGAGGACCTGTTGGACTTGAGGACTTCTGAGTTTTTGAAATAATTAAAAATGTAATTAAAATACAGACTTTTTTTCATATAAATAAGAACTATCACCTAGTGCTTCTGTGACTTCAAACGTCTGGTCAGAACTGCTCAGGAGTAACCAAACCAGCCCTGAAACTGAAAAACCAAGTAACTTTGGGTGGGGTACAAAGACAGGGATGATTTCAGCTGCAAAGCAGAACAATTACAGAAAAAGGAAAAAAAACAGAAAGAGAGAGAGAAAGAGGGAAAGATTGCCAAGATGACTTTAGCGTTTTGTGGAGCCTTTTTTACCCAGGGCTGCTCTCAGCACAAGAGCCTTCTCCTGAGCAGCGCGAGCCATCTGGAGGAGCCTTCTGCTGCCTTTCAGCCCCAACAACTGTTCCAATATCTCAAAATTTAACTTC